>OZ024742.1:132244254-132259254 GCA_964016885.1 Eledone cirrhosa
GAACTCCTTTAACCATCTTTTGATCTTATATATATATATATATATATATATATATATATATATATATATATATATATATATATATATATATATATATATATATATATATATATATATATATATATATATATATATATGTATATATATACATATATATATACACACACACACACAGAAACATAGAAATGTAGTTATCTGCGCATATTTGCATGATGTACTATGTATGTATGTGTGAGAGCATGTTTGTGTCTCTGAATATATTTTTTAAAAGACATAGAGTAATGGCTAACATGTTGAAACTATGTGGAAAATAATCAGACTGTTGTCACAAAATCTTAACTCTTCAGAGCCAATAAAGGGTTGATTCAGGATGTTTCCTGACTTCTTTGCCTTTCATTAGATACAGAGTGTTTGTAGATATTTTTACTGTATATTAACCTGGAGGTATTTACATGATCCACGTAATGTGCATAATAAAGCATGTGTTAAACATGTGCCTCATGTTTCTATTTATATTGTGCAACGCGCCGTGTTTTCGTACTTTAACATCCGATGTAAAGTATATATTTTATGGTCTATATAGAGGTATATCCTAGATCTTAACAGTAAAAAGGTCATAGCATAATTTTACATTTCATATTATAGAAGACAAAACGGCATTATGCATTATCAATCAATTAATTAATTTATTAATATTTAAGCAGGTTGTTAGAGCATGCAATTTTGCAGGATATCAGACAAGTTAATGCCTCCTTGATTAGATGATGGCTATACTTTTACTAATATAGATATGAAAAGGATAGGTATTCTCCTATTCGACTCTAATTGGGTGACACAAATTTATGCTGTACCAATTGGATTATTTTCACATCGAGGTTAACATTTTACGTTTACAAATAAATGGAATAGCTTGTCTTACGTTTCAAACTATGAAAAAAAGTTTATCGTAGGTATTATTTAGATATTTTATCATACTACCCCCTCATATACTTTTATCCAAATTAAAAGGATACGTTCTACTTTGCCCAAGTTTGTATCCACTGCACACTGAAATTGATAGCATTCTTCTATCAAAAGTATAGCATATATCATTACTAAAATTGCATTCAAGAGGAATTTTAGGGATATTCTTATATAAGCAACTGTTTCTATGGGGATAGTGACGTGATTGGTGTAGATTTCTCAATTAATAACATTATTTGTTATGACTACTTGAGTTTGCTGGGGAAGTATTTGCGTGTCAACGTTAGGAGGTTTCAAATTATGTTCGACGATCCATTATAGCTATATCTTTGAGAGCAGAAGCCTGACCTGACCCGAATAATGTTATTATTTCGAATAGATAATATTTTTTCTTTGAATTAATTTCCATTCCTTGCATCTTTATAATAATCTGCACCATGATTGGGTAAGACTTTGCAGTGGTTATGTTAAATGTAATTTTGCCAGTGTTGATGATTGTAGTGAACGATAATTGAAATTTTACTGAAAGTATTGCTGCTATTGTGGTCTGTAAGGTTTATATTTAGGGATATAAATATATAATGCGATATCAAAGACTTCTAGAATGTTTATATGTATGTATGCACGTAAGTATGTATGTATGTATGTATATTCTGCTGGTTTTATAATTTCACAAATTTGTTTCCCAATAGAGAGAGTCGGTTTCTAACAATGACAATACTCTCTCATTGGAATTTACACAACATAAACTAAGTAGATTATGTATGCATGCAGGTGTAGATATGGATGTTATTTTATGTGTGGATGTGTATGATTTGAGTTGTATGTGTGCATGTGTATATGCTTTGTATCTGTACATGTGTATATGCAGTTATTAGATGCAACATTTTTGGAATGTTTTACATATTATTACTGTTCCATTAATGGATTGTATTTGTAATTTCCTAACTAGTTGTGTTCTTTCTGTTCCTGTGAAGCCTAGCTTCTCAAGTTTTGTATTGAGGCAGTTACTAACATACCTCAGTGCCTCAACAATCACAGGCATAAATCTGAAGGTTTAATCAGTGTGGAGTATCTGCAGATTTCTCATCAGTTCTGCATAAATATTCTCCTTTTCGTTAATTTTCGCTAATTTCCACTACTGGGCATGCTTTCTTCTCCCTGTCCCATATCATAATATCTGGTCTGTTATGCCTGCATTTTATTGGGGTTTTACTGGAACATTCCACCATTACTCTTCCAAATTATGTACGTGGATGTCTTCTACATTGCTGTAGTTTTAATCTGTTTATTATCGGGGCTATATTTTTTACGAATTGCATTGTACAGTGTTTTGGTAACTCATAGGTAGACAGTAACGCGATGACATCTTCGGACAGCTGCTGATGACATGGGTGATATCCTCGATGTTAGCTCTGCAGAGTCTGCACTTGTTATCACATCTAGGTGTTTTGACTGCATCCCTATCTCTTTTGTGAATCAGGTATTTCGTGTTAATCTTCTGTTCTTGGACTGCAAAAGCGTATCCTTCAAAGTGGGAGCCAATATAGCGGTTGTTGGTCCAAGATAGACTACTTTCCTTATCTATATTACTCTCACTCTGGAGCTTCCTGGCAACATATACATGCATGATTTTTTGCTGATAAGCATGCAGTTTTTCATCCATGGATTCACTGCGATACTGCTGAGCGACATCCCTGGGTGTGAGTTTTTGATTATCACACAGGGAATATCTCTCGAGATGTTCCTTCCCAACTCTCATGATCTTATCTGTTTCATGCAGATAGACTTGCTCGAGGAACGGACTCCTACGCTTCGAGGTTCGTAGATTTTGTCGGAGGGACATTCAAATGCTGTCTGGACTAATGTTAGGCATCTGCCTCCCTGCTTATGTTTCAAGAAAACGCGGCCTATGTCACTGTTGATGTGGAAGTTTCCGGTGTCGTTTGTATTTTTAGAGTTTGAATATCAACTGTCGGATTTCGTCTATCGTCCAATTGAGTATTCCAAACGTTTGTGTTAGGACAGGCACAGCAAACACATTGTGAGCCACTGTTTTGTTTTTAGCAGAGAGTTCCGATGAGCAAATCTTTTTTAATCGGGTGTAGTATTCCTGGTTACGCGTTCCTTATTACAGATACCATTATAGGATATGTTCTTATCTATTCCCAGGTATATGTAGCAGTCCTCATCAGATATCGGTGAAACAGTTAGGCCATTGATGACAATGTTGCTTGATCGGGTTGTTGATTTTACCCGCTTTAAAGTTTATGAGCATTTATCTTGGCCAAACTCCATTCCTATAACCTTTGAGAACGTTGTAACCAGGTCAATATTTTTCTTCATCCCATCCAAGTTCTTGGCATAGCGATTCAGATCGTCCACAAAGAAATGATGGGTTAGGTTCGTATTTCTCTACTCCTGTGAGCCAATTATGTAACCCTCACATTTCTTGTGCAGAAAGGACAAGGGGTTTAATGACAAGATGAATAATATCACAGAGAGACTGTCCCCGTGAAATATACCCTTGCGATATTTTATTTTATCAGTGACAATAGAGTCCTCCCTCTGTGTCTTTAACCTTAGGATAGTAGCCCAAGAAGAAGAGAACCTCTCTATGGCTCTGACAATAATGCCTGGGACTTTAGCAAGTTGGAGGGCTTCTATCATCCAAGAGTGGGGAACAGAATCGAAAGCTTTCCTCTACTCCAGCCAGACTGTAGCCATATTCCTCCTAAGTTGTCGCACCTCCGACATCGCAATTTTGTTGATTAGGAGTTGTTCAGCACATCCCCAAACCCGTTTCTTTCCAGCTGCTTGTTCATCTGTAATGATGTTATTATTTTCACCAGTGATCTTGGAGGAATAGGTTCAGGTTGGATGTATACATCAGGTTCTGGCATGCAATGGGTCGGTAGTTTTTTGCCAAGAGGGTGTCTTTGTTCTTGAGGACCAGTAATATTTGTGCTAATGTCAACCATTCTGGTATAAGTGTATGTCCCTTAAGAACTTGTTGGTAGAGGTCAGTTAGATACCTCCGATAGAATATCAGTTTTTTGTACCAGTAGCCGACAATCATGTCTCTTCCTGGTGTTTTCTTATCTTGGAGTTTTCCTATCACAGTCTCAAGGGTACCCTCACTTATTTCGTATGTTTTTGTTATAGTGTAGGAGTAATAGTTCTTTCGGATTTCTCTTGGCCACACTGCATCTTGGTTGAAATTCTACTTTTCAGCCCATATGTTTCTCCAAAAAGAATCTATGTCTTTCTGGGATGGGATCTCAGTGACACTTATTAATTTGTTCTTCATATCTCTATAGACCGATGTTTGGTTTCGTCTGAATCTTTTATTAAGCACTTTTCTCTCATCTACCTTCTTCAGGTATCGGCGTTTTTTGCTAACAGCTCTCAATTCTTTGTTTGAGGGTGATCAGCTTATATTGAAGAGATCTGGTTCTACTGTTACCAAACATCGTCTCTATTTTATTTTTCGCAATTTGTTGGTGAGGAGTGAGGTTTTTTGTGTTTGTTTGCATGTAAGGAGCAATTACACATTCCGTATGGTTTTACGCAGATTTGCAATCTTTTTTTCTATTTTAGTTATATATGATGTTATTTTTGCTGGTGTTCTGTTCTTATTAATATCTCTGCTATCACCAAGATAATGCTTGACTGTCGTTGCTAAGGCATATAAACAGGCGTTGTTTGCCAAAACGTTGGGGTTTTTATCCGTCGTAAATATTCATTCCCTATTTCGTCAATAACACGTAATATTTAATTATTTGTTTTTTTATTAAAAATTGTCGTTTTAATACGTTCAGAAAGAGAGATATTTATAAATGAATAAATTTGTCTCTTGAAGATTTCGTTGAGGGAAATTTTCAATTGTTTATACTTTTGATTATTGTCATTATCGATAGTATTTTCCACAAAAGTCGAGGTAGAGTCGGATGGTACACGTGGTGTAAAATTTCTTCGATTATTATTATTATCGATAGTGTTTTCCCCAGCGTTCGTGGTAGACTTAGATGGTACAGGTGGTGTCAAGTTTCTTACAGGCTTAGTTGTTTTAAGGCGCTGTTCGACGCGGCTGCTAGGAAGTCTAGTAGTATGGCGACCTGTAGCAGGTGCTGTTAATCCCATGTTTGTTGTGGGGGACTTACAATTAATAATATTTATCTTATTTTTATATTCAACAACCGTCGCTTGTTGGCATAATTGTTTGGCTGTGAAATAATTTAGCTCTGGCTGCATTTCGTCCCGGTGTAGCTTCATTCTCTTCATATAGCCAATGGAGGGATTGTTTTTTGCCATTATATAACAATTAAATAAATCATTATTAAGTACGCAACTCCAAGAGAAATGCTATTTTTAATTTAGGTGTTCTTCTGTAGCTACAACTGAATAAAGTTTGTTTACCTTTCTTGTTTTTTGTCTTCGTTACTTCCTTAATTTTGTTGTTGATGTTGTGTTCAGCCATTCTGTTTGTAGCAAATCCTTGTAAAATGAATTATGTATTTAGTCGGATATCTCTTCGAATTCTAATAAAAGGTGTCTTCAGAAGATATAGTTGGAAGAATAACCAGTTATTCAACATGACTGTAGTTGTGGCATTACTGTCGGAGATAGTATTCATAGTCTCCCACGCCAAAATATGCGACTGATTGCGTTGACTGTATACGTATATGTATGTATGTATGTATGTATGTATGTATGTATGTATGTATGTATGTATGTATGTATGTATGTATGTATGTATGTATGTATGTACGTACGTATGTACGTACGTACGTATGTATGTACATGAACTCCAACCACAGCCGGCTATTCCCAGTGAATGTTTTGGTTGCCAACTCTATGCAAGACATTTTAGATCATTGGCTGGGCTAAAAAGCCACATTCGATCGCAGCACTGTTAATAGTTATCGCGTGTGTGTGTGTATATATATATATTATTATTATTATTATTATTATTATTATTATTATTATTATTATTATTATTGTGGTTGTTATTATTGTCATTATTATTATTGTTTTTATTACTATTATTTTTATTTCGTGCAATAGCCATACTCGATAACGAGAGGGGAGCCATCATATATGGATGTATGTAGGCAAAACGTAAAGAGAAGTAACAAAGTAAACTACACCATATATTGCTGAAATATATTAGTTTAACGCTTGATATAGTAGGAAAAGAGTCTCAACTTGTCGAGTTAGTTCTTTATCAGAAGATAGAATGAAAAATTAAGATGCAATAGAAAGACAGAGTGTAAGAAGAGAATGGAATGGAAAACAGCTGAGGTATTAAAAAGGTTTACAAAGGGAGGTAATCATTGTATAATTTAAGTATATATGAATGTGCGTGTGTGTGTGCTTGCGTGTGTAGGTTTGTTCGTTTGTTTGTGCAAAGGTTTTAAGGGTGTTGGAGTGTGACGGGACTGGCTGTTGCGAATGTTGAGGTGTGACTGAGCGTGCGGGCATAAACTGACCATCCAAAATAGGTATAATTATGTGTATGAAAACTTAAGTGGCTGTGAAACCGTGATGTAAACTGAGACTGAGACAGTGAGGTGTTGTGTAAAGTGGTGTGACGAGTGACAGAGGTATATTTTCCAAGTCGTATGTTCTCAGGTGTTTGAAGAAGGGGTACGCTAGATGACGGTCTGATTGTCCGATGTCAATGACCTCAAAGAAACCTCGGGAGACTACATAGGCAAGTATATATCAATATGTATTTATGTATGTATTTTTGTATGTATGTATTTATGCATGTATGCATGTGTGCATCTATGTATGTATATGTGTATGTGAGTGCGTATTTCCTTGAAATTTGTTCAGAAAATACCATCACCATACTTTTCAAAGTGTGATTCTCATTACAACACACGAGATATCATTACACATAAAGCGGATTTATTAGTGTAAATCTAAGTTACAAAAATCAAATGTTACATGTGCTCACACACAGAAATATACATTCGAAAATACTTGCATAAATGTATATATATATATATATATATATATATATATATATATATATATATATATATATATATATATATATAGATAAATATATACTTAGATAATTTCTGTGTTTATCACAACAGTCCTCAGTAAAATATAATAAATGTATACATTAGCAAATACGAGAATTAATTTAGACAGATAACTGTGAATGGGTCTGGTTGAGAGGTTACTGTAGAGGAAAAGCACAGTATCAACAAAACGAAAACATCTTATATATTTGATAAACCTTCGCCATGATATTTTCATGGAAAATTAGAAAATATAATCATGAGCTGTCGTCGAAATCAGCTGTTATTTGTCATCAAAGTTTCTCATTAACAAAGCTGACATCTTTACAGTGGTTTAAGATATTAGATTCTAAACAATAATAAGTGGTTGAAAGTAAATTGGGGAGCTTAAGAGATTCTTTTTTGTTGGTGTTAGATTTCTTTACAACTTCTCAACGTCTCCCCCGAAGGCAAGAGAACAGAAGAAATACATTTTGAACATTTCAGTCATATACACACATACACAAGCATATATATATGTATGCGTGTGTGTGTGTTTCTATATATATATATATGTATATATATATATATAAACATATATATGTACATATACACAGAAAAAAACACACAAAATAAATTTTGAACATCAAAGTCATAAATATACACACATACACAATAATATATATATATATATATATATATATATATATATATATATATGAAAGAGGTAAAATAAGAAAATTATAAAAATTAACTTACTTACTAAAGGTATGCATCTGTATATATATGTTAGTAGACTTACTAATTCTTTATAATTATCTCCAAATTATTTTGTTGAGCCAAAATTGGCCAAAACTGCTACTATAGTTTATAGTAACGTTTCGGCTGCTGTCTTCTTAACAAACCACTCCTTACTGATTAACCTCGATGTCACGTGATTGATTCTTTTGAATTTGCCACCGACGCAGTAGGCAGTGATTTTTTCAATGGCTTGGAACTTAGTCCACGCTTTGCTTTTTTCCATCCACTGAATTATTTTTGTATAAGTTTCCTGTGTTCACGCATTGCCTGGAAACTTAGCTGAGAATAGACTTCTCTGATGACGAAAGGCTTCTGCGTATGTTTCTTCGGAAACTATGTTTATTCCCTTTCAGAAACTAATTAGTTGGAGTGAAATTTTAGTAAGTAAGTTAATTTTTATAATTTTCTTATTTTACGTCTTTCATATTGTTCTGCATCCCATGCATTGAAGCACAAAGTTACTAAGACAAAACCTATATATTTGCTGGCATAGGTATGCATCTGTATATATATGTTAGTAGATATACTAATTCTTTGTATATATATATATATATATATATATATATCTTATAGCCTGGTTTAATTGGTTTTTGTGTGGTTGATTATGCTAATTGTGAGAGGAAAGTGAGTATATATCTTATTAAATGATTCTGAGAACATAATTTATAGTATATTTCTCTGATTATTTAATTTATTAATTCATCATTGAGCCACATCATGAATGGTTGCCAAAATCATATCTATGACTTTGTCTAGTTTGTGTATATGTAAATCTTTATATTTGATAATCTCCCATTAGGTTGAGATGCAATTTGGGCAATATTAGGCTGCGCTTTCTAGCAACCATCCTGCTAGCCGTAAGGCACCAATCACATTCTTTCTGACTTGACCACTGCGACGTCACAGTTCTTAGTCATTTTGAATTCGTTTCTGGCGGGGATCATTTAAGAAAAATCTTTGTCCAAGTGAGTTTGTTTCCTGATGAGTTCGAAGTTGGAGTATTTATCCTTGATAGGATATTTCCGAAAGCGAACGAAACCCTAAGGGTAGAAAAGCAATCCTGGTATGTGTATAAGCATTTTGTCTTCTAACTTTAATTGTATACCTAATTGTGTATGGTTGACGATATATTTAATCGGTAAATATTCGGTAAATATTCTATGGCTGTTGCTCGCGAATAAATGGCTATCGTTTATTTATCTATTATTTCTCCACAGGTGCCTTTTAATCTTATAGCCTGGTTTAATTGTTTTTTTGTGTGGTTAATTATGTTAATTGGGAGAGGAAATTGAGTATATACCTTATCAGATGATTCTAAAGACATAATTTATAGTATATATAAATATATATATATATATATATATATATATATATATAAATAAAGATCCGAAGGCATGGTATACATTTCCAATTGTTTTAATCTCAACACGTTTAAATAAGAGATAGATCGATCGTGCGGCCATGATCGATTATCACTGAGCGCGTCAGGTGAAAATGAATTGTCTTCAAATACGTGATATGAGGGAGAACATTTAACGATGTTCACTCACTACATTTTTGTCGCCCATAGGAAGATTAAGCAGCCAAAGTACGCCCACTGCTATCGTCCTCAGTTAGGCTCATAAAACTATAAAGTCTCTATCTCTCAATAGCTGTAAAAGACGCTAGGCGTGTCTAATCTCAACATCAAATCTTTAGAATCACAGTCGGTCAGAGTTAGTGTGATGGAGTACACACGCATTCACACACACCGACGCGAGGTCGAACAAAAAAAAATATATATACCAACATAGTATTCACCGAAAGTTAGTTTACAAAACAACAAATGTTATATTGGTTAAATCAGAATTTGACGATGTAAATTTGAGAAATTGGATCAACCCCAACCTTATACACACGCAAGTAAATTCAGTTCAATGGTCTGCTATACGTGTATCGATTGAATTGTAAATAGTGTATGTTTTGGTATATACACATCCGCATCGTCTAAAAAAATGTATGTGTTGGTATATACACATCCATGTGAAGAGCAAGTGGTCAGCTCATATCGAACTCTGTATGTGCCGTTGCCCCATTGAGAATCTGTGGTTTTTCCCCTTGCTTCTGCTGGACATCACCAGAGGCCGTCAGCCCACCCGGTGTTAGCATAGCTACGGCTTTCTAAAACCGTATTTCTTTGGAGATACGAAATATTTATTCATATTGTATAAAGCTATGCTTGAAGCGAAATCCTATTTCTTTTTTATTATAAGTTGAGCCAACTTATGCAGCTTCATACGCAAATGAGATTGATTACCTCATTTACACAGACGAGAAAACTATATATTCTCGCCTGTCTTCTAGTCCTGCAGTCGCAAGCGGTGGGAGGGACCGTCCTGACGAAGGCCAGTTAAGCCTGAAATGCATAGACGGTTGTTCCCCTTGCTTCTGCTGGACATCACCAAAGAGCGTTAGCCCCCCCCCCCCCCCCCCCAGGATGTTTGGGTAGCTACGGCTTCCTAAAACAGTATTTCTTTGGAGATACGAAATATTTATATATATATATATATATATATATATTGAAACAAACACACACACACACACACACACACACACACACACACACATATATATATATATATATGTATATATGTTTGTACTTATCCATATGTGTAAGTAGGAAAGAGACAGTTGGAGTCCACCTAAACGACAAGCCTCATATTATTGATTACGTGGAGCGTAAAATTAGAGAACAGATACGGGCTTCGTTCTCAAGTGATATGAACGTTGTTGAAGTATTACTTGAGTAACAAAACAAATTCTGATTCTTATATTGAGTGGCTTCCCTGTCACCTACCTGAAATACCCCAATCGGTAGCCATTAGGCTAGTATTATAATGATTGCTGAACATGAGAGAATTAGCATCCAAAATCTCCTTCGTAATTGCTAAGTATTTATTAAGATGATATCTACGCATCCATGGGATTCCGAAAACGATTGCAATATGCTGTCCTTGAGCCTCGTATCATTTAAAATATATTTGCGTTGCTGGGACCATTTGAGAGGAATGAAACTGTGCGGGATATCGTAACGTACCTATATATTTCATGAAAACAATGAAAGAATTGTTTATAATAATATATTTAACCCCCTCATTCGGATACACATATATATGGACATATGTAAGTGTATAATTACGCTAATGTTGAGAGATTTGTTTTGTTCTAGCCATGTCTGGCTATATTTTTCGTCTATGTACCACTTTATAAATGCGTGTATATCTGTTTTCCCTCATACTTCATGCCAACTTTGCCATTTATTTACTTTGTTATGGTGTTATGAGACTGAACGTTCTTCCACATCAATGAATTGATTATTACCATTACTTCAGGAAAACGTGACCGTTTACCCCTTCCTCTCTCATTTTGCACTACTGATATGTCATATTTGGGGAGGGGGGCGTATTCATTTACTTGCTGGCCAAACACTTTTTTGCCGAAAGACATCCCATTCATTCTTCCCATAAGCCACACTGTGTTTATACTTCTCAAAGAGTCTAACTTAGCATTTTCTATTTCATTTAAGATTGTTCTATTTAACAGTCACATGTTGTTTGTTTATTTAATTTGGAATTGCCATGTTCCTTCAGCTACGTTTAGTACATTCATTTTCTGATCGCTGTTCAAGCTTTGCTTATTTTTTCGTACGTGTCTGGGTACTGTAACAATTGTCTCATTCATCGCCTTTAAAACTGTCCAAGACAGTATAGATGCTTTCATATACACACCTTTGACGAAAAACGTTAGGTTGGTGCCACATTTATTTAATCCATTTTAGCAGTCATGTTCACACTATATGCAAATGAACATTTACAGCCAATGAAAACATAGATTTTAGACTATTTTAATTCAAAAAAAGTGTGTAAATTTATCTGATGACAGAGAAATATCCACAATATCTGGAACACTCACCTTCACTGAGATAGTTCTGACATGATCTCAGCTGATAAAGAATCATAGCATGACTCTCGAATGTTTATTAAAAATAAATATATCATATATGTTTTCACATACGCAACTATGTTGAAACACTCTATGTTAGTGCTTCTTCTATTTACCAAATATATTAATGTCCGCATCAAACAGTTATAACATTTCTCGTTAGTTACTTGGGCTTGTGCATTGAAAACATCAGCCGCGCCTTTAAAATCAAGGTTAATAGAGTTCGATACCAAGAAACATTAAATAATGCATCGTTTGTTGATCCAAGAATGGTACAAGTGTCTCACGAATCAACTAACGCAGTTTAACATACTTCTGTTTCACACATATTATACAATGTACCACTACAATGCTATTAAGTTTCAGTCGTACATACAAGAATACTAACAAAGTTATATATATATATATATATATATATATATATATATATATATATATATATATATATATGTATATATATATATATATATATATATGTATATATATATGTGTGTATATATATATATATATGGATATATGCGTGTGTGTGTGTATGGATGGATGCATGCATGATTTATATGTACATATATATTTATATTTGCACATTTACCCAAATACATTATTTATACTGTATATGTCATTTCTGAACATGCATACATAGACAAACGTACATAAAAACACATACACACACACACACACACACACACACACACACACACACACACACACACACACACCACACACACACACACACACACACATACACACATACACACATATATATATATATATATATATATGTGTGTGCGTGTGTGTGTGTGTGTGTGTGTGTGTATGTGTGTGTGTGTGTGTGTGTGAATGAGTTTGTGTGTCTGTGTATGTAAGAATATTTACCCCAAAACGTTATTCGATGTATGTGTGTCATTTCCATATACAAATATGTTAATATTCCTCGGGACGACGACTGGCTTTATCAAATATACTACTTTGTATACAATGGCAACATGCAAGAAATATGGTTTGTCTTGTTTACTTTTGTTAGTATTTTTATATATATTTTCGTTTCGTTTTATTTTTTTGCTAGTCTTTTCATCTTTCTGACATAATTTTTTTGTATAGTGAACATTTCAGAAATACTGGCAACTGCACAAAAGATATTAGATGTTGGCCTTCCATCTTAGTGGCGAACTGTCGGTATTGTTTAATAATTGAATGATTTGATTTATATCCATTGAACAAAAAGAAGTTAACATATAATAATGATAATAATAATAAGAAGAAGAAGAATAGTAAGAATAATAATATCAAAAATAATAACGTATATATATTTATCATAGTAATACAGAATATTTATCATAATAAAAAAAAAATTCAATGAGGACAAAGGCAAATGTAGTAAGATTACACATGAGTATACGGCGAAGAAACGTCAAATAAAATGGAAATCTTATTAGATTTGTTGGCGCAAATTTTATACGAAATCCATCAATTTTGTCGTATGTGACCGACCTACAAGTTTGAAATGCTTGCATTTTGAACAGACTATATTTATTGTTTGTTTGTCTGTTTGCTTTTAAGATATTTTGGTTTCTTTTAGTACTTTAGTGATCACTTATGTCTCATTTATTATTTGTTTGGAATTTGGCTTAAGGTATATATATATTTATTTGAAATGTATATATATTAAGCATCTGCTAGCATTGGTATTTAATGCCAATCACATGTCGAATACTACGATTGGTATGGGTTAAAATCTATTAGCAATGTCTTGTCTACGAAACATATATACATGTATGGTTGCATATATATATATATATATATATATATATAAATATCTGTGTGTGTGTGTGATCTATCATGACAAGATCTGATATCTAGATGGATGAGGTAACTTACGTATGTGTTATAGTAATAGACCTAAAACTTCATCGCCTCTAGACTTGTGAGTGTTATTGATTGTTTTATTCACCCTTAAATATCTGTAAATCGATATTCCCTTTAGATCCTACATAGTCTAAACTGATGTCTACCATAATATAAATGTTTCTGTGCCCCGGAAATTCCAAATGTAGAAATATATCACATATCAATTTTCGAATAAATTTTGTAACAGCTTTATATTCCAATCTGTATTACAGGAGAGAATATGTATTTCCGTTGAGATATATTTTAGTGAATAAACAAACTTTAGACGATTCGAGCTCTAACATCAGTAATGTTATAGCCACATGTAATGTGTAACGAATATATTCGTTTCAACTTGATCCTTCTGTGTAGCACCTTGGTCGAGCATTTTCTGTAACAGACTTAAGTCAAATAAAGTCTTGATATTGGCATTTTGTGGGCAGGAATTGATCATAGGTCTGTCGTATTCCCAGATTTTTTTGTTCTTTAAATACGTATTCTATCAGACGCTAGTGCAGAAGGCATTCAAATGTGATATGGCCGCTTTTCTCTCGTTAAATCATTAACAATAACTGAAATGCTCAATCATCCAAATTGTAACGTATGTAATTCACTTTTGGGGCTGTACTGTTTCCAAATCTTGGCACAATGCTATATATGGGACAGTAAAAAGTCGAGTGCTGAAGTTAATTATTCCCGTGAGGAAATTATTATTTGCAACGTATAAGCGTTCCCTTAAACGAGAAAATGAAACTACCAAGTCGACAAGGTGTAGCCGGAATAGTTGGTGCTGTACATTCTGATAAAGTTGACCTATAATCTAATGAATTCCTGTATTGAGGTTCCATGCTTTCAGTTGTATTATATTATCTGATATCATATGAAAGTGATGGGTTTACAGTATCAGTAGAACGTCGGGCGAAATGCTTTGTGACATATAGTTACGTTCCTTTAAGCTCTGAGCTCAAATCCCACCGAGATTAGCTTCGCATTTCCTCCTTACGGGTTAATAAATCAAAACTCAAATAACGCACTGCCATCGATTCATTCGACTTTCCCCTCCCAAAAAAATTGTTGGATTCATACCTAAATCAGAAATAATTATTCAGTATCATATGAGGGCAAAAGGCTTTGTGAGATTTAGTTACGACCCTTTACTTTCTGAGTTAAAATCCCGCCAAGGTTAACAATGGTAATAAATATACGTACCAGTAACGCCCTGGTATCGATTTAATGACTTTACACTGCCCTTCAAATTTCTGGCCTTGTGACAAAACTAGAAACAATTATATAATGCCACATTCATTTCAGTCGTCATGTGCTGGTTTGAACGAAATATATATATATTTGTTTA
>OZ024742.1:132264254-132371754 GCA_964016885.1 Eledone cirrhosa
ATGACTCTATCTAAACATTTTTTACTAATTATTCCAATATCAGATTTGGAAGGGCATATAAGCCTATATATAATATATTATTTATACTCCAGTCCTACAAACTGTAGAGTGCTACTTACCCAATATCTGCATTGCTTTATTGTACTACAATAAAACTCGCCTACTACACACATATATATATATATATATATATATACATATATATATATATATATATATATATATATATATATATATATATATATATATATATATATATATATATATATATATATATACATACATACATATATATATATATATATATATATATATATATATATATATATTATGATATATATAATATAATATATATATAAAATATATAATATATATAATATATATATGTTTGTATATATATATATATATATATATATATATGTATATATATATATATATATATATATATATATATATATATATATATATATATATATATATATACATATATATTTATATGTAGGAGGTGAGTTTTATTGTAGTACAATAAAGCAATGCAGATATTGGGTAAGTAGCACTCAACAGTTTGTAGGACTGGAGTATAAATAATATATTATATATAGGCTTATATGCCCTTCCAAATCTGATATTGGAATAATTAGTAAAAAATGTTTAGATAGAGTCATCCCACAACTAAGAAAACATGTTAATTTACCACTCTGGGAAAACATATCCCAGGTAATTAACTGGTTTAATAATATTAGATATAAATCCTCTGCTTCATTTCTACAATTTGATATAGATAATTATTATTCTTCTATATCACCTATACTCCTGAACAAAGCCTTGATATTTGCTAAAAATAGATCTAACTTAACTTCGGATGACATTAATATTATTACACATGCTAGACTAACACTACTGGAATTTCAGAATGAATACTGGACCAGAAACACATAGTAATCTATTCGATATTACTATGGGCTCAAGCGATTCTGCCCAAATTACTGATCTTGTGGGCATCTTTCTTCTTTTTAACATAAATGCTTCCTTTCCCCACCTTAAAGGTGGTTTATATCGTGACGACTGTCTTCTTCTTTCCAATAACCTTAGCCTCTCAGAGATAGAAAAAAATAAAAAGCTTATTAGAACTTTCCTTAAATACTATTATAGTTTGGATATTACATTTGAAAACACAAGTAAATTAGTTAATTTCCTAGATATAACATTAGACTTATCTACGGGTATCTACCAACCTTACCATAAACCCAACCAAAATTTACACTACATACACTCACAATCTAATCACCCTAAATCTATCCTTAAAAACCTTGCATATAATATATCACTTAGAATTTCTAACCTTTCGTCTAACCAAGATGTATTTGATAAAAATGCGACCTTTTATAACGAAGCTCTAGCTAGAAGTGGCCACAAAAATAGATTAGTATATATACCTTCTACCAATAACACTACAAATATACAACCTAATATTACCAACAAACACCAAATGAAACATACACATCTAAATGCCACTCACACTATACCCCAAAACACCAACATAAAACCAAATTTCTGTAACTCTTCTAATATACAGTATAGTAACTCTCAAAAAACTACTCATCCTACAACTCTAATAAATGTTAATAATAAAACTCCTAATAAAAAGCTAAAACACCTAAATCAATAAATCTAACTAAAAATGTGTGTGGAGAGGTCATTAACAATAATTCTCTTAATAAACATCAGGATGCATCCTATAAAAACAATAAACAACATAGAATCCGTAATAGACGAGTTACTTGGTATAATGCTCCATTTAATTTACAAATTAAGGATTATATACCTAAAACATTCTTTAATATCCTAGTGAAAAACTTCCCGCCAAACCACAAATACCATCAAATCTTAAATAGATCAACGGTTAAATTCTCCTACTCAACAACCAAAAACATAAAACAAAATATAAGTGCCTATAATGCATATAAATGTAAAACAACCATGAGTATACCACCAGTACATCAAACTAACCATAATATCTCCTCAGATACAGGATTCACGAAAAGTTGTAACTGTAGAAACAAGGCAAACTGCCCATTAAAAGGAAATTGCCTTGTTAATAACATAGTATATAAATGTAAAGTTAACAACTAAGGACTCTATTTATTCATATATAGGAGCTACCTCTAACAATTTTAAGGTAAGATTTAATACCCACAAACATAGTTTTAAAAATGCCGCACTAGCTACTACAACACCTCTAGCTGAAATAATTAATAGTTATAGAAAGAGGAATATAGAATATGACCTGACCTGGAGTGTGCTCAAAAGGGCCACCCCTTATCAAAATAGTAGAAATGAATGTAGATTATGTTCCCAAGAACTTTTCGAAATAATGAAATCTAAGGATATCCTATTAAATAAGCGACAGGAATAATATCGTGTAATCATAAACTGAGAAAAACCTTTAAATATTATAAACCTAATTAATATACACTTTAGAAATTAATATATAAATTATTTTTAATTCAGTTAACCTATAATTAATAATCTACTACTGATGAACTACATAATTCTGCTTTAAATATTATAAACCTAATTAATATACACTTTAGAAACTAATATATAAACTATTTTTAATTCAGTTAACCTATAATTAATATTCTACTACTGATGAACTGCATAATTTGGCTTTCCTTCTTACAAATATCATTTCCCAAAACTGATACCATTAAGTAAACATATATAATGCTTTAACTTCAGGTTAAGACTCTATGTTCCTTGAAAACTATATATATTTACTATCTCTCACTAATAAATGTAATTCCCCCCCCCCCAATAATTATATGTGTATGTGTGTGTATATATGTGTCAATATATGTATGTGTGTATGTATGTGTGTATATATGTATGTGTATATATATATATGTATATATATATATATATATATATGTGTATATATGTGTATATGTATGTATATGTATGTATATATATATGTGTGTATCTGTGTGTGTGTATATATATGTACATATATGTATATATATATATGTATATATAAGTGTATATATGTGTCTATATATATATATGTGTATGTGTGTGTGTGTATATGTGTATATATATATTTATATAAGTGTATAAATATATATATATATATATTATTTTTATATTCTTTTAATCTCCCCTCATCTTTAGCAGCACTTTTCAACTGCATCTAACTCTTATTTATCATATCTATATGTATTAGTATAATTTTATCAATATAAATATACCCTTCAATTAAATTAATTTTATATTCTTTTCATAGATGTATTTTTTTCACTAACATTCTTATCTTAAAACTTTTGTCACCTTAGATATTTGTATTGGCATTACTATTTTATAACAGCAACTGCTTGTATACCTTTTACTGACCACCTGATCTAGTTTCACCCCTAAAATAAGCTTCAATTACTACTATTTTACCATTTGGCCAATTATTAACTTTCTATTGGTTAATTCTAAACCTCTTACCAAACAGACAGAATATATTAGATCTTTGTTGGTTTTATTCAATAAACAAATAAAATTATTTCTGAGGTCAGCATATGACCTATTTCTTCCCTAAAATAATCCTTCATTCATAATATTCTTTTCCATCCAAAACTGAAATCTACCTTCCTATACCCATAATTTAAGGGTCTTCTACTACTATATTACTATATTGACCCTCACTATCTCCTGATTGGTCAATTCAAAACCTGTTCCCAAACAGACCTATTGTATTGAATCTTTGTCTTTATCAATAAACAAATATCATTATTTCTGAAGACAGCATATATATGTGTAGGTATGTATATTCCCTCTGATAGTTTGTATAAATATTGTACATAGATCTATAGAATATGCATACCAACTGTAACACATATATATCCTAGAAACGATCGTAAAATGATGAATTTTTGTTAATATAAGGAACTGTTTCTTTGTTTATTCATTATGGACACACTAGAAGAGGAAGACCAAGGTTAACATATGTTGATGCCCTAAGGACAGACACTGGTCTGTTGGAGATGCAGGATATGGCAGCGATAATGAGGGACAGAGACCGCTGGAGAGAACTCGTCCATGGATCTCGGGAATTTTACCCGCCTTAGATAGATAGATAGATATATATATATATATATATATATATATATATATATATATATATATATATATATATATATATATTGTATATATATATATATTTTATATACATATACGTTATTGGTTGAGGAAAGTAGTGCTACATATATATATATATATATATATATACAGTGATCCCGGACACGACTGCAGCCCAGATCGAAAAACAGACCAACTCCATTTGGTTCGATATCTGTAGGAGAAGACAACTCCCAAATAATGTTAAGCTCAACTACCCCACTAGAAATAGCAGACTGCCCACTTTCTACCACCTCATCAAGACCCACAAGAATAGTACTAAGACCCAAATAAGACCCATCGTCTCTAGCATAGAAGGACCCCTATACAAAATTTCCTGGCTCCTCTCCCAGGTCCTCAAGCCTCTACTCTCCACCTTCCCATGGCATGTCAGTAGCTCTGACGAAGTTATACATAGACTACACCAACTCCAACCAGAACAACTTAAACTACATAGATACGCCTTTAGTCTCGACGTTGTCTCACCTCTACACTACAGTCCCCGCTCATCCAGCTGTCGATTTATTGACGGACTGCGTGGTCGCAGAGGACATCCATTGCTACGACCTCCATCCGACGGACATACACCAGCTTTTGTTCTTCACAGTAGACGACATGTACTTCACCTTCCACCACCACACATACAGACAGACAACAGGATTACCCATGGGATCCAGCCTATCGGGATTGCTGGCCATCACCTATATTAACCAGCTAGAAATCCGAGCCCTCAACACCTGCCATTCCCATATTTTCTTCACCCGATATGTAGATGACATACTCATCCTTACATCATCCCGTGAGGAGGCAGATAAAATATACACTATATATTCTCCAGCATGGACGCCAGTATAAAGTTCAGCATGGAACCCACCGATGGCCGCGGATCCCTATCCCTACTGGACTTCCAACTCAGGGTAACAGAGGAAGGCAACATCCACACCTGCTTCTATAAAAAAGCCGCCAGCAGGGACCTGTTCGTACATTTCAGATCGGCCCTCCCAGCCGGCGCTAAGTTCGGATACATAAGGAACGAACTACACGTATCCGGAACAAATGCACCAACGCTAGAGACCAAGACACACACACCACACATTTCCTGGAAGTACTCAAACTGAATGGATACACGACATCCACCACAAACCGTGCCAGAAAGAACAGAGGACACCACACCCGAGGCACTAACACTTGCTTCCTGAAGCTCCCACACTTCAGCGACGAAACAACAGCCATCCGCAGAGCTATCAGACGAGAGGGACTAGATATCCAACTGGCCCACTCAGGTCCTTCTCTACGCGGACAGCTAACCAACAGCCACTCCACCAGACATGACAACTGCTGCAGGCTAGCCAACTGCCCCATCAATGACACAGACCTATGCCACCAGGCTTACGTCGTATACAGACTAGAGTGTAACAAATGCAGCAACTTCTATGTAGGTAGCACCACCAGACCACTCCAAATAAGAATAACAGAACACCTCAATACTAATGCTTCCTCATATAAGAAACACCTAGTTAAATGCAAAAACACCGACAAAACCATAACAGTTAGGATAGAAACTAAGGAAAGAAACCTCGGCAATCTTAGAATTAAGGAAGCACTAATTATAGACAAAATACAACCACCAATCAATAATAGACTAGAACTCAACACCCAATGTAAAACTTGATAGAGCTTCTAGCCCCATAGTTACACACACACACGCACACACACACGCACACACACACACGCTTACACCTCCACTTATTCTCTCTCACACACACACATACAAACACAAAGACCAGTTCTAACACGAGATAACATCTATCCCCCACATTTACGTATAGACATATCTTCTCACTCTCACACACACACACTCACATACTTACACCTTCATGCATTCCCCACACACTTAAACAGGCATGTACATAAAAAAAAACTCTTTTAAAGGTAGACTACTCTTTATCCACCTAACCTTAACTCTTTGACATTAGAGATAGAACATATACTCTATACCATTTCCTGTCAGCATGACTTGGCAAGCTATTTAGAACACTGGTTTAACCGCTTTACTTCCTCCCGAAGAAGAAATATGATCTCGAAAATTAAGGACATTTAAATAAATCTAAGGTAAAAGACTAATTGTCAACAATATCTTTTGCATTTGCATTATTTATACTATGTCCATACCTGCATTGTTTGGCTTTATTATACATATTCAAACGTTTATACCTCATTACACAATGCTTCAAGTGAACTATAACCTCCTCCTATATATATATATATATATATATATATATATATATATATATATATATATATTTATATAACGAAGGAAATGTGGTAAGGAACCAGGTGTACCATAACGCACCAAAGTACTCAATACTTCTGGTAGTAGAGTGGGTAATAGGAACGAGTAGGACTCCGACGGCTGAGCTCAAGCCGTTTCGGGTCCTACTCGTTCCTATATATATATATATATATATATATATATATATATATATGTACTTATTTACACTTACACATACATGCACGTATGTACATAAATATTTATAAATATATATACATTCATATATTTATATATATATATATCTTTCACTCTCCCCCTTTCGCTCTCTCAATTCCATATATAAATATACAGTGAGACACAAACATACATACGAACACTAACCTACATATATGAGAAAATAAACTTGAGTAGGTTAAACATATGAACAACAAACTTATATTAAAATGTTATACAAATTTGTGATTATTTTAATAATCATAACTAGATGAATAATTATATAAATAACAGGACAATTTGGAAAGAATACGCTAAAGGAAAAATGTTAACACATACTAAATATTGTACATAATAAACACCCGCTTTCCTGTCGCCATGCCGGCCGCCTTCCACGCCATGCTGCCCTCAACGAGGCCATTAAGCATGGCTTCGATGCTGCAAGCTTCCCTTGTCAGCTCGAGACGGTGGGGTTGGACCGAGGAGATGGCAAAAGGCCAGACGGTATGACCATCTTCCCGTTCCGTGGTGGCAAAGCCCTAGTTTGGGATGCCACTTGCAGTGACACTTTCTCCAGTCGCAACCTGGTCCAGTCTGCGACTAACCCAGGTACCGCTGCACGTAGGGCAGAGGAGGCTAAACTCTCCACGTACCCGTCGCTCCCCGACATGTTCGTGGTCGTGCCTTTGGCAGTGGAGACTTCTGGTGTCCTTGGCCTAGGGCTACCTCCCTTTTCACAATCATAGGCGCTGAGCTAGCGAGCCGCAGGTGTGAGCCTCGCGAGTTGGAATGGTTCTACAGCGCATCTCCCTTACCATCATCCGGGGAAACGCCTTCTCCATCCTGTCCGGTGGGGCTCTGGGGAGACCAGCAAGTGGGACCCCATTTACTCACCATACGGATTAATAATCAAAGTTATAAACTATTGTAAAAAACTTATTTAAGTACAAAAAAAAAACATTATGTCCAGAGACTAATTGGAGATTGTTATTATAAATGTGCTTTAGGGCGGGGAATTGGCACTATCGGTAGAGAGTCGGACGCCATGCTTTCTAGCATAGTTACGTCCCTTTACAGTCTGAGTTCAAATCCCGCCGAGGTTAACTTTGCCTTTCATCCTTACGGGGTCGATAAAATAAAGTGCCAGTAATTTACTGTGTAATTGCTGACCTTGTGCCTAAAGTAGAAACACTTATCATAAATGCGCTTTAGCCACATGAAAATCAATGTGACTTTAATACATTCTAGCAGCATGGCTTACAATTTGATGCAGAAATGAAGATAAAATATATAGCAAAATATATATGTTAAATATATATATATATTAAAATTCTAGTTCCTTAGATTTTATGAATAGTATCGATGAAGTGGTAAAAAAAATTCTGAAATAAAATCGAAACATAACGAAGATAATTAAATAAGACAGACATAGATAATAAATGATGGTACCTAATAAAGGTTAAATTATAATATAAAAAATAACACCAAATAATTGACATATACATTATTTTATAAATGTTTTATTTCTATTTCGCTGAATATACTTATTTTCATAACATTGTTTATCTTATGTTAAACATTTCTATCATTCCTTTGTTTCCTCTCCAAATTTAAGTATTTTGTAAAGTTTAATATTCATTACAATAACAATTTCATAAAATGGCTAATGTATTCACCTACTGTGTTTCAGTAAACACATATATATTTGATTTCTTTTCGTCATTAATGTTGTTGAATGGGCAATACATGTTATTATGATAAACAGTTCGATTCGTCTCGCATTTACGTTTAACAGCATTACACTCGGAAACATGTATATACTACGTATATATTTTTAAAAGTTATTTCAGGAATATTGTTTTACATTGTAATTGTACATATCTATGTTCGATTCCGAGGTTAATCTACCTTTCATCCTTACGGGGTCGAGATAATAAAGCACCATTAGGCAATACACTAGGATAATTGCTGGTCATGTGCCAAATGTACAAACAATTATTAATGTTTGATCGAGCGGTGGATTGGCAGAATCGGTAGAGGGTCGGGCGCCATGCTTTGCTGCATAGAGTTACGGCTCTTTATGATTTGAGTTCAAATCCTACCGAAGTTAACTTTACCTTTCATCCTTACGGGATCGATAAAATAAAGTACCAGTAATACACTGAGGTTAATTGCTGGCCTTTGCCAAAAGTAGAAACAGTTATTCATATTTGACCGATTAAACCCACAATCCCAAATCTTTCGGACATGAAACCGTATATTTCTAAGTTTGTATTTTATCATGATATCGATGATGTTCCTAATATATTGTATGATCATATTGAAACTTCCTCGTACACATAATAATCGACGTAAAAGATTTAAATGTAATAATTTTAGCGATAGAATAGTTATGAGAAAACAGTTCACCTCACGCGGAATCATATGTAAGTAATATGTGGGCTGCAACTAAATCCTCAGATGCGTTTGTACATCAAACGATTTAATTATGCAATAACGTTTGTCAGTTATCAATAGATGTTGCATGCCGAATGGCCAAACGTTATTTTCACATTCAAGATATTTTGTTTTCAGCCCAAATGCACACGTGTCTTTTACCGCAGCTTCAAGTCTATCCAACCCTTGGGAATGAAATTCAGTACCCAGAAACTGATTGTATGATAGAATGACACGTCTTGTCACATTGAATTACTAGTTCCAAGAATTATCTAAACAATAATAGATATTTAGACGGTAAGAATGATTTATATTATTAAAAATGATGGATTTATTAAACAGAAATATGAAGATGCATTCTTTTTGCCCGCTATTATAAACCACATAATGTGACATTGTGAATGCTTTGATAGTAACGGAAATGCAAATCTGTAATTCGAAGACAATATACGGAACCCATTTACGAAGCCCAATGTTAAATCGACAATAAAAACGATAAGAAGCCAATCTGAGCATCTATACGTGTCCTCGAACCCTATTATAAAACAAGGCGCAATATCTCCATGAAATCGCTACATGCCATCGTTCAATTGGAAGGGCCGCTCAAATTATGTAATCCTTGATAAAATGTGATTCGGATTGGCAGAAAAATTATGGGTGGAAATATATAGGACAGAGAAGTTTTTAAAATAAATAGATATATAGAAGGAATTTGTAGTTTACTTGAAGCATTGTATAGGGTATAAAGAATTCTATGTTTGAAAACCATTATAATGCAGGTTTTGAGGGAGAACAATTAAATTGTAAGAAACAGGGCTTGTTTTTTTTTACCTTATGTCCTGATATTTCGAGATTAATGTCTCATATTTACTCAACTCAACGGAAACCTTAATGAACCACAAAACGATTGGACCATTCGTTGAGAAAATGTCAGGTTTTTAAGTATATTTTGTAAGAAATATCTATTTAAATTGGAACACATTTATATGTGACATAACTGTTTAAAAGAGGAATGGAAAATTCTTCCCCGACTAAAAATATTATGATAATATTTTAAGTTGTATATGAAATATATCGATTTTCAATTAATGCGATGGGAAATAAATGTATTGGATAGCGATAACGAAGAATTGGCAAGACAGGTTCAGCTGACAACTAGAGTTATCTCAATCCTATACGAACTGTGATTTTTCATATCCATACTAACATGAATATTTAAAAATGTAAATTAAGATACTACCTAAGAAACCAGAAATAATCTTCGAGAGGAATTATAATCAAATTAACAATATTAAATGAAAACCACAAATAAATATGTTTCTACTTTTAGAACAAGACTAATGAAGCGAAGTGTGTTACTGGTACTTTATTATATCGCGCCCGCAAGGATGAAAGGAAAAGCACACTTCGGCCGCATTTGAACACATAATTTAAAGGGTTGTAACTATATGCTGCAAAGCACGTTACCAGAAATAAATATGTAAAAGAAATATACAACGAAGATATATGAGATAATTTCATAGAAACGGAAAGTAAAACAAAATTAAAGAAATACTTTGGAATATTCAGTTTGTTTTAATTTATTTTGCTTTACTAATTAAATGTTTCTACATGTAACATTTCTATACTGAAACATATCTGTTTAATACGTGCCATGTATATTTTAAATATATTGCAAGGATGAAATAATTAACTGGAAACGTGCAATTGGTGTATAGTCGAATTAAGCATCTTGCAGTACATTCAAATGTGTAAACACACTTTCTTAGTTTTTCACTCCGCACAGTTGGAATTTTCTCTCACTCATTCAAAGCCATTAATTACCCGGAATTTACAGGTGACATATCCTTCGAATTGAAACGTCTCCTAAAACATGTGTGGCGTCTCTTTCACTGTAACTTATTAAATGTTGGCGTGTGATGTCTGTTTTATATAGATGCACAGTGTTAGTCCAGTGTCAATTATTCTTTAAAGCCACCTCTTAATTTTCACTTACGTTAATTATACATTAGGAAAAATCATAAAATTCTGTTCTTCACATCAACGTAGTCATATGAAGGCATTATTATTTTAAATATTTTGTCGAAATTGTTAGGAGAAATTTACTTTAGATATATTATTCGATGTATCAAACGTTGTCGAAGAAGACTAACTTTCTTATGGTACAGGTAACGGAATCAAATTCAATACACGTTCGAACTAATTATTGTACACCAATGCCAAAACAAATACCATTGAGAATGTTGAGAAATCATGAATATGATCATTATATTATATTTGTTTCTTTCTTTATTCCCCCTCTGTGTCATTACACAAACACACGCGTACAAACTCACTCACATACTAACTCACACACGCGCACACATACACACACACTTGTATATGTGTACGTCAGTGTGTTAGCACTGAAAACATTACTTTCACCCAACACCGCTAATCAGTCACTAAGCGTTCTTTTCTGCATATATTTATTCTACTATAAATAGAAGTAAAACCGTTAATAATTCCTAGATTACTATAAAGAGTCTCACATTCGTAAATCTCTCATATCAGCCATGGAAAGTTATGATATGTTCTTACAGACTCTGCTAGATAATACTGAGTAATTAAAAGGTTGCCTTATTCGAACTTTACTCACTATAAAAGACGCAAATAGGGACAATCACTTCGGTCATGTGCCTAGTCTTTGCAACACTTACAAATTGTAGAACATCTGTATCCTTGTTAGATACACCATGGGAAACATCGAACACATTCGAACCGTAGCACGGTTGAGGAGTTTTCGATCACATATGGAAATAACTTCAGCTGCCTCATACATGGAATGCATGGTTTTCTTTAATTCCTCGGAAATGTAGTTCAATTGACCTGAGATATGAAGATAAGAAAATAACCTTAAACAGCCAGAATCATCGCCTATATGAAAAGGCTACTGAAAACAATTAATTTCCAATATATCTATATCTATCTATCTCTCTCCCTCTCTCTCTCTCTCTCTCTCTCTATATATATATATATATATATATGTATATATATATATATATATATATATATATATATATATATTAGTATCAGTGCTCTGAAATAGCGATGTATGTATGAATGTATGTATAGTATATTTGATAATACACTGTATGTTTATTTAAACACATTTTGAAGACCATTCGCTATGAGTGTTAAAGTAGTGACTATGTTAAATCCCATTAATATAAATATATATATATATATATAACACTCGTACTTCCCTTACGTAGATATGCCTGTAATGTTGTGTGTGTATATAAATGCAGACATACACACACATACATACATACACACACACTCAGATCACACATACACTCACACACACACATAAACACGCACACACACACACACACACACACACACACACACACACACACACACACACACACACACACACACACACACACACATACATATATATATATATATATATATATATATATATATATATATATTACTTTTTGTGTCTGTGTAATTGTTTATATCATTGTGTTCCTTTTTGTATTCATGTTTGCGTGAATTACAACGATAAACCATATAATTGCAAGCTGGCCATTCATATATAATACATATACATTTGTCGTTCTGGATTACAACGCATAAATATCTGACATTTTCAGCAAATGTAAAGATTAATACGCTTTCCTAGAAAAGACAAAATTAATCATGTTAAAATGTAGCAGGAAAGAAAAATGTATGGAACTAAAGACATATAACTTGGGGAAAAAATGACCTATTAGTCTTCAGAACACTAAGCTAATATAATACGCAAGACTCATACTCTATATGTCTTTACTACGTCTTCAAAGATTCGCGCGGTGTATTATATATCATTAACTTGTGTCCATAATAACTTCTCATTAGAGAAGAGTTTCGTTTTACATATGGCTGCTTCTGAGAAGAAAAGGATTTATTCATAATGACCGCCAGATAAGATTGTTCTCATGTCATGTATTTGGCTGCGGGATGAAATTATCCGCTGAAAGTTTATATCCGAGTGTGGTCTACATATGTTGATGGATTTCAAATGACAGAGGATTAAAATGTCTAATGAATATGAACGTTGTTATTCATTACATGCCTGTTGAATGCGAGAACAGGATTTAAAACTTCCGGTGATATTTTACGTATGAATGTCTCTTTAGAATTTGCTGAGCATTTTTCTCTTGCCTACAATGTAAATTGATATTTTCACTACCAATCACAGGATATTGGCCAAGAACAACAAAATAGTTCATCGATAAATCAAGGTACCGGATCGGATATTATCATTATTATATTACATAAGATATTATCATTATATGACATAGTATATTATTGCAAATGACTGATTCTAAAAGCTTTCTCGTCATCAAAATCTATGACTTTACATACAGAGAAAACCTGAAGGGTTAAAATATGTTTTTATGTATTTACTGTTACATAGATAACAATAATTGAGACCTTACTTGAAAATTAGTATTAGTTACTCAATTTCAATACACGTTGTAATATGTTTTATGAAATATAATTTCATTTAGTATATGTATGTTTCAATATATTTACATGTAAACAAACAACAGATGTCGATAATTATAAGGACTGCATACTGTCTATATTTAAATCTCGCTGTAGATTTCATTCTCTTAAATCAATACGTGATCGATAAACATGTACTAAATAGATACTGTGACTGCTTCAATTACCAAATTTACTCCTGTCATCATCGTATTCTTGTTAGCATAAAAATAAAGTATAGCATTCAGGGAATAGAGTGAGAAAAACATTTAATGAACGGGGATTATCAAGTTTGGGATCAGCTCGGAATACTTGAGTTCGGTTCATAGATTACCCATGAGTCAGTTCACTCTTTCTCGATGTCAGCGGTGTAGTTAAGAGGAAACTGAAGAAAATATACCCGGTATAAGTTGGTTTGCAGTAGTTGCAAGTAAACGTTTTGAATAGGAATATCTCAGAACTTCGGGAGTTTCACTCCGATGTATCTGTAAGTTGTTAGTTGTTGTTACAGCTCACACATATGAAGGTTTAGCTAGCCTCCTCCGAGGTATATCTCGTTGGAGGTGCCTTGGGTGATTTAATGATAAGGACTCCAGTCCTATCATCTCATTTCTACAACTGAGTAAAACTGGAGCAACGTGAAAAAGTGTATTGCTCAAGGAAACAACACATCAACCGGTCCCAGAATTGAACTCACGACCTTTCAATTGCAAGCGCATTGCTCTAACCACTAAACCATGCGCCTTCACGTGTGTCTGTAAGGGTTTTTTTTCATTAGTTATTTGACCTATAATTCGAGATATGCTTCTAGGCTTAAACTTGGACTACAATTAGCTTATGTGAACATGACAATGTACTACCTCCAGCCTGTTTTGGAATCATAATATTTGGCTAATGTGATTCTTAACAAGTTGACTAGTCAGAGATGAAGGTTAAAAGCATGATGGATGGGGGGGGGGGGACTTGTAACCAATCTTATTGACACTCTAGACGCATCACATCAATCAATATTTTTACAGCCATAGTTAAATACAATTATGGATGTTATTTATTCCATACAATAACTTGATCAATAGTGTTAATCGATTAATATTATTTTTAATAATCATTAGTTGATCATCCTGATTGAATTTCAACTTGATATACAAACAAGTGAAGTTGCACGTAAAATATATACGGACAGTTCCCTCATATCTTGAGTGAAGAGCATACAAAATATGTTTGTATGTAAAATAAGTTACGTGTATAAATCAATGTTTTAGCATTTGATTATTATATTTTGAAAGAAATTGTATTTTCTTTTAAATCAAAACAATCGCGAAAAATGAATTTTGTTATAAAGAATGTTTTGAATATAATATTATTTACTTTTTGGAATTTTAAATAAGGAATATAGTTATTTAAAACAAAATATTATTGTTTAATATTTAAACTTACGAAACACATCTGTAGCCTAAATAAAGTAATAAAAGTTAGAATTCCTTTAATACTATGTAGAGAGAATTTAAACAAATCATTGGAGTTCATTAAAATAAAAGAGAAAGCAAAACCGAAACATTCTAAAATCACATAAATATTTTCGATCTAGTTTCACGTATTCAACACTGTGAAACAATAGGAAATTAATCAATGTTAATATTCAATGTATTGATAAAAGATATGTAAAACTTTAGATATATTTTACGGGTTGAAAATAATATTCTTTATTTAATGTTTACAATCAGAGTATTCTTTTTTTAAAATTTAATGCATAACAATAACCAACAATAACCAACAATAACCAGAAGAAACGATTTTCTTGGGAGGCTCCGCAATTGGTGAAACGTAGACGCAAACACACATACAGACGTACACATACACACATGCACACGCACACACACACACAGACAGACACACACACAAGCACACATACAATCTTTTACTTACATATACACACATATATCAATTCGGAGAAGTAGCGGCTCTGCCAGGAGCGACAGTCTGATCTCCAAGCTACGGACTCAATCGAATAACCTTATTCAAAGACTTTTCGCTAGAACTCCATTTCGGACGATTGTATTAGCGAGCGTATTATTTTAGTCATTATACCAAAGATTCATGACCATAGGAAGAGGTTGTTACAAATACCGAATTGAAGGTAGCGAGTTTGGCTTTTACACTTAATTCACTTCTTTTGAATACCAAATGGTGAAGCTGGCGCACTACTGCACAATTCTTGCACTTAATTCAGCCTCCTACCTTCCATCCCTCGAGATCAGTGCCTCGAGATACTTGAATGTTTCCACCTGTGGAACTCCATTTACATGTAGATTGTACTGCGCAGCTTTTCAGTACTGATTTTCATTCCTCCAATGTAGCACTCGGCATCAAACCTATGAAGTGTAAGTCGGAGATCACCTTCTCTCGAGTTAAGTAATAGTATTCTGTCTGCAAATTCCAACCGACTGACTTTTACACCACTTCATACGGCTTTCAACGTAGTTGCGGATGTCAATCCTGTTCAGAAATATAATGGACCTGAGAGGTGACTTATGCACCATTGGCGGAGTTCAAATCTCACATTGAATGGTTTCGATTTTGCACCATTTATCTGAACTCAAATTCTCGGGCATTCATAAAGAGCCATCAGGACAATAAGAAACTGACCATCGATCCCATACTCCTGCAGAAATTTCACTGGCAGATTCATGTGGAACATTATCATATGCATTTTCGATGTCTACAAAGCAGTATTCCCTAGATTTCTGAAAAACCTACCGCAGCGTGAATATTTGGATGGCTCTGCTGCATCTGCACGAAAACCGCACTGTTTAGCAGACACCATGGACTCGACAATCTCACTACATCACTTTGCCAGACTCGTAGCACAGACTTTACTGGGGAGGTTAAACAAGGAGATCCCTCTGTAATTGGAGCAATCACTGTTGTCATCCTTTTTGAAAATTGCGATCGATTATCACTCCCTATTGTCATTGCTATTGTTTAGATGTCTTTCCAGATATAGGGACCAGTCGGCATACACGCGTCAGAAAATGTTTATTTTCTCTAATAAAGTTTCGTAGCACCTCGGGCCTTTCACCCTTCCCTGCGGCCATACCATTTTGGACTTCTTTAACTGTTCTTGTGATCTAAGCCTGCGTGAGATTAGCTATTGCTCCCGGGTACACATCTTGTTCAACAGATAATGGTATTGTGATCGGGTTTAGGAGATCAATGTATTCCCTCCAACTTGTGAGGATGCAACTCCCCGAAGAGAACCCCAGGCGTGTTCCTGTTAACAGGTGTGGAGAAAGATTTCTTATTACGAAATCGGTGGATGGTCTGCCAGAACATTTTATTTGCTGATCTGAAGTTGGATTCCATCTTAACCTTAAAGGCCTCCCATGCCTTAAATTTCGACGCCTTTACTGTCTCTGCTGTGATACCACGTGCCTACTTGCACGATATGTGCAAGAAGGAGGACTTATTGCCAAGCCACACTTTGTAGGTCTTCTTTTCTCAGATAGTATATTTGACTTCTTGGTTGAAAAAAGTAATCCTGACAATCAGCGCCACGCCAAGCTTCTTTCGGCTGCAGCATTTAACACCTGAAGCAGAAACTGCTGAAGCGGAAGCAGCTGAAGCAGACACCATTCAACATAAATGTAGTTTAGCTCCTGTTACAGTTGACTGATTCATAATGCCCTTACCCCACTACACTCATTAGGCTTAGTTACTCTCATAGGTGTCCCTTCAGGGTAACTTACTCTTATTTATTGTGGTAAATTAACAGACAGGACCATCCACCACACTTTTTAATTGAAGAAATGTAGAATATGAATTATAGAAAATGAAATTACGATAACAAACTCGACTTCAAGTAACATACATCTCCCCTGTTCCTTTATGAATATCGAGGAACACGATCAAAGGAACGACCGGCCTAGGTAGAGGTGACGCGCTTGAACAGACAACATCAAGCTGACCAGGCAAAACAGTCACTGTCTCGGTGAATCAATGTAATAATATATGGACTTTTTACAACTGGTATTATGATTTATATTTTAGGTATTATTTATTATGTATTACGTCATATACCTTATATATTATATATTACGTTATATTTTTTCAGTTTTATTATATATCATATTTCGTATGTAGTTTATAAATTTTGTCATTTCCAGACCTTATTTGGATCTATTCAAATACCTAATTTGAATTACTCACATTTATGACATATTATTAACTTTATCCACTCTTCATGATTTATTTACCTTTAACTTTCTAATTGATTTGTAGCATACTATACACTTTGCTATTATGTAGCATGTATTATGTTTTATAGCATATACTTTACATTTTACGTTATAATTTTGTTTTCCAAATTGTATTATATTTCATAGGTAATTTGTAATTTTTGATATTAGAAAATCGCATTTGCCTCACCAATTACTTACTTCTGTAATTAATTATCTCAGCTACTTTTTTACAGTTACTACATATTATTATAATTATAACTACCCACTCTTTGCGACGTATTCACCGTTATATTTTATATACGTTTTAGTGTGTATTATCGTGACCTTTTCCTATGGCTAGAATAGGTTGCGTACTTTCAAATATTGCCATTAGAAGAAGCAACGCTATGAATGCATATAAGTGGTTATCTGGTGTGCGTTACCACTGGGTCACAATCATTATAATCTGTTATCACCCTATAGATATTATACCGTTTTACATCAGCAATTTTGATATTTAATATATTAAAGATTCATCACGACGCTACGCTGGTTTACAGCCAAGGGCTAGCATCGACTTCGCAGTCTACATAGCACTCCCAGACCTTGCAAATCATACCAGACTGTTGACTGTCAGGGACCTTACGAATGGCCGTTATGTGTCACTGACAACCCCTCCTTGGTGACGCTTACGGTGCATAGCATTGTCAAGTGCGTGGCTTAAGGAGGCGATCTTTTACTGAGGTCGCATTGAACGATAGAGCGCCTCCGGGTCAATTCTTTGTTTATGCTTTGCCGTAAACCAAACATTGGTTTCTTAATCCTTTATGTGAATAACACTTGGAGACGTCGCCATATGCCTTGTCGGCCATAGAAATATATATCGTAATTTTTTTCTTTTTTCTTTTATATATATATATATATATATATATATATATTAGTAAAAGGAAAAGAAAATGCTGACAAATTTTTCCCAGTGAAAAATAGTTTAATTAGGAATAAGTATAAATTAGTAATAAGTATTGGTTAGTATTCAGTTTTAGTTTTAAGTTTTTACCGGTTGCCCACTTCTAATGCTTTTCAAAAATAATTTTTTAGATAGAGCGCTCGTGATGTTTGCTCTAATCAGATTAGAGCAAACATCACGAGCGCTCTATCTCAAAATTATTTTTGAAAAGCATTAGAAGTGGGCAACCGGTAAAAACTTAAAACTAAAACTGAATACTAACCAATACTTATTACTAATTTATACTTATTCCTAATTAAACTATTTTTCACTGGGAAAAATTTGTCAGCATTTTCTTTTCCTTTTACTAATATATCACAACTCGTGTGTTTCACCTCTATTTTTTTTAAATATATATATGTGTGTGAGTGTGAAGCACATGACTGGATAGCTCCGCCGCTTTTCATATATGTGGGCTTGGTGAAGATTCAGAAAATATTATCATTGATTCTTTTAGTTGTATATACAAACTCACACCTCCACTTTGAACGAATTAGATGTGTTCTAGAAGAACGCACGATATGCCTGAAATAGCAGCAAAAACTCCCTCATATCACATCCTACCATCTAAGCAATAGGAACAAATACGTTGGATGATGTAGTTCTACATAAACTCTACTTGAATTAAAATACTAGGCAGTTTATTTGGAATATATTCGCGCACCTTTTTGTCGAATCATATCTGAAGTCAATTAAACAAGTAAAGCAGCAGCAAACACAACATTTCCCAATTTCTTGTTTCGCTATATCTACGTCTATTTTTAAGAGTAAGTCATTTATTGATTTATGTTATGTATTCTCAGATTGGCATTAAATATATTAAAAATAATAAGCACACTCACTTGAAAAATGAAAATCAATATATAACTGAAGTAATGAATTGCATGAAATGTTTGCAGTTGATTTGGCGTTACTATTGAATAAAGCTGGAAGAGGATGGCTGATTACCGTAATCAACAAGAACGCAACGAAAGCAATTAAATATGAAGCCAAGCCAAACACTTAGAAAGACACAGAAGAATATAAAAAAACAGCAACAAATATACATTAAAAATTAAGGAAATTATTCTAATTTTTTAAATGTAACTATACTAAAGACGCCGATGAACTGGCATTGAAAAGGGAAATGGAAATTTAATAGATTGATGAACAAACCTAAGTGGACATGGAAAGCTTTTTTGTTTGGTTTTATACGTATTTAAGTGGTATGTATTAATATATGTACAATTGGAAGAGCAAAGACAACTTCGGAAAACAATTATAATATATATAAATACATATATATATATATATATATATATGTATATATATATATAATTATATATATATATACATATATATATATATGTGAGTGTGTGGGTGTGTGTCTGTGTGTACGTGTGTGTGTGCGTGTATATTTATATTTATATTTATATTTATATACGTATAAATATATGTGGAGGTGGATGTGTGTGCAAATACATGTACGTAACATAGCGTCAGTATATATTGACCCTGCAGTATGCTTGGCAGTATGTATTTCTATATACGAACACACACATGAATACATAACACAGTGTTTCAATCCGTTTGTTCATTGTGAAATGTGTTGTGTGTGGCGAGCAGTGAGCTATTGAGTAACGAAGAAATGACAAAGCAATTAGTGAAATGGCGTTACAGACGCCCGTCAATGCATCATGAAAAGTTAGAAGTTCACTAACGCACGTTTGACCTTTTAAACTCCTTTTCGAAACATTCGTCCAAAATGTACTTCTGATCACTGGCGTAAAATTAGATCAGCGAAGTAAAGCTAAGAGCTTGCTTGATTAACAGGCTAAAAAGATAGAAAGATAAATGGAAAGAAGCAAAGAAAGAAAGAAAGAAAGAAAGAAAGAAAGAAAGAAAGAAAGAAAATAACGAATTATAAGGTGATAAAAAGATAATAATTTTATGGAAAGAAGAAGGCAAGTCTCTCAAAAGGTGTGCGTAAAATAATAATGATCTCGAATTTAGGCACAAGGCCAACAATTTCTCGGGAATAGTCAATTTCATCCACTCCTGCCCGTGACTGCAACTATATTTTATCGTCTCCTAGTGGGCATTTCAACGAATAATAATAATAGTTTCATTATTAGCCACACAGGGCTGACATTAAGTGAGCAATAGAAACGGAACAGAACTATACAGTATGGGCTTTTGTGTGTAAAACATATTTATAACGAAAACTAAAACATACATAAACATAACATTAAAAGAAAACCCCAAAATTCCCCAGTAGGGAGAGGCCTATGAGGATAATTCGTGGAGTAAGCCCACAAAAAGCTACGGAAAGCTTGATTGCATGAGCCAGTGCACTATCGCAGTTGTGCTCCTCCAATTTACAGCCGCAGCCCTGTCAATCACTAAAATCTCAAACAGGGAGTAGGATGAAAAAGAGTGCGCTAAAACGGGGAGAGATGAGGCAAAACAGGATAATTTTACATAATGAAAGTTATAGCCATTTTCACAAGAGGAGACGTCTCTCACCCGCCCAAGGGTGACAGGTCTGCAGGGGCATACTTATAGCAGGACAATTGATTAGGTCAGTGCTCACCACTCTCACACAACATTTAACAACACTAATGATAATAATGGTTTCTGATTTAGTCACAAAGACTCGGGAAGGGGGAAGTCAGTTAAATCGACCCCTGTGCCTTACTGAATAAGGTCGGATTTAGAAGCTAGGAGTTCCGGGGGCACTTCAAGAATTTCTCGGGGGGTGGGACGGATCATACATAAATATTTTTTGTATATATAAGAGAGAGATAGAGAGAGAGAGTGAGAGAGAGAGAGAGAGAGAGAGAGAGAGAGAGAGAGAGAGAGAGAGAGAGAGAGAACAACTGACAGCGCTGTTTGGCCGTTGACAAGTTTTCACACCCTTCAACGCTTCATAATGGAACTAAAATATGCCAATATAGAAATTTTACATACATATATGTATTCAACTATATTGCAGCGAACATCCTAATTATATTTCTTTTTCAGGCTGAGCCAGCCTAGGCCTCAGTATGCAAATGATGTTAATCGGCCCATGTACATAAGCTTTAAACGTATGTTTTCGGCTTATTTGAGTTCCAGTATGAAGCGAGAAATAGGGTGTAACGTTGACAATGGCCACACAGCCAGGAACAGCGTAATTCTAATGTCATTAAATATAGTATATCGAAAAAATCTTCCAGTTAGTGTTAATAAGTGAAGATTCTAATAAAGAAAATACTGAAGGTTTTATCACCTTCACCATGTCCTCTCAGCATGACATTGCATAACAGCACTTTATAGATCCTTCAGTTCAAACCTTACTCAGGTTTCCTTATCTTGGGTCGATAAAATAAACTACCAGTTAAGTATCGGGTCGATTTATTTATCGATCCGTAAGGATGTAAGGCAAAGCTAACCTCGGCGGTATTTGAACTCAGAAAGTAAATGGTTGTAACTCTATACCACACAACTAATCCACCGGCCTTAAGATATTAATAATAATTGTTTCTACTTTAGTCACAAGGCCAGCAATTTTTGGGGAAGGGATTAAATCGACCCCCGTAGGGATGAAAAGCAAAGCTAACCTCGGTGGGATTTGAAATCAGACATTAAAGGGCCGTAACTCTATGCTGCAAAGCATGGCGTCTGGCAATCTAACGATACTGCGAATACACCGCCCTTATAATAATAATATTAACAACAACAACAATAACAACAATGATAATAAGAATAATTGTTTATACATTTGGCACAAGGCCAGCAATAATCCTAGTGCATTACTGGTACTTTATTTTATCGAGCCCTTAAGGGTGAAAGGCAAAGTTAACCTCGGTGGGATTGATTTTACTATAAGCACAAGGCCAGCAATTTAGGGAGGGGAGAAAGTCGATTAAATCGACCCCCAGTGAATTATTGGTGCTATATTTATCGACAACGTAACGATGAAAGGCAAAGCAAACCTCGGCGGGATTTGAACTCATGACGTAAATGGCCGTAACTCTACGTCACGACGTTCCATTGATACTGCCAATACGGGTAGGAAGGAACAGCTCACAGTCAATGGATTTGATGAATGTGCCTGATGAAAAAACACCGATAAATGTGAGAAAGGTAGATACGAGTATGATGAATGGAATTTCAAAAAGATAAATGTAGTGATAAGATATAGTCGGGCAGAGGACATAGAGCAAACAAAATATCTTTTTGGAGCCATTGCACTACTGGTTGGGGAGACATTACAACCGACATATACAAAACAGAATAAGGCAAAAGAACTATGGTGGAAAGGTGGCATTGAAGAAGACACAATGTGGTTAAGACAAGTTCTATGTAAAATTGATGGTTTAGAGGAAATGAAATAACGAAACGGAAAGAAGACTGATCGAGGAACATTAGAGAAGAAATATAAAATCCGGAAGAATTGACTCTATATAGTGATGGAACAGTTAAAAACAGGATTTTGTCGAAAATCTAGAAGATAAGAAGGTATGTGAACAGAAAAATGCAATTGAAGGAGAATAGATTAATCCAAAATAAGCCAGAATAATTCCTCTGTACTTTGGACAGACGTGACGGATGTTGTTCCTAATGCTGACCAGATCAAGGTGTTCTAGAATGGGATATGGTGAAACACTGTGATACATACAATGGATTCCGATAGAATTACGAAAAGGAAATAGAGAAATAAATATTACCATAAGCACAGTCAACATGATATGGCAATTGGCCAAGGTACCAAACGGAGAAACTCCTGGTCGAGATGTGGTCTGTGGTTTTCGGTTGATGAGAGGCAATGTAGTTCGTGAAAGAGTGGTAACTTAATTGAATGAAAGAGTTCACAAAGTTGTATCTTGGATGATACTCGGTTGGACAACGATTATAATAAATGATAGAGAGGAATGATGTGGGAAACTGCCATCCTATAGCATGCCTGAACATGATATGGAAGGTACTTAATGGGATATTTGCGACGAAGGTGAATATCTTTCTTTTAGAGAAATAAAAATTATCAAGGGAACAAAAATGATGTGGGAAGAATTCTCAAAGTGCCAAGGATCACCTGGGTGTTGACGAGGCAGTGTAAAGGCGTGATAAAAAAAATCATCCCTATATGTTTATGGCCTGGATTCACATTAAAAATCAAGATGATAGGGTGCCTGACACTTGGATTGTTGAATGCCTGTAGAGGTTTAGTATCGCTGACAATATCACAAACTTTATTCGGAAGAGTACGCTAGAGTGGAAGACCATGTTGTACATGAACAATGTATTCCTTGGAAAATTAGAAATTAAACGGGGTATCTTCCAAGGTGACTAATTTTCACTATTACTATTTATCATCGCATTTATACCTGTAACATTGACACTTAGGAGAGTTAAAATGGGTTACCAATGTGGAAAAAAGGACATTCTTAAAGAATATATTCATTGATGACCTTAAATTGTTTGGTAAGCCTGGAAAGCAGATAGAATCTTTGGGCAGATAGATTCTTTGGTTGAAACAGTCCAGATATGTTACAGTGACATCGGTATGGGATTTGGGATTTCCATATGTCCCGGGTTCGATATGAAAAGATGAAATAAATCAGACTGTAGTAGATTAAAGCTACCATCGGGAAAGTCCATGGGGTAACGAAAGGAGCGTGGATACAAGTATTTTTTGATTGTATAATCCATCGTGGGTGCCAGAATCTCGTCACTGCGATGAATATGTGGCTAGATATGATTCTTCCATTCTAGGGTGTGCTGAAAAGAAATAACAAAGTTGGATAGAAAGTCGAGAATGTTAATGATTTTGTATTGTTTAAGGTCTCATCAGTGTGGATTATTGTATGAGAATAAAAAGAGAACACTTGCAGGATATTTGGTAAACGATGAAGAGTTTTTGCAATATGAAGCAGAAGAATGTGGATAAGCATGCAGGAGAAATGGTTGAAATGGTTGGTAAGGAAGAATTTAACCAAAGAGTTAAAGAACAATGAAAAGAAATGCATTATCATTTAAAATATCTTTAAATGATAATGCATGGTGTGTTTGAAAGAAATCCACAGAATATCAAAGATAAACCAGGATCCTGCACATGGATTTAATTGATTAGAAGCGTACTACTGAAAACCTTATAATTGCAGTACAATACCAAGATCTTGCTACTAATTCGGGGAAGTATAACATCTACAAAACTTCTGACACCCAGAAATGCAGTCTCTGTGAAAAGAATGTCGAAAATATAACAAACTCGATAAGTGAATGTGAGAGCCTTGCGCCAGATAATACATACGCCTCACTTGGCTTTTATGTCGTAATACCAATACGAAATAATAGAGAATTGGTTTGAGTCTGTGCCTAGTAAATTAATGAAAGAGGATTATAAAGCAACAATGTTCTTGGGTTATGATTTTCAGATTGATAGAATAATTGAGTGGAGGCACGTGGCTTAGTGGTAGAGGTGTTGGGTTTACGATCATAATGTCGTGGGTTCAATTCCTGGGTTGCGTGTTGTGTTCTTGAGCAAAATACTTCATTTCACGTTGCCCCAGTATACTCAGCTGAAAATTAATACCAGCTATAGCTGAGGGTTTACCCCTGCGATGGACTGGCGGCGTGTCCAGGGGGAATTCTTGCACTCTCAGTCGCTTCACGCCATGAAACCGGGATAAGCACCAACCAAGTGAGCCTTCTAGCTGAAGACAGACTTTAGACTTTTTTAAAGAGTAATTGAACGTTACCAACCATCCATTGTTGTATTGAACAAGAAAGTCAAATACTGTCAAATCATTGGTCTAGCCATAATAAATGACAGGAATACTGCAAGTAAATAGGTTGAAAAAATCGCCAAGTACTCCGAATTGAAAGTGGAGATGTTAAGACTGTTTGGAATGCGACGGTAATATGGGAAAGTGATACTATTTGTGACTGGGGCATTAGGGTCAATCCCATTGAAACTACAAGACTATTTAAAAGTGTTATGAATAACATGCAACTTGATGTTATACAAAGAATAGCCTTGCTAGCTGCTGCGAAAGTTTTAAGGAAAGTATTATCTGTCCAAGGTCCTTGTTGTTACTTGACAGATGACTAACTATACCAGTGCATTTTCCATTTACACTGCCTGACAAGTTAATGAAAATAATGGTAGAATCAAGCAAGTAGGATTTGAGAACTTGTTTGTATTTATATAATAGGGTCCTTCTTTGCTTATTGGCATTGCTCTCATACCAATACCATTAATACTGAGGAAGGTGAAGATGTGGAGAAAATATTCTTCGAAACCATCTTAAAGATATTTGTTGTTTATGGGCGCCTGGACTATCATCGCAAGATCTAAATCATTTCTAAACCTATTACAAGCTTGCCAAGATTGACGGTCAGGATGTAGGCATGAAATATGGTGTCGCAATATGTGCAGTTGGTAACGTGAAAGAAAGAAAATGTCAAATAAAAATGGTTTCAAATTACCATCTGGTGAAGCATTGATGAAGTATTGTTGGACCAATGAAATACAATAATAAAGAACAAATTAACACAGGCTGGAACTTCAGCATAAGTCCAAAGTGTCTTTATAATACTTGATTATTTTCCTGTAAACACTGGACTTGTAGCTGTGATATGATATTGCTGGGATAACATAGTTTGCAAAGCTAGAAAATGATGACAGTATATGCAGCATAACATACAAAAGCAGTTGTAAAAAGAAATGTATGTATTTCAAAGAACTCAATCATAAAACACCAACTTACAAATGTTTAATTCAGATAGACAATATAATACACACAACTTTAAAATCAAGAATCCTTTGAGATGTCGTGTTATTCATTCTAAATATAGTAAAATAAACCCTACAACACAGCATTTCATTGAAAAAGAGGCCTGGATCAACTCAATTTATTTCCATGTTTCATCAAAAGAATGGCTACAATTAAAGTAGCAAGTATATATTTATATCATATGGGATCGGCCACAGGTCACATAAATATACGTGATAACTTTCAGAGAACTTGAACCATGGCGGTAAATTGATGCTGCTGCGTGTGAATGATAGCAAAGGAAGTGCGATTAGATTGATAGCTGCCAGTATTCCAAAGAGACCAACGCAGCTTCAACGCTTTCCTCTTAGACACACAATGGGTTGTGTGGGTTTGATCCATTGGTGAAGGGGATTCAACATCCCCGCATACCTGCTCAGATGCTCAGATGCTTTCTGACAGATACCGAATGGTTTTCCACATATGCAAATATTACCTAGATAGTGTATTTATTAGGTCAGTAGCCAGGGAGAGAATAGGGTGTCAAGAGGTTAAACTAGTCAGTCATACAGATCAAACATTTGTAATCTGCAAGATACGCGTAGATGAACGCATAGACAAAGGTCCGGCTAAAAGTAGTTTAATGTGCCTTCTCTGCTGCACAATCCTGATAGAAACCGGATTTGTGATCATGTTAAGTAGCATTTGACTGAGGCAATTGTTAACAACCGGTACTGAAGTGCTTTGAAGTGATCTATTTTTGTAGAATCGGTACAGTTTAGTAAGGAATTAGGAGAGAAAAATAAGCTAAATACGAAACTAGTGAGTAAGTTAAAAGAAACGATTCAGAAAGGCATCACAATCGACGTCCCAAAAGCGGGAATGAGATTTGATAATTGTTCAACGTGAAACACTAAAACTACACCACCAAAGCGAGGGATTGTGCGCTAAGACACCAGAGATCTAGTTGGAAGAAGCACGTTGAGGTAACAAAACCGCGTTTGGCCTTTGGATATCTGCCCTTCCGCTTCCTGTGGAAGGGATAAGTAGCACTGCCAAAAGAGCGCATGTGTTGCTAATACGTTCTGCACGGAGACCTATGTATGCCATGGCTGTTTATGCGCTTAACATACGACGCTTGTAGAAATTCCGAGACTTTGAACGCATTTGTATTACATCATTAGTCTAGTCATCTTTAAAAGAGCAACAGTCTTGGGTTAAAAAAAGACAGAGACGACACGTAGAGCCTGAAATGTTGTTAGGCGCACACCACTCTGTAAAATAGGGCAACGTGATTGGTTGATGTTCTAGTTTAAAGACGATAGGCGCTGACTCTCATCTAAATCTATTATTCCGGTCGGTTCTGGCGGCTTAGCATCTTTTCCAAGATGCTCGTAGCATGACTAAAGCGTTCTGCACGCACTCGTTTAATGTCCGGGCAGCACTGACCCGTGATGTCCTGTCGGATGGCTGCTAAGCATGTAAGACCGATCCGATTATCGGCACAGTAAAGGTCGCTCTATGCCACACCGCTTTTCATCGTTGTGCTCTGTCCTGTAGCTATCGGAAAGGAATCATGTCGAGGACAACTTTTAGAGGACAGACGTTTTCAACTTCGGCCAAGATTTAATCGACATTCTCTAGTTTCATTTGGAAAGGTAAGAAGAGGTGAACGGGAAATGGCCTCTTCCAGTGAACTATAAAAGATAGGTAGGTGTGAAGAAAATGACAAGTGTGAATGTTTCTCTACTCAACACGATAAGAAAAATAGGAAGAGAGCACACCCGTAGTGTTTAACATGGCTATAAATTTGTGGCGTTCCTTGAACGGCCCCATTCAGTGTTTCACCTGTTTCAGAAGTCATGTTTATCATAATCATTTATACTATACATTCCTCTTCGTTTTATTTCTCATTGGATTTCATGTAATCATTCACAATTTATGCAAATTGTCTTTGTAAATGTTCTGCTTCTTCTGCGCCATTGTGGCAAACGAAAAAAATTATTATTATTATTGTTGGCAGCGTTTATCGTGATAGATATACTAAGCAAATTCGTGGGAGTGACAGGGGGCAGGCTTAAATTAAGCGGTCGTGAAGATATTGAATTATGGGGAATTTTGTGAGGGTTACTGGCATTATTTCATTAATGATTAATCATCACGTAACTTCCTGATAGTTGAAGCTCGCCAAGTTAATAGAAGTTGTGCGTGAGTGAGGTGCTTGACCGGCCGGTCGTAAGGTCGGTAGATGTTGGCATCTCGTCACAGGCTATCTGATGTATCTTCAGGGAAATCTAAAAAAATCTCGTTAAGTCAAGTCACACAGCACGTGAATAGGTAAAATAAAGGAATTAGAGGTCCTTTTCTCTCTGGGTTTCTCTACATCTCATAATATATATATATATATATTAATCTTGTAGAAGCCATTTGTATATATATATCATATTTATTAGTCCTGTAGAAGCCATTTGCATATATATATATATATATATATATATATATATATATATATATATATATATATATATATATATATATATATATATATATACTGAGTGTGTGTGTGTGTTTGTGAGAGAGAGAAAGAAAAGCGAGAGAGTGAGGTAGATAACGTTTTATATATAACTATTTTATTTCCGTTGCAAAGTTTTATATTTACGCATATAATCTTAGAAATATCTTCTATAATTTATGTGTACATGTATTGATAACTCGACAACGGAAATAAAATAGTTATATATAAAATGTTAAACCCAAACATAATTACGTATGAGGTTATAAGCAAAATAATTAGATGAATTAAATGGATTAAACTAATGACGACTATAGAATGATGACGACTACAGCGCCACAGAAAACAGGGTGACCCCAATTACTACTAATAAGCAGGACTATAGGCGTAACACAAACGCATTAAAACAAGCCAATTAACAAAAGAAAATCTGTGAGTTTAGGTCAGATAGATGAGGAATAAATGAACACGCATACAAACACACGCATACACACACATACACACACTTTCAATAGAGGATTAGTGGCGGATAAAATGACGACCTTCTTCGGGAAAATCTGCGTATTGACGAACATCTCCTAGCCATTCTTTTTTAGAGGACTTTCCGTCCAGGGCCCATGGATAATTTCTGGAAATACTTGGTCTGGCTGGGCTACCGGGGAGATTTTCCAGTTCGGGATAAACTCTATATGTATGGGAGTTATGTCAGCCGGACTTGTCTGAGTATCGAGCAGAGTATTTAACCGTCCTGACGCACTCGTCCAGTTTCCGAGCGTTGCTAACTTGTGGATTTATGTCAGTCATATGCTCTCTCGTGTAGGACGAATCCGGATATCAGTTGATTGAATTGTGACGATCGTCACGTCGCCTTTCATTAGTCAAGAAGAGGAGTCTGTTTTTATCTGTCTGGTGGCCCTGGCGAAAAGTTTGCATGGTGGACAAGTGTGAAACGGTTGAAGAACATACGTCACCTCTACAGCGAAGCCCTTTCAGATTTCACTTGAAGAGAAACAAATCAGAGTAAAGAGAAAAGTGCTGCCGTTCAAAAGATTGTCGTAATGTGGGTGAGAGAAGCAAGCATGGCCCGAGTGAATGAGATCGCTCTGAGTGTGCGCCTGTAGGTTGGCGGACAATTGGAACAGAGCACTTGCCCCTGAGATTAGGGCACCCGTACATTTATGGTATTTTTTCTACGAGCACCACTCGAATGTCTTTTGCCTATTGAGTAAATGCCATTGTTTAATTCTTTATTGTTACCTTTTTTTACTATTATTAAATATATTTATAAGGGCGGTGGATTGGCAGTATCGGTAGAGAGTCGGACACCATGCGTTGAAGCATAGAGTTACGTCCCTTTATGATCTGAGTTCAAATCCCGCCGAGCTTAACTTTGCCTTTCATCCTTACGGGGTCGATAAAATAAAGTACCAATAATGCACTGGGTAATTGCTGGCCTTGTGCCAAAAAGTAGAAACAACTATTAAATATATTTCACGCTAAGCCCAGGCACCATCTCGCATACACATACACACTCTCTAAGGTTCCATCTTGTGCCATCTTAATGTTTTCTTAATGTTGATCCTTGAGGTAAATAAAGAAATTATTATTATTATGGCAGTATAGGTAGAGGGTCGGACGCCATGCTTTGACGAATAGAATTACGGCCCTAGCCATTCTGTGTTCAAATCCAGCCGAGGTTAACTTTGCCTTTCATCATTACGGGGTCGATAAAGTAAAGTACCAGTAATGCACTGGATAATTGCTGGCCTTGTGCCAAAAGTAGAAACAATTATTATTAGTATTACTATTTTATAATTATTGTTATTATTTGTTATTATATTTGTCTTAATCTTTAATGATTTTTCAGCTGCTTTCGAAATTTGTATTTACTATTTTTGATTTTAGATATGATTAATATGGAACCAAATGTTATATAAAAAAAGTGTGAACGCTTTATAAAAACCCGAACCTTCCAGCGAAATATAAACAATTTGAATGAGTTTAATGTCATATGTTCGACTTGTTGAAATTCTAAATATCTTAACTTGATAAATATTTATTATACAATTTCTGATATAGTATGTATAAACACACAGAGTTATATATACGTACATATCAACACACACGCCAACACCGCCAAATCTCCCAACACACATGCAGCCTCCAAGCCTCCAACCCCATTGTGTTGGCCCAGAGGACCAATTTTGCTCAACTGAAAGGGAACCGGAAATTGCTTAGTTAATGCATGGGAGATTGGAAATTGATCATAAGGGAGGCAAAAAAGGGAGAATATGGAGAAAAGAAATTGCAGAAATATCTCAAATAGCCTATCTGGCAATATTGATGTCAACGAGGGCCTTTTCCGTAAACACTCTCATGTACTACTCCTCCCGACAAACAAATATGGTCTTGGATCTCAACTTTCTTGATTCGATGTTGAGTAGTACGTCCAATTTGATACCAGATCAGTTTTTCCACTTTGTCCTCTTCAATTCGAGGAAGATGTCGATTCCTTCGAGGATTACGCATGCCGGAATGCCCTAGTGTGATTCCTGCATTCCTAAATTGTATGGCCTCTCTCTCAAGGTACGCCGGATAGAGGATAAATGTTTCTGTCGGGCAGGGTACCACAGATCTTTTCACAGGATTTTCCCCTCAATGCTCTCATGTTCTACACTTCCCGACAAGACAATAAGGTCTGTTAACACCGACAATAATTTTATAATTGACAATTGCAAAAATGTGGCTAACTGCAAATCAAAAATAGCTGAGATAAAGAAAAAGTAGCAAAAATGCGAAGAGACATTGTTTCCAGTCATACTAGTAGTAGGTGATGATGATAATGAGGGTAGTGATAATGACGATAATGCTGAAAATGATGACGATAAGGAGGTGGAGGGGATCATTATTATGATGTTAATGGTGGAGATGATAGTGGGGCGGATAATGCGTTATTTGTGGTGATTAACAACAAGAAAAATATGTTCAAATCCAGTTTACTGCTCTCCACAGAACAGCATATTAGACACGGGTTCATGCGCATCAGCTGCATATTATATATGTATATATATATATATATATATATACTTACATTTATACATATATAAACATACATATACACACACACGCACGCACATACATACATGCATACATACATATAACGCAACTCGAAACAGACACAAAATGGCACGTGCACTTATTCTGATAATGAGAATGAGGTTACCGGGCGAAAAAATCCTAATTTAAAATTTAGTTACGTTTATATGAACCATTGTCGAGTGTCTTAATTGGGGAAGAAGACTGGAAGAGCGCCGTGGAGAGGTCTGGCGTATTAGTATAATTATTCTTAATTCTTCATTTGCGTTAGATTGAAAAACCGATAGAGTGCCTTCCGGTATTTAATAATGTAGGTTTAGGTTTTATGTTCGAAACCCGCTTGGTTTGAATACAAATTTCCGTACTTTGTAGATCGCTGAAATGAATAACCTTTGAATGTCTTGAGCGAAGTGTAATTTTCAACAATATTGAATCAATAGTGTTCGCCTCCCTGCACTAACTTGTCTTCTAATCAGGAGTCATTTTCCTTGGATTTGTTAGTGAGCACATCAAAAAATATATAGGTCAAAATAAAATTATTTTGTTTTCGAACTGCCCTAAATATTCTGACTATAAAAGTCCAACAAGGTCTAATTTGAGTTTACTCATTCCAACGTTGATAAAATAAGTGCTTCTGAATGAAATAAGAATTGGGGCCGATGAAACCTATAACAAAATTTGAAGTTTTTCAGTATAAATGTACAATGATTGTAGCCACCCGTAATAGAATGAAAGAAAAAAGGGAGATATGAGAGCGACAAATAGTGAGGTAGAAAGGAGAAAAACCTAAAAAAACTATTAAAAAATAGACAAAAAATAAGGAAACAGACCCTGCCAGACACTAACATCCACATCAGAAAACTCAAATCACACACCCACACCAAACACAAATCTGCACAAACACCACTTTCACAACGGACAAAACAAAGCTCATTGACACCACCATGAATCCTAACAAAACGAAAATCTACAAACTCACGAAACCAACTGGAAATAACAGCATATAAAATAAATTTTATGTCAGGAACTAAGGGAAAGTAAAGAAATAAATTTCCTCATAATACGAAGTAAAGGCATTGAGAAAGAAGGGGTGATCTTGTAAAGCAGCGCATTCAAAGTGCCCTAAATTTTGATAATGGTCATCAGGTCAATCAAAGATGTGGGGTTGGTTCAATTGATTTTTTGTTCTCCTCAAAATTATTGGTCTTGTTCCGTCATTATTACCATCACTATTACTTTCTTTGAAGGCATTTATTTCTTCAGTCCTGGATTGGTCTGCCATATATAACAGGATATACGAACAGTTAGACATACTGGTAAATTTTGTTTTAAAACGAAATGGTTTCCTTAAGGGACGAGGAAGTAATTAAAGATAAGAATAATATGTTGACAAGTTATTTCCCGGATCACATAAATCCAGTTAATCTATGGAAATAAGCTACAAGATTCAAGGAATACGTGACTATGGACAATTAACTATTTACAAAGAAAAATAAAAGTTCTAAATCCAAGACACTGAGAGTCAAAAGCGAACTTCTTTTTATAGCAATATGATTGAGATAGGAAATGTTCTGTATGTAAACTTATACTTGTATTTATAAATTTTTAAAAAGTCACTAGAAGACACAGAATCACGCACATCACATACACACACTTACACACACGCACGCATACACACACACATACACACACACACACACACACACACATACACACACATATATATATATATATAACAAAGAAAGTGTGGTATGAAACCAGGTGGACCATAATGCGCTGGGGTAATAAGTAAAGAGTCAGGACCCCGACGGCTGAGCTCCGGCCGTTTCGACAGCTAGATCCGAACAGTTCGGACCTAGTTGTCGAGACGGCCGAAGCTCAGCCGTCGGGGTCCTGAATATATATATATATATATTGTTATACTTTGGGAGGGTCATGTTGCCAATAAGAAACACACGCAGCAGGTGCTTTCACTCCAATTTATTCTAAATTTAATTTATAATAAATTGGAGTGAAAGCAACTGGTGCGTGGTTTCTTATTGGCAACATCACACTCCCAAAGTATAACAATAGCGGTTTCAACACATGTTTTCAGATAAAGTATCTTGCTAAACAAATTCAGAAACGAAATATATATATATATATATATATATATATATATATATATATATATATATATACAGAGAGAGAGAGATAGAGAGGGAGCGTGAGAGAGCAAGAGATGGATAGAGATTGATAGATAGACAGATGGAGAGAGAGAGAGAGAGAGAGAGAGAGAGAGAGAGAGAGAGAGAGAGAGAGAGACAGAGAGCGAGAGAGAGAGAGAGTGTGTGTGCATACATGTATGTGTGTGTGAGAGAGAGAGAGACAATAGGAAGTCAGATTTGCAGCTTGTTATGAACTTTATTGCATATTACAATTGTTTCGATATCGATCAGCTCAGGTTTGATCTGGCGATCGTATCTCGTATTCTTTCCTGACTTTTTTTTTGTTTAAGTCGCAATATGGGGAGACGAAAGTTGATTAAGTTGACCCCAGTGCGTTATTGTTACATTATTTTATCGTTCCATCCCTACGGGGTCGATGAAATAAAGTACCAGTAATGTACTGGGTAATTTTTGGCCTTGTGTCTAAACTAGAAACAATTATTTTATCGACCCCGTTAGGATGTAAGGCAAAGCTAACATGGGCGCGATTTTGAATCAGTACATTAGGGGCCGTAAGTCTAGGTCACGCAGCATATCCGATACTATAATTCAATAATCAAATGCCAAATACCCTCGGAATGATATTCATTAGTCCCAATCTTAGCAATAACGTTAACACTAAGGAACGTATTTGTTAAAATATTAACACATAGTTTGAAACATTGAAACAGAGCAGACAATAACTGGAATATATCTACCTTAGAAATGTGGTACCACCATTATCATGACACCCTCTTATGATATATATGTTGATGCTCGTTTATAAACTTTCTAATACCTGTGTTTTAGTTTACGTTGATTTAGAAAATACGTCACTAAATCATGCATATATATATATGTATGTGTGTGTATATATATATATATATATATATATATATATATATATATATATATATATATACAAACATACCCAAAACACACTCACACACACACACATATATATATATGTATAACGAAAGAAAAGGAGATGGTGATGCAAATGCAGAGGGAGAAAGGGAGGAAGAGAGTAAATCTATTGCCAGTTGGATGAATGTGAATAAAAATGTTATTTGGATTTTGCAAATTTCTACTTTCCGCATTCAGGCATTCGTTGTTTTATTTTGTGTGACTTTTTATTATTTTCGCTGTTTTCTCGTATTCTTGTCTCACTATTTTTTGTTTAAGTCGCAATAAAACACAACAAAAAAACAAAAGAAGTTCTACCGTGCACTTATAAACACGTAGACAGCCACATGCATACACACATTTAGAAACACATACATGTTTATATGCAAACACTAACATCCACTATACAGAATCGCTGCCTGACATAACCGAAAAAGAAAAAAAAAATGCTTTTATTCCATTATAACATTATATACTGTCATTGCTGTAAAGTCACCAAATTTCACCTTATTGTGAACTGTACGCAACTTTAAAAAGTTAAACTCTATTTCCTTCACAATTCATTCAACATTTGTGTGTGTTTTCCTTCTTTATGGGTTTCAGTTATTGTCTGTATACTATAGACAGTATCATTATTTATTTATATGAACATTTATTCTGTTGGTTATTATTATAGTTTAGTTATTTTTTCAATTCTTTTTTTCCAAGACACCATCACCACCAACACCACACAAGAAAAAAACCATTATTATATAAAATGTGTATAAATAGAATGGACAGTATATAACGTGTATTCATATAGATATAAATAAATGATGTTGATGATGATAAGGTGTATGATGAAGGTGTGGATGATGGTAACAATAACAAACAACAACAACAACAGCAACAACAACAACAACAACAACGACAACAACAACGATAATAATAAAAATAATAATAATAACAATAATAATAATAATAATAATGATTTCTTTATTAACCACAAGGGTTTACATAAAGTAGACATTAAGGACAGTGCAGGACAATGCAGGACGGTACAAATGGGCATATCTGCGTGTAAAAAACAAAAACAGAAGATGTAACAAAAATAACAATGAAAATAACAATGAAAAATTCCCCAATAGGGGGGAGACTTCGGAGGGACATTTGTGGAGAAAGCCCAGTAAAAAGCCACAATGACCCTGACCACCAAGGCAAGTGCCCTCTCCCAGTTTTCCACCTTTAATTTACAGATATATACTCAGAGTAGGCCCATTCACTCGGGCCATTCTTGCTTCTCTCACCCATCTTTCAACAAAATGCTGGGAAGAGAGCACTTCCCTCTCTACTCTGATTTTCCTTTTCAAAAAAATTTGAAAAAGTCAATCAGAGCATCACCGAAGAGGTAAGTGCTCGTCTTCAGCCCTTTCAAACGTGTCCACCATACTATCTCTTTCGCCATGGCCACCAGACAGATAAAAACAGCCTGCCCTTCCCGGATAAAGGAGGAGGGCGGGGAAATCCTCACGATGGACTCAGATGATAGCCGGATCCGTCCTAAACGCGACAGCAGGTGTTCGACATAAACCCACAAGTCAGCAATTTTCGGACACTGGACGAGTGCGTGCAGGACGGTTTCGTCGCCCTGCGCGCATCTTGGACATGCCCGGCTGACGGCACCTCCATGCCTGTAGAGTTTATCCCGAACTGGCAAGGCTCCTCGGTAGCACTGCCAGGCCAGAGATTTCTGGAAGTTGTCCATAGGCCCCGGCCCGAAAGTTCTTCCGAAGAGATTGGCTAGTTGATTTTCGTCGACGCCTAGAGTTTCCACAAGCACGTCGTCGCTCTTACCCTCTACTAATCCTCTATAGAACGCCGAGGTGGAGTTTCCACCGATCACATTGCCCGATTGGTCGAGGGCTGTGAGCGCCTGAAGACATTCCAGTCTCCAGGCGCTCCCTCTCGGTCTTCCCTTGACCCAGGACTGCAGCTCCGTCAAGGAAATGAGCTGGGGAAATACGCGCCTAGCAAACGGCGACCACACCTGATCACCGTCGAGGAAGAGGTGGAGATGACGTAGCCTGAGCGCGTTCCTGCGCATCATCAGCCACGGCTTGCCCAGCCCTCCACGTAGCGGGTGTTGACAACGGATGGACCGCCTGACCATCGGAGCATGTCCCTTCCACAAAAAGCGAAAGAGCAAACGCTCCAGCGCAGTCAGGCGAGGCTTAGGACAAGGTACGACGGTCAGGCGGTAGCAGATGACAGACGCGATGTACGCGTTAGCCACCTCCGCTCGACCTTTCAGGGATAGCTTCCTCTCCGCCCATTTCTGGGTGAGAGAAGCCACCCTGCTCGTCACCTCGTCCCAGTTTTTGTCCGTCTGGAGGTCCGGACCTAACCAGACCCCTAGCAATTTAACCGGTCCGTCCGTCCAGCTGTTGGACGGCATGGACCTGCCTCTCCAGGTGCCGAGCTGCAGGCCCACTGACTTTTCCTGGTTGATCATTGCTCCTGTCACCGCTTCGTATTCTCTTAGTGTAGTGCCGATCGCCTCGATGTGTTTGGCGTTCGACACCACTACGGTGACATCGTCCGCATATGCTGACACGGATCTTCCGCATCCTAGTTCGCGCGGGACTCCCCTCAACGTCTCCAGTTTGTGCAGTAATGGCTCGAGAGTCAATACGTACAAGAGGGACGAGAGGGGACATCCTTGGCGGACCGAGCGCATGATGTTGAACGGTTCCGACAGGTGACCGTTCACTCTCACCACAGAGCAGATGTCGCTGTGCATGGCAGCGATCCAGCCTCTGAAGACGGGCCCAAAGCCAGCCGCCCTCAGGACTGCCGCTAGGTAACGATGGTCGACCCTATCGAAAGCTTTCGACTGATCTAAATTGATCAAGGGCCCACCCGTGCCAGGTTCCTTAGCTACCCTCTCTATGATGTATCGCATGAGGTGGAGGTTGTCGTGGATGGATCTGTCGGGAATGGCGCATGTCTGCGCCTCTCCCACCAGACCACCAACGACAAGCGCCAACCTCTTTGCGAGCACCTTGGCCAAAATCTTGAACTCTGTGTTTAGCAGAGTTATGGGCCAGAAATTGTCTATGTGATCCCCCTTTTTCGGATCCTTTCTCAGCAGTGCCACCGCTCCTCGGCTCACAGAACTGGGAATTCTCCCGTTCTGTTGCCAGTTGCAGTAGACGTCCGCCAAGAGGCCTCCGAACAAGTCTGGCATCTGTACATAAAGTTCATAGGGCAGACCATCCAAACCAGGCGATTTACCCCTTGTGCAGCCAGTCATTGCCTCCCTTACTTCAGCGGCTGTTATCAGCTTTTCGCAACACTTCGCCTCAGTGGCCGAGAGCCGCGGCAGTCCGTCGAGGTAGACACTAAAGTCAATCCCTCTACCCGGCCCACCGCTCCCCCCGAACAGCTGAGCGAAGTGTCGCTGAAAAGCTTCACACATTTGCCCGGGATCGAGTAGCATGCGCCTGTCGTGGTCCACCAAAGTCCGGATCGTGGCTTTGTTGCCACGACGCGCCTCCGCCACTCGGGCCCATTGAACGGCTTTCGTCCCCTCGTGTCTGAGAGCACGCACCCTTGCTCTGACAACGCAGCCTTCGTGCTTTGCATTGAAGAATTGGTCAAGGGCCAATTTCGCCGCAAGCACGTCGGTCGCAATGCCTTTGCTAAGCGCCTCGTCTAATTTTCTAACTAGTTCTCCCTCTGCTCTATTTTTCTCTATTGCTAAAGCCTTACTAAACCTAATCGATTCTATTCTAATCGCTCTTTTCAGAGCAAACCACCACTTGTTGTTGACGATGGCCCGCGTCAACGCCCGCTTAACTAGTTCGCTAATCCGGTCTCTGTAGGCCTTGCGCGCTGGTAAGGACGCGTTTAGCTTCCAGTAGCCGGGTCCTCGTCTATGAAGCCTATCTAAGTCAAGCACACAGATCACGAATTTGTGGTCCGTGTAGCTGACTATCTTGAATTGTGGACAGCCTACGCTAGACCTATCTATTTCCCTACAAAATACTCTATCTAGATATGATCTGGATGACCCTATGCGGTTTGTCCAAGTCCACATTGGCACATTCGGTAAATCCAATCGGTACCTGTCAGACAGTTCAAAACGCCTGAGCAGGTTGGTGAGGCTCTTGCACCCTCCACCCCTATCCGCTAATCCCACACAGTCCCAGCGTGCATCTAAGATCCCGTTCCAGTCGCCCACTAACACTAAAGAGCGGGACGTTCCAAGAAAGGTCTCCAGACGCCGGAAGAAATCAGGCCGCCCTGCTCCTGTCGGGGCATAGACGGCCACTAGCCTGAAAGCTTGCCCGTCTCCGCTGGTCACGTCCAGCACCACCAGCTTACCCTCTGGGTCCAGGAAGATGGCCCGTATGGCGAGATCCAAACCTCTCCGAAAAAGCACAGCAACTCCTCCACCCGATCCAGGACGGCTGGGAGATGCGTACACATCGTAGCCGCCGAAGATCGGTGCGAAGGCCCGTGCTTCGGAGATTCTGGTCTCGCTGATGGCCACTACATCTATGTTTAGTGACCTGAGGTCGTTGAGCAGGTGACCCTGCTTCCATGACGACCCCAAGCCACGCGCATTTATGCTGCCTATTCTGAGTGAGGTCATGTTTAAAATAGAGTGGAAAAGATGGGAAAGACCACTCACCGTACTTTTGGTAGAGGAGGGATGGTTTTTACATCCCTTTTCACTTGATCGTCTGGTGAAGGGACCGTTGAATCGTCCCTTCGGCTGGTCGTCGGCTCTTCTAAGAGAATGTCTGAATATACTCTTCGATTGATGGTTCCTCCTAGGTCCCTGAAATCACCAACTGCGTTGGGGAATTTCGTTTTAATGTCTGTGTATTGTTTCTGTGCTATTTTTAGCAGTCTTATGTTAGTTGGCGTTTTGATTGGTGCTGGTATTATGTAGTCCTGTTGTGAAATGTCTGTGTGTTCAATTATGTAAGTCATTAGTTTCTTGTTGTGTGTATTTATTGCCGTGCATTTGTTTTTCTGGGGGTGGGGTGTGGTTCTGCTATTTTCTTGTCGTTGTTGCTGTGTGTGTGTGTTTTGTTGTTGTGTTTGCGATGTTGGTGCTTGTGGTGGTGGTGTTGAAGGTGTTGTTGGCGGTAGGGTTGTCGCGGTGGTGATGGTGGTGCTAGTGTGGGTGGTGATGGTGTTGGTGGTGTTGCTGCTGTGGGTCTCTTTGCAGTAGACTTTACCCTTTTCTCATTTCTTTCCTCCCTTTCAAAGGCGACGATGCGCTGCTTCTGCGTTTGTGCCTTCTTACAACCTTTTGCCATCCCTCTCCCACCTCACACTCAATGTCTGATTCTGTGAGGTCGGGGAGGGGTACCAGCTCCACTCTTTCACTTGTTGTTGTTGGTGATGTTTGCACTGGAGTCTCTTTTGCAGCTGCATTTGGTATTGCTGTTGTTGTTGTTAATATTTCCACTGCTGCTGCTGTTTTTGATTTCTGTGGAGTGGGTATGGGTGCCACGGACCTATCGTTCCTGGTTGCCGCTTGTCCTGTTGCTGGTAGCCGTGGAGCCGGATTCGGAAGGAGGGGGTTTTCTCCTTTCTCAGGGTCTTCTCGTTGCAGAAGGCCCTGAGGTGAGTCTTCGATCCACAGCGAAAGCATTTCGGGCGTTTGCCCTCAACACTTATGGGCAGTTGAGTGCCGTTATCGAAGTCTATCACATCCGGGATAGCTTCGATGCACTCCTGGTTGGTTTGGATTAGCATCTCAATGGAGGTGCCTACCCAATCTTCTCTTACTTTTTTCTGTACTTGCAGTACAGTTGTTTTGTCCTCGATTCCGACGAGGACAGACGCGGCCAGCCAAGAAGGGGCCATTGGGGGGGACGTGGGTCAGTTTGACCCTCACAATTTTTTGCCCGCAGTAGGAGGGCACCAACACCATTTCCTCGCTCCTTAGGGTCACTACTGATTGGGCCTTTGGCTCCTGGGGTGTGGCAAAAAGTACGTCTACGGTGGCATATTTTTTGCCTCGGGTGATGTGCGTTTTCCGCTGCCACACAGACCCCAAGGCTTTTTGTATTTGGGCCTCTGTGGCTCTTTCCACCCTACGGGATTTTGTACTTACTGTACGGTACGTGACCGTACAGTGCTCTTCGGTTTCGAAAAATTTTTCCGCTGCCTTGCAGATTGCTCGGTGTCCATTATTTGTCACCATCTTCTTCGCTTCCTCTAATTCCTCATTTGTTATGAGGATTGTTTCCAAGTTTTTCGCAATACCTGCAAATGAGATTGGTTTTTCTCTGCTGCTGCTGTTGTTGTTGTCGTCAGAGCTGCTGGTACTTTTGTTGTTGCTGCAGGTACTACGACTACTGCCTCCGCCGCTGTTGCTGTGGTTGTTGTTGGTGTTGCTGCTGCTAATGCTGTTGTTGTTTATGCTGCTGGTGATGCTGTTGCGGCTGCTACTGTTGTTTTCATTGTCACTGTTGCTGTTGTTATTATGGCTGCTACTGCTATTATTCCTGACGTCAGACGAATGAACTGGGTTTTCGTATTTCCCGCACACCTGTTTCGTCGCTGTCGTCGTCGTCGTGGAGAAACCTTGCACGCTTTGCACGAGACTTTTCTTTTCTTTCGTCACTTGCGAAAGAGAAGGGAGGGAGAGAGACACATTTAAAGAAGGGAGGGAGAGAGACAATCTTCTCTCTGCTGTAGTGATGATTGAGGAAGAAGAAGACGGAATGAGTGGGAGTGACGTATGAAATTTCTTTTTCGTAGCCATGTTGTTTTTTGTTTAAAATGAATATTGGGTACAAAACCCCAATAACTGGTTATTTAACCCCGAAGGGCCAAATAACGGACAGAAAGACCCCTCTTACGAGGAGGAGGGTGTCTTTATCAACAATTTGGTTCAAGTTTTAAACAATTTACAATTGTTTTAACGGTTAAAAATTACTATACCTTACAGAGCCGAGCCTCCGTCAACCATGGCATTCAATAATAATAATAATAATAATAATAATAATAATAATAATAAGGATTTCATTTATTAGCCACAAGGGCCGACATGTAGAGGACAATACAAGGACAGGGACAGTGGGGGTTTACAATAAGGTCGAGTAAAAGTGCACAATGGCAAGACTAATTTAACAATGAAAATATAAAAATATAAAATAAACTATGCATAAATATAACAAAATAAATTTCCCGATAGCGGGTGTACGACCCTGGGGTGAATCGGGTACCCCACCAATCCTGAACCACCCTGCGTTTCTAGGGCACCCAGGAGAGCACCCCTCTCCTCAAGTTAGCCAGCCTATAGGCGCATGGTCAGAGTAGGCCCATTCACACGAGCCATTCTCGCCACATTCACCCACCTTTTAGCAAATGTACTGGGGGGCAGCACTTCTCTCTCCACCCTCACCCTCCTTTCCAGGTGAAACTTGAAGAAGTTGATGAGGGATTGGCCGAAGAGAAAAGTGTCTGTCTTTAGTCCTTTCAACCTGACCACCATATATTCTCTTTCGCAACTGCAACCAGACAGGGGAAAATGTCCTGCTCTTCCTGATCTAAGGAAGGTGGCGGCTCGATCTTCACTATGGACTCGGCCGATAGCCGGATTCGTTCCACACGCAGTAGCTGTTCGACATAACTCCACAAGTCAGTAATGTACGGACATTGGACAAGTGCGTGCAGAACGGTTTCGTCGTTCTGTGCGCATCTTGGGCAGGTCCGTCTGACAGCACTTCCGTGCCTGTAGAGTTTATCCCGAACCGGCAGTGCCCCCCGGTAGCACTGCCAAGCGAGGGATTTCTGGAAATTGTCCATCGTCCCCGGCTCAAAAGTCCTCCGATACTGACTGGTCAGTTCGACTTCGTCGAGGACCAAAGCTTCTCCGAGTGCGTCATTGCACTTGCCCACCACTAATCCTCTATAGAACTCGAGAGTGGAAGTTCCACTGATCGCATTGCCCGCTTGGTAGAGGGCATAGAGTGCCTGGCAACATTCCAGGTGCCAGTCACCCAGTCTCGGTCTCTTCTTGACCCAGGACTACAGCTCAGTCAAAGAAATGAGCTGCGGAAAGGCCCGTCTGATAAACGGCGACCACACCTGTTCACCATTGAGGCAGAATATCTGGAGATATCACAGCCTCAACGCATGTCTGCGCATCATTAGCCACGGCATGCCCAGCTCTCCGCGTAGAGGGTGCTGGCAGCAGATGGACCGCCTCACCAACGGAACTTGTCCCCTCCACAAGAATTTGAAGAGGAGCCGTTCCAACTTGACGAGGCCCGGACGGGGGCAAGGCACGACGGTTAGGCGGTAGTAGATGATGGACGCGATGTACGCATTCGCCACCTCCGCGCGACCTTTCAGTGATAGCTTCCTCCCAGCCCATTTTTGGGTGAGACTGGCTACTCTGCTCGTTACCTCGTCCCAATTCTTTTCCACCTGGAGGTCTGGTCCGAACCAAACCCCGAGCAACTTTACCGGTCCGTCCGTCCAGCGCCCCACGACGCTGTAGGACGGCATGGGCTTGCCTCTCCAGGTTCCGAGCTGCTAGCCCAACGACTTTACCGGGTTAAGTTTGGCTCTTGTCAACCTTTCATATTCCTTCAGTAAGGTGCCGGCCACCTCGATTTCTCAGGTGCTCCACACCATCACGGTGATGTCGTCCGCATAAGCCGACACCGCCTTTCCACGTCCCGGTTCGAACGGGATGCCCTGCAACAACTCCAGCTTCCGCAGTAAAGGCTCGAGGGTCAATACGTAGGAAGAGGAAGGGATGAGAGAGGGCACACTTGACGAACCGATCGGGAGAGCCGAAATGGTTCCGAGAGGTGGCCATTAACCTTGACCACCGAGCGCGTGCCGCTGTGCATTGCAACGATCCAGCTTCTAAAGACAGGGCCGAAGCCTTTGAGGACAAACTCCAGATACCGATGGTCGACCCTATCGAATGCTTTCGATTGATCTAAATTGATTAGTACCCCACCGAAGCCAGGTTTACACCCTACCCTCTCTATGATGTATCTCATCAGGTGGAGATTGTCGTGTATGGACCTAGCTGGGATTGCGCAAGTTTGCGGCTCCCCAACCAAATCCTCGACGACAAGCGCCAATCTCTTTGCTAACACCTTGTCCAAAATCTTAAACTCTGTGTTGAGCAGAGTTATGGGCCTGAAGTTGTCTAATGTATCCCTCTTGTTCTCGTCTTTCCTTATCAGCGTCACCACTCCCCTGCTCACAGAACTGGGAATACTCCCATTCTGCTGCCAGTTGCAGTGGAGTGCTTCGAGGAGTTCGGAGAACAAGTCTGGCATATTTACGTAAAACTCGTAGTGCAGGCCATCCAAACCGGGTGACTTGCGCCTCATGCAGCCGACAAGGGCGTCCTGAATTTCGGCTGAAGTAATCGGCCTTTCGCAGCGCTCAGCGTCGACCGTCGAGATGCGCGGCAAGCCGTCAAGGTAGGGACTGAAATCCGCTACTCTCTCTGACTCGCCACTCTCCCTGAACAACCGAGCAGAGTGCTGGCGAAAGGCCTCACACATCCGCTTGGAATCGTTTATCTCGTGTCCGTCTCGGTCCGCCAAAGACCGAATTGTGGTTTTATTACCACGCTGCGCCTCTGCCACGTGGGCCCATCGAACAGCTTTAGTTCCCTCGTTTCTCAGCACACGCGCTTTAGCTCTGACAATGCAACCTTCGTGTTTGGCGTTGAAGAAATGGTCTAATGCCATTCTCGCCGCTAGCACGTCAGTTGCGATGCCACTACAAATAGCCTCGTCTAACTTATCTACCAGCTCCCCCTCCTTTCTATTTTTCTCTAACGCTAGTTCTTTGCTAAACTCTATCGAAGTTACTCTAATCTCTCTTTCGAGAGCCCCCCACCATCTGTTGTTGATGATCCGCCCTGTCAACTTTTGCTTAACTAAATTGTTGACTCGGTCTCTGTAAGCCTTACGTGCCGGAAATGACATGTTCAGCTTCCAGTAATCCGGTCCTAACCTACGCCTTTTATTTAGATCGACCGAACAGATCACAAATTTGTGATCTGAATAGGCGACGGTTTAAAAAAGTGGACAGCCCACACTATTTCTATCTATTTTCCTAATGAAGATCCTGTCTATATACGATCTAGATGACCCCATTCGGTTGGTCCACGTCCATACTGGCACATTGGGGAAATCTAATCGATACCTGTCAGACAGTTGGAACTGGCTGAGTAGGTGCTTGAGGCTTTTGCACCCCCCACTCCTATCGGCTACTCCCACACAATCCCAGCGTGCGTCTAAGATGCCATTCTAGTCCCCCGCTAACAGTAAAGGGCGAGACGTACCCAGAAAGGTCTCCAGGGGCGTAAAGAAGTCAGGTCGTCCGGCCCCTGTAGGGGCGTAGACGGCCAGCAGTCTAAAGGCACCACCTTCGCTACTGCTCACATCCAAGACCACCAACTTACCGTCTGGGTCCCGGAAGATCGACCTTACCTCGAGATCCAGTCCTTTCCTAAACAACACTGCCACCCCATCCCCCATTCCCGGCCTGCTAACAGATGCGAAGATCTGATAGCCGTCGAAAATGGGGGCTAGTGCGCGCGTGTCGGAAATTCTGGTCTCGCTTACGGCAATCACATCCATTTCCAGCGACCGGAGGTCGTTGAGCAGGCGACCCTGCTTCCAGGGTGACCCCAGGCCGCGAACATTTAAACTTCATACTCTTAATATGGCCATATTGGTAAGCTAAGAGAGAGAGAGGGAAGGTTTACTTACCTCCCGGGTTTTGTGAAGGTCGGGTGGTTCGACCTCCATGGTTGGTGGGGCTTCTTTTGGGAACCCCTTTAAAAGTCTTGATAATTATAATGCTTTCTTTATTAACCACAAGGGTTTACATAAAGTAGACATTAAGGACAGTACATGACAATACAGGACGGTACAAATGGGCATTTCTGCGTGTAAAAAAACAATAATAATAATAATATTAATAATAATAATAATTTCATTTATCGGCCACAAGGGCCAACATGTAGGGAACAATACAAATGACACGGACAGTGGGCGTTTATGATACTAATAATAACAATAACAATAATAAAAACAACAATAAGAAAGATAACAATATTATGAACATAATAATCTGCTTCGTCATTATGTGAATCATCATCATCATCTCCATCATCAATGTAATCTTCGTCGTGGTTTTCATTATTAGTCTCCATTTGGTTGTGTATTTCAATTTGTTTTGTCTTCATTTTATTATTGTTATGTATGTTATTATTCATGGCTCAGCCCTTTTGTAAACGAAAGGGACGTGTCATTTCTCAGCTGAATTCATGCGCTCACTAGTTCTTCCAGACATTAAACCAGCACACAGAATACATACACGTATATATATATATATATCGGCTTATATGCATACATACGTACGTACACAAACACATACATAATACATACATATATACATACATACATGCAAACATACATACATACACATATACATACGTACATACATCCATATGTGTATACATACATGTATATATATATATATCTCAAGGGTGCAAATATGTATGTGTAATATATATATATATATATATATATATATATATATATATATATAGAGAGAGAGAGAGAGAGAGAGAGAGAGAGAGAGATGTGTGTGTGTGTGCGTGTGTGTATGTGTGTGTGTATGCGCGTGTGTGTATGCATGTTTAATTATATGTACATAAATAGCTCGCTAACTAATTCACGGAGACAAATACATATACAAGGAACGCAGGCAAACAAAGACACACACATTTCACATCATTCTATATATATGTATGTTCACCTGAACACATTTATATATACACCACCTGGAAGACAGACACCATTAAAGAGACAGACACATTTTAAATATTAATGACACCAAATTCGAAATCCCGCACAGATTCGTACATTGTCATCTATCTATACGCGGAAACACATACACACACAGACGCACGCACATACACACACGCTTATATATATATATATATATATATATATATATATATATATATATATATATGTGTGTGTGTGTGTGTGTGTGTGTGTGTGTGAACTCCACCATGCGTCGAATACTACTCAATATATATATGGGTGGGTGTGTGTGTGTGTGTGTATATAGATATATATATATATATATTAGACATATATACAGACATAAGGTGTATTGTTAACTAGATGTGGCTTATATTGTGACCACTAGATTTTAATACTGAAAACAACTGTCACATAAAGTTGACCTAAGGGCCATTTTCTCGTTCGAGCGTGAGAAAGTAAACAAAAGCCTCCAGTGCTGACCAGATCAATTCGGTTAAGTCCCAACTGACCGCAAAGTACATAGTATCAACATGCCCGTTCATCAATATATGTCATTAGATAGCACATCCATGGCGGTCGACTAGATAGAGATCGTAGCGGCCGAATAATTGTTTTTCCTTCTCTGGTTGGTGTGATGGTGGTGATTGTGTTAGCAGATAGTGTTAGTGGGTTGAGGTATTGCCGTTAGAGTTTGGCAGACAGTACAATCACAATTAACTGGATGTTACTTTCTCCTCAAGTTACCCCTATACATTCATTTCTTTAACATTCCCCTTATTTTTACTCTTATATATCTCTCCTTCGTTCTTTAACGTTTCTCTTCTTATATTACATTATTTATTTGTTTGCTTATAATTCCTTTTCGTATTCTTTTTTTTTTTTGCAATTCAATATTCTTTTTCTTTTATTTATTGGTGAAAGGGGGAGGTTCGCCAAATTTTCGAGTTGGTTGGATTGACCGCCGACCTCATTACTACTCCTTAATATATTGTTACCATGCACCAGTGATTTAAGGGTATTTTTTTCATTCTACCGCCTTAACTAAGATGAGGTTGAGGGTTACAAAGGCAGACAATATGTGGTGACCCAAATCTTGATCTCAATTGTTGTTAAATTCATTTTCTGAGAAATTGATTATCATCAGATATGCTCATTATCTTTTGGGAACAGCGAGTGTGATAGCTGAAAATTGGCAATGGTTGGTCTTGATAGAGACGGATGGGGTGGGACGCAGATGTACTCAAACACTCACACATCCACATATAAAAACGCACATTCACGTAGAGGCTTTGTCGTTAGACTCATTAGGCTACAACACAGACTTATTTTGACACGCGTACAAAATCATATTATTCAAGGAAACACGGACAAAAACAAATACACAAAAGCACGTATATATATATATATATATATATATATATATATATATATATATATATATATATATATATATATATACATATATATATACACACAGACACATATATATATGTATAAATATATATATATATATATATATATATATATATATATATATGCATATATATATCTATATATCTATCTATATATATATATATATATATACATATATATATATATATATATATATATATATATATATATAGGCGTACATACATACATGCACACAACCAGTCATGCAAACATGCACCCGCACACCTAGAGGCATGTATATCTAGATAAAGAGTTGGCTTCACTATCACGGGGTTTGTAGTTCAGTCTCGCTGAACATCGAATTGAACAATGACCGCATGTAAGCTTTGTGCGTGAGTGGCGAAAAGTAACCTGGAAAACAGGGCATGCAGTCCAATCGCCATGGCGGAAAGTGGGGCTGTGCAGCATTACCCCCACAATCCCTCTAAATGACCCTGCCGGTCAAAGACGCATGTAGTGTTATCTAGTGTGTGTGTGTATTTTATCTTTTGATGTGTCTACGATTTAGTAAACAGCCAAAATTCTGCTTGCTTCAACCGATGCTGTCGTGTTTGTGTGTGTGGGGTGGGTGGGTGGGGGTGGGGGTTGTATGTGTGTTATCTTGTTATGTGTCTACGGTTTAGTAAGTAGCCAAAATCTGCTTCCTTCAACCGACGCTGCCGTGTGTTCGTGTGTGTGTGTGTGTGTGTGTGTGTGTGTGTGTGTGGGCGTGTGTGTTATCTTTTTATTTGTCTATGTTTTAGTAAGCAGCTAAAATTCAGCTTGCTTCAACCGACGCAATTGATCAACTCAAGATTCTATAACGCATGTACTGAATTGCACAGAATGGTATTGCCTCTATACATAGGTTGTGTGGGATATTGGAATATAGATTGATGACATCAAACGTTACTAGTAGGGTATGTTCATTATTAAGTTTTGTTGGGAGGTGGTTGAGCATGTCAAGGTCGTTCCTTATGAAGCTTTTTCAATTAAACACAACTTTACATGTGAATCTGAAAACCTAATCTATGTTTTTACCTGCTCAGTTTGTCAAGAACACTACACAGGACAGGCAAAAACAGCCTCCGACAACATATGACCGTCCATAGGTCACAAATCAAAATACAGGAATACAGAAAGATGTATTTTAGTGAACATATCGCAAATTGTACACCTAACCAACATCCACACTTTAAAATTTTCCCCATTTACAAATTCATAGACAACGCCTTTTTCATCCATCGTACCAATAAGGAAACGTACTTCATTAAACAATTCCAACCTCTACTTAATGGACTAAACTTCGGACTAAACTAAAACTTGAACGAGCAATGAACCCAAAACCAAATTCCTACGTTCTCTAAAGGGTTACCTCCCTCACACCCTACCTAATCCTTTTTCTTATATAAATGAATTAACCCCTCTCATTTCTCTCTACCCTACCTGACCACACATATTAACTCTCTAAAAATGGATGTCATATCAAAACCCAGACTACCATTTGCCTCCATCATGGATCAACTAAGCACGCTTGCCATAATAACACATTTTGAACTGCTTATCTTCAAGAACTATGTCTGTAAATATTATTATTTTTTCTTTCCCATTACCTTATCATGTTCCACATTACCTCCTTTTTTTCTTTTTTCTTTTCACTTCAATAAACCTGGTTTCTGAATAACATTATTCTTTCTTCACCATTTCCTTAACATGTTCAACATCACCAACATTTTACACCAATACAAATTCCCCCCTTTGATAATGCAAAAAGTTCTGAAACCGGTAATAGACAATTATTAAATATATAAATATATAAATAAATGCCATTTTTAATTAATAAATAAATTAACTAATACCTAAACACTTCACACAAAGTGAAATATTTTGTTTTAAACATTTTCTAACCCAGAAAAAAGAGAAAAAAAAAATGTATCTTCCTAATAATCGTCTTTTTCTCCCTATTTTCATATATACATATATATATATATATATATATAGGAACCAGTAAGACCCCGACAGCTGAGCTCAAGCCGTTTCGACGGCTAATTCTGGACTAAGTGAAGATTTATCCTGGTATTTATATATTTATACCAGGATAAATTTTCACTTAGTCCAGAATTAGCCGTCGAAACGGCTTGAGCTCAGCTGTCGGGGTCTTACTGGTTCCTATTACCCACTCTACTACCTCAAGTATTGAGTACTTTGGTGCGTTATGGTCCACCTGGTTCCTTACCACATTTCCTTCGTTATGTATATATATATATATAGTAATAATAATAATAATAGTAATAATAATAAAATTGAAGACTAAAATCCAAAGAGGGCTCGATAAGGAAAATATTTATCAAATATATATATATATATATATATATATATATATATATATATATATATATATATATATATATATATATATTTATATATATATATTCCAACTCGTGTGCTCCTTTCTCCACATTTTATAATTATTATATATATATATATATATATATATACATAAATACCCAGACTCTACCTGATCTTCCACCTAGATATCTCTTCGGATCACTGTATACATACATATATACATACTTCATATGTATGTTTGTATGTATGCATGATCCCGTAAATCCTGATAGTCATTGGGGAACCGTATTGACATACGGCGTTTCTTAGGCATTTTGAGCCTTCTCCAGGCCTGATTACAGTAGATTTCTTCCTTCCAGAGAAAGAGGAAATGAGAAAGATATAGGGGAAGAATCGACCTCAGAATCTACTTTATTTATCAACCTCAAAGGCATGAAAGGCAAAGTTTACCTCGGCCGGATTTGAACTCAGAGACCAGAGAGCTGCATCCACTACCATAAAGCATTCTATCCGACATTCTAAGATGTTGACAATTCGTCGCCTTATATGTATGGACGTTATGCATTTCCATTCGTCGCAACACTGATTCTATTTTTTCTGTGATATTATACTCTGCTCTATGAGAGCATCGAGTGCTCATATGGCCTACCGCATACGGACGCTTTAAGCATCCAACACCAATTATATATATATATATATATTCGGTGTGGGATGCTTCAGGCGTCCATATGCGGTAGGCCGTTTGAGCACTCGATGCTCTCACAGAGCAGTATATAATATTACATAAGTAACGGAGAATTTTTGGAAAAAATACGCTTCGAAAGATTGAGGAACTTGTGATTTCAGAGTCAGGTTCGATCATCGCATTGATCGTTCCTCGAGCTGGACGCCAGAGAAACCATTATAATATGTCTAATAAATTTGACTCACGGTCATAAATTCGTAATTAACAGCGGTGTGTTGTGTCATTGAGAAAGCCATTTTATTTCTCGTTCCTTCAGTCTGCTCACCTGGCATAAATAAGTTGTAACATTAATTTAAAAAGCTAGCATTGTCAGTCACTGTGTCACACTGAAACTCCAGGAGAACTACGTTGAAGACACAAGGGTCTGTGGAATGCTCAGGCATTACAATGTTAATGCACAGAGCAGGCTGTTTCATTGTCCGAACAGCTGGCGCTCGCTTTGATGGAGTCGAAAGGGAGAAAACACTTAGATTAGAAATTGCAGGTGTGAATTTTAATATAAAAATAATATCGGAAATACCGTACTAATTCAAATTCGACAGTAGATTTGATATCTATCATAATAATTTTGTTCGATCTAATGACAAAATTGCAGTTGATAAATGTTTAACGAAAAATTCTGTTATAAAATGTATTTATGAAGAAGAAAGTAAAAGCCTGGTATAGCCTGTAGGTTAGTTTTCAATCTATCAATTATATCTTGTCGTTTTAATATTGGAAGGTAGCATATATATTTAATCAAATATGTTATCCTCACGTATAATTAAATTTAACATATTGCAGAGATGATACTATCACTTAGAAAATTATAGCCTTTCTCTATTTGTTTTGTCCTTCATAACAAATTTAAAGTTCAACGGGGTGAAATGTGTTCTGTTTTCTTAGCAGATAATGTAATACATAAATACATTCTGGCGATATTCTCCATGTAAAATTTAGCCCCCTACAGGCGTGAAAAGCGAAGTAGCTTTCATGTATTTGCGCATAAATGCAGCTATATATATATATATATATATATATATATATATATATATATATATATATATATATATATATATGTATGAGTGTGTGTGGGTGGGTGTGTGTATTCACACATACACACACACACATATGTATGCATACATACTTATATATACATATATATATATACATATACATATATATATATATATACAGAGAGAGAGAGGAGGAATCAGAGAGAGAGAGAGAGAGAGAGAGAGAGAGAGAGAGAGAGTGAGAGAGAGAGAGAGAGAGAGAGAGAGAGAGAGAGAGAGATAGAGATAAAAGGCAAACAAATGCCTTCTTATACGTCCTGGTTGCTCAGATCACATAGGGCACAAGAAGTAAAATATACGCATAAGCCTATGCATATACAGCTTCTTATAACACGCATATAGGCGCTTAATTTAAAATGACAATATTGCAGATAAATTCAAGTGAATTGTTCAATTACGACATATTTAATTAGACAAATTAAACATGCCATATTTTCTCCCTATCGGGAAGAGAATTTGTCGATCCATCTATTGTTTTCCTGTTGAAACCATTCCCCACTCCGAGACCTTCACACCCATCCAGTTTTGTTTGTATTCCAATACTGTTCAAGAGTCAGCAGTAACGTCTTGACCTGCCTTTTGTTGAGGGCTTACATGCGAAAGTCGCCTGCAGCCTCAGTATCCGCCCTAGTGACACTAACAATTCATATTTCTCTTGGTTGATGATATTGTGTTTAGGTTTGGTCTGTAGATAGTTCGTTCGATCGAACGAAATATTGTATGAAGTTTGGCGGTTTGTACGTCAGTCGGTTGGCCAGTTGCTCAGTAACCTAATCACATAATATATATTTGTATCATTTGTCATAACGTTTCTGGACACATCTTTGACTGGTCGCCAAATAGTCATCACCCCTAGAAGCCCCGGAGTCACTCTTTTCCAATCTCTTGACCCGTGCTGCACTTTTCATCCACTCAAACAATTGTCTAGTTGTCTGGCTGACTGGCTGGTGATTATCTATTAGCTGGTTGGTTAGTGAATTCGTAGAATAGAGAACTTTATTTTGATATGTGGTATTTGGGGAAAAATTTGTTTGGAATGCAATGACAGCGTGTAACCTTTACTTTAATCAAATAAATGCCAGGTTTTGGAATGTGCCTGTGAATATTTCTGGAATATTACTTTGACATAGGAGAGAATCCAGAAATATATTCACTTTTGAATGGTGTAATACTCAGTTAGCAAAACTAAGATTAATTAATTGATACATAGATAAATTTGTAACACGAATAATGAATGTCAGCCATATTGTTGATGAATATAACAACTACATATATGATATGGTTTAAAATAAGTAATATATTAAAACATAGACTAGACTACCAGATGAACTTGTTATGTTTAACTTTTTACCATTTAAACTGGCCATATACGGCTAGAATTCTCTCACCTCTCTCTGTTCAAACTGGACATATTTGGCTTCTCATACTGATTTTAAGGTATTGTTCTTAAAATAAGCAGTAACAAAATCTCATATATTCGATTTTATGTGGGATAATTATGTGAGATAAAGCCTTACCGTGAAAATATAATAATAAATATAGAGTAATGTAAATGTTAAAGGATTAAAAGATTGTCTATCTTCGAATCTGAATTCTGAGCCGACCAGCATATACTCACAAATTCCGCAATTAATTATTCGATAATTTGTTCGTCGTGGATTGGGCCTCAGTTTGTGAATGTTTTCACTTTAACATGTTGCAGGTGTGAAGCAAACTTGGTCATCCCTGTATGTGTTTGTGTGCGTGTGTGTGTTTGTGTGCGTATGTATGTATTGTTTTGAAAGCTAACGTACGTTCTAGTTCTATCTTTCTACACAAAGTTTTATTCATATATTTGTATGAGTTCTTTAAGTTAATTAAGAAAACTGGAGCTCATAACAAACAATAGTTTACAAAAATGGATGTCCACCCAAGGAAGCAAATCTGAGATATATATGTATGGTCACGGAACTACTAGAGCAGTTGTAGGGCACTATATTGACATACGATGTGTCTAGGGCATTATGAGACCTGATGGAGCCCATCTCCTCTCCCCAGGACATAATACAACGGATTTCTTCTAGAGAACGATAGTGAGCAAAACTATCGAAAACTATATATATATATAGAGGAAGGGTCAACCCTGGTACATTTTAACGACCTCAAATGGGATTTAAACTTAGAGCGCAAAGACTCCAAACGAATACTGTAAAACAGTATACCCGACACTTTAATGACTCTGCCAATTCACAGCCTAAACCTGAAATATAAATACAAAAAACATTCTACTGACTGGATATATCGAAAAATACGCCGCGAGAAAAAACTTTCCAGCTTCAAAATTGTTCCTATATTATTAATTTACAGTTCACATTACTAACAAAAAAGAATAAACAAGGAGAAATTACTGACTATTGTATATTTAAAGATACATCAATACACAAAACTCACGTAAGAAATCAGAGGGACAGAACCGCTTTTTTAGTAGTCTACTATTAAGTAAAAGATTAAATGACATTAATTAAAGTAAGAACTTATGTGCAACTGATTAAAGCTGTTTACTATTGATATACAAGGTGATATAATATAAGTAAGCGATAATAAAATCATAATAAACTGTATAGAGGATTTATTGCGTTTAATACTTTTAGAAACTGGAAAGCCTAGTATATATATATATATATATATATATATATATATATATATATACATCCCTATCGTTTCCTGTTTCTCTTCTCTCTCTATCTATCTGTCTCTCTCTTTCTAACTTTCTCTATACACATATATGTGTGTATGTATATATATATATATATAAATCAGGAAAGAAGGTTGACATGGTTTGCTATACAAAAAAGGTTTAATCACATAGCTTACATTTGTTTCACTGAGCTGGTAGGTCTAGAGATCGCTATTCGCTTATTTTCGCGTTACTCGATCGCCAATACAAAATTATAACCAGTCAGATCTTCGGAGCATGCTCGAAAATAAGCGAATAGCGATCTCTAGACCTACCAGCTCAGTGAAACAAATGTAAGCTATGTGATTAAACCTTTTTTGTATAGCAAACCATGTCAACCTTCTTTCCTGATTTATTATTACTCCAAGTGTTTACAACATAGGAATTACGGCATACCCGCAGCATCACTATGAAAACGCCTTGTTGAGTCAAACCAAGCCAAGCGTTAATATCATCCACTACCTGGAATACCATAACTGGACTTTACCTAGGTGGACTGCATTTAACTATTATTTGTTACCCCGTATATATATATATATATATATATATATATAAATATATATATAACGGCGATGAATTGGTTTTGCGAGGTTTTTTATATGAAATCGTGTGTCGAAACAAATATTGTTATACTTGGGGAGGGTCATATTTGTGTAATATTGCCAGAATTAATAACAGAACACACTCACTGTTTGGTTGGTTTTCGCTTTTTGCGTCTGTGTGTTTTATATCGGTAATCTAATTTATTCGGTCCTCAATGTTGCCATTGACTGACCAACGGTCAAAAATAATACAGATACAATATAGACACAAACACATATATATAGTTTACCAAAGTTCTTTCGTTGCACATTTGCAACATCGTAAGTGGTGGTATTGTTTCCTCCCGTAACATTGTATGTGTACGCCATTTTATTTAGTCTGTTTATATATTTATTTATTTATTTGTTTGTTTGTTTATTTTATTTTGTCTTCTTTGCGCATGCGTTTGCATTATTAATTCTGGCAATATTACACAAATATGACCCTCCCCAAGTATAACAATATATATATATATATATATATATATATATATATATATATATATATATATATATATATATATATATATATATATGTATGTATGTATATGTATATATATATATAAATATGAGAAGAACGGACTGCTGCGTGGTTGCACATGGGCTTCATATGAATAAAAGTAGTCCTTCATCAGTGATCACTGATGAAGTAGTAATTTTATTCATATATATATATATATATATATATATATATATACGTATATATGTATATACAATACATAAACAGAGAAAGCATTAAGCGATACTCCGACCAACTCCATCTCACTCAGCAAACATTAGCATATTCCTAAGTATTATCCCAATTTAGTGTTTGGGGTGCTAACTAATCAGTATTGCGTGGATAGCTGGTTGTATTATTTTATATGAGACATTATTAAATAAATATTTCTTTCCTTGCAGACGGCCGTTTCGTTATAACATTTCTACAATTTGGGATCAATAATTTGCAGGTCATGTAGAAACTTGTATATAATCCATAGTTTTATATACAAGAGGGCTCTTATAAACTCATCTGTGGATGCCCAAGTAATATCGATATAAGAATTATATAAACATATATAGAGCAAATATTTATTTATTTTAATATATATATATATATATATATATATATATATATATATATATATATATATATATATATATATATATATATAGTAATAATAATAATAATAAAGTTGAAGACTAAAATCCAAAGAGGGCTCGATAAGGATAAATATATATCAAATATATAAGAACCGTAGAGCAAATATTTATTAAAATAACATATTAAAGTTTAAGCAAAGAATCGCTGCTTTCACCCTTAACGGGATCTTCTGAAACTAACAAAGTCAATCTTTAAACGCAGAAGTGGATATTTCTAAAAACGTTGCAAACGGAGGAAGACAGGAAGACGATACTTTGTTTCGTGGAAACGTTCCTTGGCAAAGAACGGGGAAAAACGAATATAATACGTCATTAATAGGAGCGGCGAAAAATAATTACGCGCAAAGACAGAACCACGTTTATGGTATAAAAGAGGTCGTAGACTAATGTTCTCTTAGGTGGTTCATAGAGACGTTCTCTGGCAATGAACGGAAAAAACGAAGATAATACGTCATATGTGGAGCGTGGAGAACAATTGCACGCAAAGACAAAACCACGTAAATGGTATAGCAGAAGTCGTAGACTAAAATTCTAACTAGGAGACCGAATGAATCTCCGCTTCAGAGTTAAGAACAAATAAATAAATACAATACAGAGGTAATAGAAATTAAATAAATACATACACGCATACAAATACGTACATACACAAGCATACGCGAAACCACTTACCATAGGTATACAAAACCACGCACATATAAATATGTCTGTGTGTGTATGCGTGTATACAAATAAATAAATAATTAAATAAACATATATAAATAAATAAATACGTATATAACAAACACACACACATACCTACATGTAAATACACAAATGTTCGGAGACGTGAGTCAACCAAAACACGAAGTACGCATATACACACACCCTATATACGTACGAACCTGCATACTCACACATACGCAAAACATCCGTATACACATAACCAAACCATATGTACCAGAAAATATAAAATTATACGCCAGAACATATACACTCAAATATAAGTACGAGAAGGTAATCGTACCTTCACAAAACATACAAGTAATATATACTTACCTATGCAAATAAGTAATGTTATAAACAAAACATATACTTAGCTACCACATCAAGACGTAAAATATCCACGTATAGATCGTACTATCCGTTAGGGTATAACGTGGGGCTGTAATACAGGGAAGTTTCGTGCAACGTATGTTTACAAGCCGAAATTGCCTCAGATTTTTTGTTTAAGATGTGGTCTGTGGCGTAGAGTATTTCCAGGGCCTCAGCGGAGCAGAGGTTACATGGTCTTTTATTTCCGTTATACGATCTAGCCCAAGCTAGGATCTCCCAGTGTAACTTATATTGGGTGTGGTTGTCTTTTAGACTCCAGATATAAGCTGAGAGAGACGTCATATTCCTTCTTAGAGGGTAACGAAAATAATGGGTATGCATGTAAAGACGCTGCATTAAACTATTGGCGGTTAACCCTATGTAGGCCCTACGGGACGTGGCAGTTTCAATCTTACATTTGTAGACAATGTTACTAGAGAGGCATTTCCCGGATAGGGGGCAATCAACCCGATTCCTACAATTAAAATGTTACTATATTTATGTGTAGGGGGAAAATGCTACGTAATAATGGAAAGAAAGATCTTAGCTAATGGTGTGGCCACCTCCATATTATATGGTGGGTTATACCAACAAATGCGACGGGATCTATTTCTTCTAGGTCTATTTTCGTACTCTGTATATGCCACCTTATCGACAAATCCACTCCGAGCAAGAGCTTCATTGTAATAAGTGGAATGGTCGTTGAAAATATGCTCGTTAGTAGGTAGACGGGAAAGCCTCAACGAAACGTTTCTTACCAGGTTCTTGGTTATGCTGGCAGGATGGTTGGAATGCTTACTTATGTAATTAAGCGTATCATTCGGCTTTCTATACGGGTAATACAACCCATTCAATAAATTGAGGGTAACGTCGAGGTAATTAACGACCGAGAAATTGGCCTCAACCTGTATAGAGAGGTTGAAGCCTTTAAAGATGGATGTGAGTTCTTTTCTGAACCTGTTTAAAGAACGAGATCCGCAATTAGTCATGGTCAAAAGACCATCATCACGGTACAAACCACCGCCCGCGTTGGGGAATTCGTCCTTGATAGAGAAAAGAAGGAAAATGCCGATAAAATCAGTAACCTCCGCAGATCGCTGACACCCATACTCACGTCGAATGGGGTACTATTGGATTTGTTAATCCTAATAGAGTCGTCGAAATTAATCACCGACTTACGGGCATTGAGGATGACATCAACTTCTAAATCCTTAACCACTGTGAGTGTTTTAGCGAAATTGATAGCTCTAAGGAGAAGTGGTAAAGTGATGGAGGAGTAGTAATTGTTGATATCGAATTGGATAAAACGGCAATGTTCCTTGTTACATATGCCGTTGAACGAATCAATCACCGCGAAATAATTCTGCCACGGTGCAAGAGCGGCCAACTTCTAATTTCAGGTATAATTCTATCAAGAATCGTTTTACTAAGTCTACCTAAATCGGACTTCGTATATAGTTGTTATATAATAAGGTGTATTATTGGTTGTGCAACACGGTCCAATACATTTTTGTTAGCAATGTTAAGTTCTCCACGCTTTTTGTATATCTCCAATTCCATTCAAGGGAACAGTTAGATGATGTAAAACGCAGTATCAGTATCAAAATGAAAATCCGAAGGCAAGGTAACATTTCCAATCATTTTAATCACGACACATGTTTCAATAAGAGATAGATCGATCACTGATCTCATCAGGTGAAAATGAATTATCTTCAAATTCTTGATATGAAGGAGAAAATTACCAATGTTCAATCACACAGTTTATTCCCTCATATCATATATATATATATATATTCCCTCATATCATATATATATATAAATATATATATATATATATGTGTGTATATATATATATATTACCATAGGTAATACACACACACACATATACTTAATTTTATATATATAAAATTAAGTATGTGTGTGTCTGTGTATTACCTATGGGGGCCTAGATCTTACGAGCGATTTTCATGAAACTTTACAGGCTCATAGATTTCTCATCTGGGAGTGTTTTCCATGTATCAGCGTATCGTTTTTTTTTATTCTGGAGTCATTCTGTAGATAGAAATCGATAGGAGGGTGACCCTTTTTTAGGTATCGAAAAATAAGACTTTTGGCTCTAGCTCCCACATTTTGTTACCGATTTCTTTCAAATTTTAAAGCAAAATAGAATTTACCATTGCACATCCTGTACTGCCTTTATATTTTGCATGTTTTGTTCAGGGACGGCGTGGTAGCCGCTTAAATATTGAAAAATACCACTTTTATACTCAAATTTCCACTGTTTCGCTCTGGTTACCACATTAATGAACCTACATTATTCAAAGTTTACACTACGCTAGATCTTATTATTTCACGTCTTAAAATGGCTTTACATTTTGGAGTTTTTCTTCAAGAACGGCGTGGCAGCCGCTTAAATATTCGAAAATACCACCTTTTCGCTCAAATTTCCGACTTTTCTGCTCTAGATCCCACATTTTTCAACCGATTTCGTTCAAATTCGTAACTTCGGCTCCACCTCACACATGAATCAATTTATTTGGTTCAAATGTTATACTACGAGAGAACCGATCATTGCACATCTTATAGATGGTCAAAGGCTAAACGATGGCCACTGACATCGTCTGAGCTTTTAGTCGTGTATTTGAGAATTCATCGGTTTCCAATCAAGTAGCGTGAGGAAATTTGTCTTCGTGTTAGAGGTTATTACCTCTCTACCCCAGCATGCCCTTCGTCAGTCACCCGGGTTTCTCAGTGATAGAAGCCATCACCACCCTCCTCCGCATGCCTGTGTGTGGTCATAGATGAGTCATCGAGAAGCAGTCACTAAGATCAACACCTTTTCATCAAAGCAGATATCATTTTAGCTACCCAGGCAACGCTGGGTACTGCTGCTAGTAGTTTAATAAATGAACAGAGAACAAAAAAACAGAGAGGCAGTACCAATGATATTGTTTTTAGTTTCACGCTTATGAGAACAAATGTATAAAAATACTCCACTAACAATGAGCTATTCGTTGTGCCGAGGGAATCATTTAACAGAGCTGATATATGTGATTTGGCGGGCCTTTTCACCTTAGACAGATTACGTTAGAAATTCACCTACTAAGCATAAGGGCCTCTATCGTGATAATGGTATGGCACTATTGAACCATACAAGTGGCCATGACCTAGACACATTTAGAAAAAAAATGATTACTACCTTCAACAACCATGAACATAAGATTAAAATCTCTTCCAATCTTACAAGTATTAACTTCCAAGACGTTAAATTTCGACCAACCGCTGGAATGACTTGGGGTGGATAAGTTAAGTACCTCTACATGTCAATTTTACAACTATATATATATATATATATATATATATATATGAGTGTGTGTGTGTGTGTAGGAAAATAGTCAGGACCCCGACGGCTGAGCTCCGGTAGTTTCTCGACAGCTACATCCGATGGTGTGGTAAAATACCAGGTGGACCATAACGCACCAGAGTACTCGATACTTAGGTCATACGACCGTTCGCATCTAGCTGTCGAAACGGCCGGAAGTCAGCCATCGGGGCCCTCACTCATTCCCAATTACCCACTCTACTACCATATGTATCGAGTATTCTGGTGCGTTATGGTCCACCTGGTATTTTACCACAGCCTCTTTGTTATATCTATATATATGATAATAATTGTTACTACTTTTGGCACAAGGCCAGCAATTACCCAGTGCATTACTGGTACTTTATTTCATCGACCCGGTAAGAATGAAAGGCAAAGCTAACCTCGAAGGGATTTGAACTCAGACTGTAAAGGGATATCACTATGCTGGAAAGCATGGCCGCCGACGCTCTACCGATACTGCCAATTCACCGCCCTATATATATATATTTATTTATTATAATAAATAAATATATATATATATATATATATATATTTATATATATATATATATATATATAATTTTAATATATATAATTTTAATATATATATCAATTTTATTATTATTATTATTACTATATATATATATATATATATGAAATATAAGTATCAAAGAACTGTTCAAAACATTATTGTGCTTACAGCTGTTTCCTCCAGACCGAGGTTTGGATTCTTCGGAGCAATTTATTAATGAATGGACAGTTATATGACCTCCTTTTCAGCCAAGAGACATACCGATACATATGCAAATATTGTGGGTCAACATTCATTACAGAATTTAGAGTGGCAGTACACACTTCGAGATTACATTCATATTAAAAGGTACAATCAAAAATCAAAAATACAGGTTAAAATACGACATGAAGATAAGCGGTTATATAGTGCAAATGTTGTATGTGTGGCAAGCACGTGCGTCTTGTTTATATAGTGTGGCAGAGAGATACGTGTGGTAGAGGCACTTAAGCAGGTAAACAAGAGTGTTAGGTTGGTTGATCTGGTGGCAAATTCTTTATATGATTGTTATAGTCTGTGTGTGGAGAAATGATATAACCATTAAAAATAGTGCAAGCATTAAAAATATTAAAAGTATTGGAGATGCACAGCGAAGGGATGACTAGTACTTCATGTACTTCGACATTTTCATGGTCAGGGGAGTGTATTTTTCGATTATATGCCTCTTACATAATCCACGACAATTCGATATTGAGCGTTTGACAATCCAGTTAGAGAATCGTAGTCTGATGTTTTTAGTTCAATACAGGAGGCTGTTATGTTTCGAGAAACGACATTGAATACCACGCGGAAGTGTGTGTGTGGCTAAGGGGAGTTAATGTATGAGGGGAGGTAACTCCGGGGTTTCTATACCTAGCTATTGAAATGTGTCTCAACATAGACCCTAATTTCTATGGTTATGCGCAACTTCCAAAAAATTTTTAAAGCATAAAGTGTTTTAACTATAGAGTAGTTTAATTAAGTTGTGCTGAAGGCGTTCGTATTATTATGGTGAATTAACCCCCATCGTAGGGTGCCACAAATGAATATTATAGGCGATGAGCGGGGATTCTAAATTAATGATCTCTGTGGTTGTAGTCTACTCATAGGACCAGGCGCGGTGAGTGCAGAATCACTTCAAGACACAATGATCTCTGGTAAGTTCTGGGTCATCGCTTGCTACATTGGATGTCGAAAGATAATCATCACCAGGTCCGGCCAGAGGTCAATCCACAGTCCTCACGACCCCTCTCTGACCGCCAAATCATCCATATGTGTACAACCCGCACGCCAGTTGCAATACAGTCATTCTCTGCGCTCAGCGTCCTAGTCCTACTGCTCAACAGCGATACTAGATTAAAGCGTTTTTCATCTGTCTAAGGACGGCACTTCCTCCGCACAACACTACCAAACCAATCAATTTATGCTCAAATTACCTATAGAGAGGTGTAGTGCAGTTCAAGTGGGTGGATGTTGTCACACCTGACGTAGAGGTATAAATTGGTATTCTCCCTGCGAAGGGTTCCAGAGGGATATCGTTGTTTGTGTTATATTGGATCAGTTAGTGTTGGGTATGTGGTATAAGGTGTTCCCCTGGTGTTTGATGCTAGATGTGGTGTTTGGTTCAAGTCCGACATTGCTATATATTGGGCTTAAAGTTTTGGAAGGAATGTCTGAAGCGGTGCTGGCAAGTTGCAAACACCTCAGATTTTTTGTTAAGTAGGTTACGGTTGGAGAAGATAATATTGTGGGTCTCTAGTATACAGAGGTTACAAAATTTATTAGGTGGTTTGTACGAAGTCGCGCTGCCTATCACTTCCCATTTGAGTGTGTATGGTTTATTTTTAGTTTTTAGATAGTGTATGTAGCTAGAAAGTGAGGTCGAGTTGGCTAGGCTGTGCTTTTTGAACGAGTGGATGTGCGAATTATATCTGATTTTGAAGCAGTTAGAAGTGGAGCCTACATAGGTTTCTGAAGAGTTGCTAGTTGTGACAGTGCATGAGTATATGATATCCTTGGTTAGGCATTTTTTATCTAAAGGGCAGGTTATATTAGCTCTACAGTTACAATTATCCTGTGTATTAGTCTGCTGGTTATAATGCAGTGTAGAAGTCTGGGTGGTAGCTATAGGATTTTGGACATTCGGGTTGTCAACCTCGGTGTTATCTCTTATACTAGTGTTATTTCTATTGTTACTGCCGTTACTATGGTTGCTTGCTACAGAGGTATTTAGAAGGTTTGCATCCTTTTGCGATTTTGTTTGTTGGAAGTAAGAATTAATTTTACTTTTATTGCTGCTAGCTATGTGGTATGCTAAGTTAGGCGTCGTAGAGTATGAGATTTTAATAGTGTTTTTGTTTAAAAGGTTGTGGTACTTGTATCCTAGAGGGACGTTTTTATCTAGTAGTGAGAAGAAAGCTCTAGGTATGTTGGTGGAGACATTTAGGTTGAAAGGAGGGTTGAAAAATGTATTATTTCTTCTTCTATTTTTGTTTTTAGTGTTTGGTGTGTTGTTTCTTCCTAAGGCACCACAGTAGTTTCCATGGTAATGGTTACTTCCGGTGGCACCCTCCGCTTTGGTGTACTTGTTGTTGCTATTCCTATTATTAGGTTTCCTCATGGAGATGTTGTGCGAGATGATGTTATAGCTATGTGCTTTCTTAGGTAGGAACTCAATTTCTATATTATGGCCGGATCTAGCTAATGCCTGATTGTAATATTGTGAGTTTTTGCTAAATATGTTTGCGTCATAGGACAGACTAGAGATTCTATTGGACACCCCCTTAGAGATAGAGTTTAATATTGATCTAGGGTGATTAGACTTGGTATCTACGTAAATGAGTTTTTCGTTAGGCTTATGGAAAGGTGTATATATTTTTGAGTCTAGGTATAGTGTGGCGTCTAGGAAGTTAACATTTTTAGTGTTTTTGTCCATGGTGATACTAAGGTTAAAGTTTTTGAATGTCTTATGCAATGGTTTTCTAGTTCTTTCTATATTAAATTTTTTTATATTCTATAAGTAGGAGTGCATCATCGCGGTACAAACCACCGTTGAGGTAAGGGAGGTCCTTATGGATTTCATTGAGAAGGTATAGGCCGACCAAATCAGTGACCTGCGCCGAGTCACTAGATCCCATGGTTATGTCGAAGTTGTTGTGCGTATCCTTGCGTGTCCATAGTTGGTCCTCGATGGTGATTATGGTTTTACGGGCCGCAAGGATGACATCAATCTGGGCTCTAGTCAGATAGTGAGATAAGCGATTTCATATAACTACTCTGTAAATCATCTGATTTTACGTTGAGCTACTTAACTTACTGGTAATAAGGTAGTAATTCATTACTGCCTACCTCTATTTAGGGTTTGTACAAAAAATACATATAACTGCATAAGGTTTTTGTATTTACATAACCATAAATAGTATAATTAATACTATATATATATATATATATATATATATATATATATATATATATATATATATATATATATATATATATATATATATATATATATATATATATGTATATATATTTATTAAAATAAATAAATATTTGCTCTACGGTTCTTATATATTTTATATATATATATCCTTATCGAGCCCTCTTTAGATTTTAGTCTTCAAATTTATTATTATTACTATATATGTATATATATATATATATATATATATATATATATATATATATATATATATATATATATATATATATATATATATATATATATATATATATATATATATATATATATTATGTTAATAATAAAACATAATACCGAAAGGAATTGGTCGGATAGGAGCGGAAAATCTTCGATCGTTTTACCTTTAACTCAATGCTTTAATTAAGCCAGTACCATTAAGATACCAATCCAAAGGAAACAGAGTGCACACTAATACTTTAAATAGTGAGATAAGCGATTTCATGTAGGTAGAATATAATATAAATATGTGTGTGTGTGTGGGGTGGGATATTTTTGAAACTACCCTGTATTATATGTCACACCACCCGTTCTGTCATCCTTTATTCTCCCTTCTTACATTTTCTATGCCTAATACTCATTCTTCATTGTCTGCACTTTGGACTGCAGTTGATATATTATTCTTTCTGTTTTTATATTTCCCTCCTATTTGTTCTCCTTTAGCTATGCTCTCGTGCACCGTCCTGTCCATTCTACGTCAGTTGATGCACTTGGGATATATGTTCGTCTTTATTTATGCAATTTACCAAAAAGCATATCTTGCTCACTGTTTCAATTTATATATATATATATATTTATAGATGTATACATGTGTACATACACACACACACACACATTATATATATATATATATATATATATATATATTTATATATATATGGTAACTTCCTCAACACAAATATTGAGAAGGTAGGCTTCACAGGAACAGAAAGAGTCTTTTGTCGATGTTAGAAACAGACTCTCTCTCTATTGCTAAAAAAAATTATGTGAAATTATAAAACCAGACGAACATACATACATTCATACACACGTACATACATACATACATACGTTCATACATACATATATATGTACATACATACATGCGTACGTACATACATACGTACATTGATACGTACATACATACATACGGACATACATACATAACATTTAGCACAAACATTACTGGTCCCCAAGAACAAAGACACTCACTTGCCAAAAAACTACCGACCCATTGCATGCTAGAACCTGATGTATAAGATGTATACAACATGCCTGAACCTATTCCTCCAAGATCACTGTGAAAATAATAACACTATCACAGATGAACAAGCAGCTGGAAAGAAAAGAGTTTGGGGATGTTTTGAACAACTCCTAATCAACAAAACTGCGATGTCGGAGGTGCGACAACTTTGGAGGAATATGGCTACAGTCTGGCTGGACTACAGGAAAGCTTTCGATTCTGTTGCCCGCTCTTGGATGATAGAGGCCCTCCAACTTGCTAAAGTCCCAGACATTATTGTCATAGCCATAGAGAGGCTGTCATCTTCTTGGGCTACTATCCGAAGGTTAAAGACAGAGAGGGAGGACTCTATTTTCACTGATAAAATAAAATATTGCAGGGGTATATTTCAGGGGAAAGACTCTCTGTGATATTATTCATCTTGTCATTAAACCCCTTGTCCTTTCTGCTCAAGAAATGTGAAGGATACATCATTGTCTCGCAGGAGCACAGAAATACGAACCTAACCAATACTTTCTTTGTGGATGATCTGAATCTCTATGACAAGAACATGGATGGGATGAAGAAAAAGCTTGACTTGGTTACAACGTTCTCAAAGGATATAGGAATTAGTGTGTCCAAGATAAATGCTCATAGATGACTGTAAAGCGGGGAAAAACAACAACACAATCTAGCAACATTGTCATCAATGGCCTAACTGTTTCACCGATATCTGATGAGGACTGCTACAGATACCTGGGGATAGATGAGAACATATCCTATAATGGTATCTGTAATAAAAAAACGCGTATCCAGGGAATACTACACCCGATTAAGAAAGATCTGGTCACCGGAACTCTCTGCGCAAAACAAAACAGTGGCTCACAATGTGTTTGCTGTGCCTGTCCTAACACCAACGTTTGGAATACTTAATTGGGTGATAGACGAAATCCGAGCAGTTGATGTTGGAACTCGAAAAATACTAAACAACACCGGAAACTTCCACATCAACAGTGACATAGACAGCCTTTACTTGAAACGTAAGTAGGAGCCCGCTTCTCGAGCAAGTCTATCTTCATGAAACAGATAAGATCATGAGAGTTGGGAAGGAACTCCTCGAGAGATATTCCTTGTGTGATAATCAAAAACTCACACACAGGGAAGTCGCTCAACAGTATCGCAGTGAATCCATGGATGAAAAACTACATACTTGTCAGCAAAAAATCATGCATGGATATGTAGCAAGGAAGCTCCAGAGTGAGAGTAATATTGATAAGGAAAGTAGTTTATCTTGGACCAACAACCGCTATATGGGCTCACACTTTGAAGGATACGCTTTTGCAATCCAAGAACAGGAGATTAACACGAAATACCAGATTCACAAAAGAGATAGGGATGCAGGCAAAACACCTAGATGTGATAACAAATGCAGACTCTGCAGAAGTATCATCGAGGTTATCACCCATGTCATCATCAGCTGTCCAAAGATGTCAATGCAGTACTATCTACCTATGAGGCATGATGTAGTGGCCAAAACACTGTACAATGCAGTTCGTAAAATGGATAGACCCGATAATAAACACATTAAAAGCTACAGCAATGTGGAAGACCTCCATGTACATAATATGAAACAGTACTAGTGGAATGTTGCAGTAAAAACCCCAATAAAATTCGGGCAGACCAAATATTATGATACGGGACAGGGAGAAGAAAGCATGCACAGTAGTGGAAACTAGCTGCCCAGCAGATGCCAATATAATATCAAAGATTAGTGAAAAGGAGATTATTTATGCAGAACTGATTAGTAGTCTGCAGATACTCCACCCTGATTACACCTTCAGATCTATGCCTGTGATTATTGGGGCACTTGGGTAGGTTAGTAACTGCCTCAATAGAAATCTTGAGAAGCTAGGCTTCACAGGAACAGAAAGAACACAACTAGTTAGGAAACTACAAGTACAATCCATCAATGGAACAGTAAACATATGTAATACATTCCAAAAAATGTGCATCTAAATACTTCATATACACATGTACAGATGCAAAGCATATACACATCCACACATACAATAACATCCATATCAACACATGCATACATACATACATATCTACCTAGTTGATGTTGTGTACATTTCAAAGAGAGAGTCTTGTGTCTATGTTAGAAACCGACTCTCTCTCTCTATTGGTAAAACTTTGGGAAATTATAAAACCAGATGAACATTCATACATACATACATATCAATAGAAGCCTATCGCTCATTCCTCATTTTCATTTTGATTCGTAGGAAGATATGAGAGGTCATCAGTTGAACTCATTTAGTTGTATAAACACTATCATCACTACTACCACGACCAACCAAATTAATTAAACACACGTAGATATTTACGCCTTGGTTAAACATCAATATTTACTTTATTGTGACATTTGCTTTTAATAATAAGCAAGTGGCTGGGCTTACACGAAGTTCGATTCTGCGCTGAGTTGAAATCAAAGGAGAGTAGGCATTCGTTTGTGAGTGAGTGTGTGTCAATTTGTGAATGTGATTTCGTAATTGTGTGTGTTCGCGTTAGTGCGTGTGTGATCTGATTGAAGAATGACGATGTATGGTGCAGGCGTTGTTAGCTTTGGTGTTAGTTCGTGGGATTTTAGGATTAATGGATATTGGAAAGATAGAGTGGAAGAGAGAAAAAAGAGTATATATGTTTACGCACACACACACATACACACAAATATAAGTATATGTGTGTGTATATATGTGTGTGTATATATATGTGTGTGTGTGTTTGTGTATGTGTCTGTGTGTGCGTGTATGTATATATGTATTTATAGAGTGAGTAAAACTGAAATAGATCGATTCAGAGCGAGGAATGCAATTATTAAGTGAAATAAACAAATGATCGTCCACGCGCGCACGAGAGAGAGATAGAGAGGGAGAGAGAGAGAGAGAGAGAGAGAGAGAGAGAGAGAGAGAGAGAGAGAGAGAGAGAGAGAGAGAGAGAGAGAGAGAGAGAGAGAGAGATTGTGCGGGGAAATGAGAGATTGAAATGTAGCAGACAAGTCAGGATAACTAAGGATCGGGTCTTAGCAACAATGACAGAATGTCAAACTCTAAGGGGAGAGATGTTGGTTTGGAATGAGAATAGAATGAGGAGGTGAGGAATATAGACGATTGTGTTTGGATGAGAGAAAAAAAGGATGCAATCAAGGGTAACAGATATGATAATATCGATGATGATAATGAGGGTGATGATGATGATATTGATAAGCATAATGGCGTTGATGCTGACCATCGATCATTATGATGATGATGATGATGATAGAGCGGTGGATTGATAGTATTGGTAGAAGGTCGGACGCCATGCTTTATAGCAAATAGTTACGGCCCTTTATGGTCTGAGTTCAAATCCCGCCGAGGTTAACTTTGCCTTTCATCCTTACGGGGTCGATAAAATAAAGTACCAGTAATGTACTGGTGAATTGCTGGCCTTGAGCCAAAAAGTAGAAACAATTATGATGATGATGATAACAATGGCGATGAAGAAGATAATGATGAAGAAGATAATGATGAAGATAATGATGATCACTATTATGAGGATTATGATACTTCTCTTGCTACTGTTAATGATGTTGATGGTGTTGATGTTGATAATAAGAGTGTTTATGATGATGGTAATTTTGAGATGTGTATGATAACGGTAAGACTGAAGATTCTCTTCTTTGACCTTCTCATACACCTTTCCAGAAGAAAGTGTAACTAGATTCACTTTAATTGAGATGACCATCCCCATGTAAGCGTGTCTCAGGGAGAGCCACTATATACAATAAATCTCTTTTTCAATTCATGAAATATCAATTCAGTTCGTCGCTGCTCTTTGAGTCAGACTTTCAACCACTAAAGTACACATATTCCAACAAGAAAGTGTCATACCGTTTAACCTTCTCGTGTTGGTTGTCGGTTGACCACATTAGTAGGGAAATGACCGGACCCAGCCTGCAGGTCACTGGGGCACCTTCCCAGCCAGCCATGTTCACTTATTGTGCTCAAGCTCTTAATTACATTTATTATGTCTCTTTGAGACATTTTAAATAAGTTTAAAGCGCATTTTAATGTTACTTCCAACCACAACACCACATAACTGTTAACTGAGCATTTACTGTACAAGAAATACCTGTGCAGTTGAACATATTTTGCGTGGACATATCTTGCACTGAACTACTCCATTTTCGTGATGACAAAAAACATCATCGGTCTAACAGATGAAACGACAAGACCAATAATTTCAGTAGCCTCGGGTTTGTATTTCAGAGCTTACCATCTCCTACAATAGTTGCAATGAACAAGCTATATACTCCATTACACAATAAGAGTTAATGATTACTGATAGTACTGTAGTATTAAAGGGACCCCATCAATGAAAGACCTGGTGTTATATCAGAGTTATACAATAATAATATATAATAATGTGATCATAAGTAATATATTAAAAAATAAGAAAGTAAATGAAATAAAATAAATTTTAAAAATAAAAATCCAAATTTATTTACATTATATATATTGATAGTCTCCGGTACTGGGATCAGGAAGATTACAAATACAAGAAGTACTCGATACATGACAAGTTGCAGAGTGATATATATGTGAAAGTAGAGAATTTACCGTGAGCTCGGCAGTTTCGGCTGGTTACCGAGGCTCGCAATATATAAGGTGGTATCAAAGAGGTCTCGGACTAGTTATGTTTTCAAAAAAATTATATATTGTCCTATGTTTCAGCATAATCTCCTTCAAAATATTCACCTCGCGCACCAATACACCAGTCCCAGCCTTTCTACCAATTTTGGAATCGGGCCTTGGAGTCTTTTTCCGCAAACAAGGTGAGGACCTTGTGCGATTCGCTCTGGATCGCGGTAACTTTGTTAAAACGGCGACCTTATTGCTACATTTTCAGCTTAGAGAAGAGATGGAAGTCAGCAGGTGATAAATATGGCGAATAGGGCGTGTGCGGAGAGGTTCAATGTTGTTTTTAGCATGAAACTCACGGTGACAGGGTGATTTATTGTCATGGAGAATCCAATTCTTCGCTCGCCACAAATCCGGGGTTTATCACGGAACGTCCTCCATCAAACACCTCAAAGCGTTACAGTAGAACTTTCGACGATCCTCATGCACCACCTGGTTGATTTTCTCCACATTTCTGGGGTTACACTCGTGGCAGGTCTTCCAGATCGCTCATCATCTTCCAGAGACGTTCTTCTGCGTTTGAAGCGTCCATGCCTCTCAAAACCTCGCGTACAACCCATTGTCACGGCGCGGTGGGCTTGCCGAAGAATGTAGAATGTCTTTGTAACAGTCTTCCCAAATTGAACGCTGGCTCTTTGTCCCAACTTCCTAATCATGACAACACAAAACGTGTTGAAGTATTATCAATAAATAGAGAAATAGGTATATATGTGTGAGTATGTGTGTTTATTTAAGTTTGGTGTGCGTGATAAAATAAGATACAAGCGTTTATATGCGTGCGCGTATAGTGTGGCTGTTTTATCTATACCAACGCTTCATCGATTTACAATTAAAACTAACATTAAATTAATCCAGCTTACTATATAACTACGTCCCGCAATTTCACAATTATTTCAGTTTTTATTAAAATGAATTCCTTTTATTTAACCTGAAGTCACTCTCAGTCAATGCCACTATGACTGCAGAGGCAGTTAATCTATTTGAAATTATCAACCAAAATATTCTATATATTCTCTTGAGCGTTGAAATATCGCTTGTTTATTACTGCTTTTCACCTTCTACTAAATGGTGTTAACTAATTCTCTTTCACATCAATCTTCACAAATGAAGACATGCTATAATATTTATTGGGAAATGTAATACTTCAAATAATATTTTCGAATATCCATTGATTCTTATGTCTTCGTTTTGTTGTTACTTTTTATTATGCAATTGTCTTTTAATATCTATGAATTAATCTCTATCACTTTTCCTCACACAGAATGTGTGGGTGTGTGTGTAAGTATGTATACTATATTTGTATATATACTATACTTGTCCATAGGTATAATTTTCCAGTATTTCTCGTGCTCATGTTAGGCAGGTGAATACTACCCATCTCAGCCTGACAAGACAACAGAGTTTTGAATTCAGCCACATCAGGATCTTATTCATTCGATTCAGAAACAGAAATAATGAAGTGAAGTAAAGTGAGCTCGAACGATGAGAATAAATATTCAAGAAGTGTAGCATAGATTACTCTCTGAATTCTCTTTGTAGGCATCTGTGTGTGCTTTCTTTTGTGGAGCATGAGTTGTGGTTGTGTCGGTATTGTTTGTGGTGTTTGTGTTTTTACTGTGGTTGTATTTTGTGTGCTTGTTGGTGTGTGTGTGAAGATGAATTTATTTTCTTTTTGTGATTCCTTTTTTGCTTTTCTGATTTGTGGAATTCCCCCTCATGCTCACTCTGGGATGAGGAGGAACTGGTGTCTGGGGACTGTGTCAGAGGGGCGTGGGAGTGTGTTTATGGCTGTGGGAATGTTTGTCTGTGTGTGTCTGAAAGAGGTGGAGACGGAGAACTTGTTGGAGCGACTCCCTGGGTGGTTTCAATGTTCCTTGATGGTGTTGTTGCTGCTTCTGATTTATCCTTGATCCTGCTGGTGCTTGTGTTGTTGTTTGTCCCAGGTTTGTGGCTACCTTGCAGTTTCAGCTGGGGGCAAAAGGCTTGCAGGTGTGTGGCTTACTCACAAATGAAACTGTGCGGCAGTTAGACCTCCGTGACTACCTGGATTTCATACCTCTCCGGCAGTTTGATGTTGTCCGTTATAATTTTGATGTCTTTGGGTCTGATTTGTATCAGACGAAACATTGTCAAACCAGCCCTGAATCACATCTCCCTCTTTGTAAATTTGACGTCGATGTGGGTGTCAAGACCCTGTGCTACAACACATCGCATGAACTACCATAAGTTCAGTCGCGGCGCAATCCAGCTTTACTGTCCCTCTCCCCGTGTAGGATATGTACATGTTTATTGGGTCCGTTTTGCAGGGGACTACATAATACTTTATCGCAACGGCCTCGGTTTTGAAGAGCACCAAGATGCTCCTAAATTATTTGATCCTTGCAATATACTCTACGTCATTATTGTTTCAGTGCAGCCTCTACATCTCCTTCAGAGTCTGTCTCTCGCTTTTTCAAGGTTTCACTGCAATGCTTCTATATGTCAGCGCTCTCCTCTCCTTTGCTGCCATCACCTTTGCCGGGATGTTTAAGTTGTCCCAGGATTTTCTCTCTTTATAATATCTTTCCAGCTGGGCCAAACGCTCATTTTTTTCTATGTATAGCGTTTGACTATTTGCCGATGTGGCAGCGAAACTGATCCTGCTGCTGCTGTTGTTCTTGTCTTTCTTTGGGTGCTGCTGATTTGCTGCATTTAATTGCTACTGATAGTTTTGTCGTTTTTCATGTTGTCGTTGTTGCTGTTGTTATGGTTGTTCCTGCTGTTGTTGGTGTCTTGTTTTCATTGGTGTTTTCACTGCTGCTGGTGTTGTTATTGGTTTTCTGTTTTGTAGGTGCTGCTGTTAGGGATACTGCTCAATACTGGTGTTTGCAATGTTGTAGGAGAGGTGAGGTTATTGCGCTCGACGTGTCACGTGACAGCTGACATAAAGGAGAGGGGTTGTCTCGTCCATGTATAATTTTAGAGAGGTGGGGAAAAATGTTTCCCTAAAAGAATATTTGGGACCAAAGGCCCAATTGCTACGTGTTAGAATTTAGACAGGGCAAGACGAATGTCTTATGACACATTTGTTTCACAAATACAATAATTAAATCGATGCACATTCTTGAAAATAAACGAACTCACGGAGTTCACAAAAGCAAGTCTTCAGACTCCGACAAATTATAATAATAATAATAATAATAATAATAATAATAATTGAAATAATAATGATTTCTTTATTAATCACAAGGGTTTACATAAAGTAGACATTAAGAACAGTACAGGACAATAGAGAACGGTACAAATGGGCGTTTCTGCATGTAAAAAACAAGAAACAGAGGATGTAATGATAGAACAATGAAAAAATTCTCCAATAGGGGGGAGACTTCCGGGTGACATTCGTGGAGAAAGCTCATTAAAAAGCCACAGTGACCCAGATCACAAGGGCAAGTGCCCTCTCCCAGTTTTCCAACTTTAATTTACAGACACATACTCAGAGTAGGCCCATTCACTCGGGCCATTCTTGCCTCTCTCACCCATCTTTCAACAAAATGCTGGGAAGAGAGCACTTCCCTTTCTACTCTGATTTTCCTTTTCAAATGAAATTTGAAAATGTTACTCAGGGCATCACCGAAGAGGTAAGTGCTCGTCTTCAGCCCTTTCAAACGTGTCCACCATACTATCTCTTTCGCTATGGCCACCAGGCAGATAAAAACTGCCTGCCCTTCCCGGCTAAAGGAAGACGGCGGGGCATTCCTCACGATGAACTCAGCTGATAGCTGGATCCGTCCTACACGCGACAGAAGGTGTTCGACATAAACCCACAAGTCAGCAAGCTCGGACACTGGACGAGTGCGTGCAGGACGGTTTCGTCGCCCTGCGAGCATCTCGGATATGCCCGGCTGACGGCACCTCCATGCCTGTAGAGTTTATCCCGAACTGGCAAAGCTCCTCGGTAGCACTGCCAGGCCAGGGATTTCTGGAAGTTGTCCATAGGCCCCGGCCCGAAAGTTCTTCCGAAGAGATTGGCTAGTTGATTTTCGTCGACGCCTAGAGTTTCCCCAAGTACGTGGTCGCTCTTCCCCTCCACTAATACTCTACAGAACGCCAAGGTGAAGTTTCCACTGATCACATTGTCCGATTGGTCGAGGGCTGTGAGCGCCTGAAAACAGTCCAGTCTCCAAGTGCTACCTCTCGGTCTTCGCTTGACCCAGGACTGCAGCTCTCTCGAGGAGACAGCTGGGGAAAGACGCGTATAGCAAACGGCGACCACACCTGATCACCATCGACAAACAGGTAGAGATGTCGTAGCCTGAGCGCGTGTCTGCGCATCATCAGCCACGGCATTCCCAGCCCTCCACGTAGGGGGTGTTGACAGCAGATGGAGCGCCTGACCTTCGGAGCGCGTCCCTTCCACAAAAAGCGAAAGAGCAAACGCTCCAGCACAGTCAGGCGGGGCTTAGGACAAGGTACCACGGTCAGGCGCTAGTAGATGACGGACGCGATATACGCGTTAGCCACCTCCGCTCAACCTTTCAGTGATAGCTTCCTCTCGGCCCATTTCTGGGTGAGAGAAGCCACCCTGCTCTTCACCTCGTACCAGTTTTTGTCCGTCTGGAGATCCGGACAGAACTAGACCCCGAGCAATTTAACTGGTCCGTCCGTCCAGCGCACGACGACGCTGTTCGACGGCATGGACCTGCCTCTCCAGGTGCCGAGCTGCAGGCCCACTGACTTTTCCTGGTTGATCATTGCTCCTGTCACCGCTTCGTATTCTCTTAGTGTAGTGCCGATCGCCTCGATGTGTTTGGCGTTCGACACCACTACGGTGACATCGTCCGCATATGCTGACACGGATGTTCCGCATCCTAGTTCGCGCGGGAAACCCTCAACGTCTCCAGTTTGTGCAGTAATGGCTCGAGAGTCAATACGTACAAGAGGGACGAGAGGGGACATCCTTGGTGGACCGAGCGCATGATGTTGAACAGTTCCGAAAGGTGACCGTTCACTCTCACCACAGAGCAGACGTCGCTGTGCATGGGAGCGATCCAGCCTCTGAAGACGGCCCCACAGCCAGCCGTCCTCAGGACTGCCGCTAGATAACGATGGTCGACAATAACGAAAGCTTTCGACTGATCTAAATTGATCAAGGACCCACTCATGCCAGGTTCCCTAGCTACCCTCTCCATGATGTATCGCATGAGATGGAGGTTGTCGTGGATGGATCTGTCTGGAATGGCGCATGTCTGCGCCTCTCCCACCAGACCACCACCGACAAGCGCCAACATCTTTGCTAGCACCTTGGCCAAAATCTTGAACTCTGTGTTTAGCAGAGTTATGGGTCTAATATTATCTATGTTATCCCCCTTGTTCGGATCCTTTCACAGCAGCTCCACAGCTCCTCGGCTCACAGAACTGGGAATTCTCCCGTTCTGTTGCCAGTTGCAGTAGACGTCCGTCAAGAGGCCTGCGAACAAGTCTGGCATCTGTACGTAAAATTCATAGGGCAGACCATCCAAACCAGGCGATTTACCCCTTGTGCAGCCAGTCATTGCCTCCCGTACTTCAGCGGCTGTTATCGGATTTTCGCAACACTCCGCCTCAGTGGCCGAGATCTGCGGCAGTCCGTCGAGGTAGACACTAAAGTCTATCCCTCGATCCGGCCCGCCGCTGCCCCCGAACAGTTGAGCGAGGTGTCGCTGAAAAGCTTCACACATTTGCCCGGGATCGAGTAGCATGTGCCCGTCGTGGTCCACCAAAGACCGGATCGTGGCTTTTTTGCCACGACGCGCCTCCGCCACTCGGGCCCATTGAACGGATTTCGTCCCCTCGTGTCTGAGAGCACGCACCCTAGCTCTGACAATGCAGCCTTCGTGCTTTGCATTGAAGAATTGGTCAAGGGCCAATTTCGCCGCAAGTGCGGCGGTCGCGAGACCTTTGCTAAGCGCCTCGTCTAATTTTCTAACTAGTTCTCCATTTGCTCTATTTTTCTCTAATGCTAAAGCCTTACTAAACCTAATGGACTCTATTCTAATTGCTCTTTTAAGAGAAAACCACTACTTGTTGTTGACGATGGCCCTCGTCAACGCCCGCTTAACTAGTCTCTGTAGGCCTTGCGCGCTGGTAAGGACGCGTTTAGCTTCCAGTAGCCGGGCCCTCGTCTATGAAGCCTATCTAAGTCAAGCACACAGATCACGAATTTGTGGTCCGTGTAGCTCACTATCTTGAATTGTGGACAGCCTATGCTGTCTATTTCCCTACAAAATACTCTATCTAGATATGATCTGGATGACCCTATGCGATTTGTCCAAGTCCACATTGGCACATTAGGGAAATCCAATCGGTACCTGTCAGACAGTTCAAAACGCCTGAGCAGGTTGGGGAGGCTCTTGCACCCTCCTCCCCTATCCGCTAATTCCACACAGTCCCAGCGTGCATCTAATATCTCGTTTCAGTCGCCCACTAACACTAAAGAGTGGGACGTTCCAAGAAAGGTCTCCAGACGCCGGAAGAAATCAGGCCGCCCTGCTCCTGTTGGGGCATAGGCGGCCACTAGCCTGAAAGCTTGCCCGTCTCAGCTGGTCACGTCTAACACCAGCAATTTACCTTCTGGGTCCAGGAAGATGGCCCGTATGGCGAGATCCAAACCTCTCCGAAACGGCACAGCAACTCCTCTCCCCGATCCCGAACTGCTGGGAGATGCGTACACATCGTAGCCGCCGAAGATTGGTGCGAAGGCCCGTGCTTCGGAGATTCTGGTCTCGCTGATGGCCACTACATCTATGTTTATTGACCTGAGGTCGTTGAGCAGGTGGCCCTGCTTCCATGACGACCCCAAGCCACGCGCATTTATGCTGCCTATTCTGAGTGAGGTCATGTTGAAATGGAGTGGAAAAGATGGGAAAGACCACTTACCTTACTTCTCGTAGAGGAAGGATGGTTTGTCCATCCTTTTCACTACTTGTGGCCTCCTCCGGAAGGATGTCCTTATAAATCCTCCTGGAGAGTGTTTGTCGGAAGTCTCCGATATCTTTGGGAAATTTTTTTTTTTTAGTGTCATGTACGTTTTCTGTGTGATGCGAGTGATTAGTATGTGTGGAGGTCGTGTGAATTTTTGGGTTGTTGTGTAGTCTTTTTCTGTGATGCTGGTGTTGTGTTGGATGTAGTGTAATAATTGGTTGTTGTTCAAATTTAATGATGTGTAGTGTGTATCGTTTTGGTTGTTTTGTTTTGTTTACGTTTGTTGTGGGTTTGTTTCTGTTACGCTTTTTGGTGACTTTTGTGGTGTTGGTGATGGTGGTGTTGGGGTTAATGATGTTGATGGTGCTGGTGTTTGTAGTGATGGGCTTGGTGATGCTGGTGTGGATGGTGGCATATCTGTCCTAACTTGTTTGTTCGATAATTTATTTGTTTCCCTCTATATTTTGTTTTTGGAGGGGGAAGGAAGAGAATTTTTTATTTTTTGGTTTCTTTTTTTCTTTTTTCCTGATACCGTTTCCCACTCCTCGGTGTCACAATCTGTCTCCAGTTGCGATAAGCCGGGGAGTGGAAAATCCTCCACAGGCGTTGGTTTTGGTTGTGGCGAGGTGGATGGTGTAGGCGCTGGTGCCAGTTCTGGCGAGTTGGCGTTGGGTGGTGGTGGTATTGGTTTTGCTACTGTTGCTAGGGTTGTTGCTGTTACACTTGCTTCTGTTGTTGCTGCTATTTCTGCTGCTGGTGGTGTTGATGGTTGAGTCACTGGGGTGGGTAAGAGAGGTGGCCTCAACCTTTTAGCTGTGGATTCCTTCACCACAAACGACACACCTAGGCCTTCTGCCCTCGACGATTACGGTGAGGTGGCTGCCGTCAGTGAGGTCTATTAGCTCTGGGATCTCCTCAATGCTTTTTTGGTCCGCTTGGATCTCCTGCTTCTCTTTCGCAATTTCGATTATCTTGGTGTTGGCCTCGATGCCGGCTAGGACGGCAGCCATTAGCCAGGGAATTTCGAAGGCCGGTGGAACGTGGGTCACCCTGATCTTCACGAGTCTCTGGCCACAATAGCTTGGGACGAGTGTGAAGTCGTCACTTCTTCATAGGGCCACAGAGTGTTCTCTGGCCTCCTGTGGTGTTCCAAAGAACACGTGTATGGTTCCATATTTCTGCCCACGTCTGATGTGGGTTTTTTTTGCTCACACATGTTCCAAAGCTTTTGGGAAATGGGACTCGGATTCCCGTTCCACTCGGCGCGATTTTATGTTAATCGTCCGATAAACACGGTGCACAGGCGCCAATGCCCCATTTTATTAGGTGGGGGATGAGGCTGACGCTGTACCTATTTTCTTTACCGTTCATTTGGATTCATCTAATTCCTCCTGAGTTACCTGGATTGCTTCGCACTTTTTTGCTACTCTGGCAAAAGACAGGGTGGTTTTCTTATTCTCATTGTTGTTCCTGTTGTTGTTATCAGTATTTTTGTTATTGTTATTTTTACTTTGAGTTGTGGTGGTGGTGGAGTCGGTGGTGTTCGGTGTGGAAGAGTCCATTCTGTGTGAATCCATTTCGATGTCACGAGATAATTTATTTTTTTCTTTTGTTTCTGTTGTCGCTGTGGTCGTGGTGTGGGTGGCGGTTTCTGTTGTCGCTGTGGTGGTGGTGGGGGTGGCGGCTTCAACACCTGCAGTCATTGGTAATGGCGGGAAATGAATGTCTGCATGAGACAAATTTAAATTATTACTACTGCTTATATTTTTAGTGTTACGATGGTGGTGTCGGCGTGAGGTGTTAGTTTGGGAGGAAGGTGTGACTGTGAGTCGTCCCTGATTTGTTGTCAAAGAAATGTTTTTTTTCTTTGATAATTATAAAAGTTTAAATTTTGGGCTCCAAGCCCCAATATTTGTTAGTGTCCTTTTCCGAAGGCAAATTTTGTGAACTTATACATAGTTAATAACAAAAATTTTGCATGATTGGCAATTTTAAACAAACGAAAACAACTAACCTTTGCGGAGCTCACGATGTTACGATTTCCTACGTAGGTCGCCAATAATAATAATAGTAATAATAAAAATAATAATAATTGTTTCTACTTTTGGCAGAAGGCGCAGCAATTATTCAGTACATAACAGGTACTTTATTTTATCGACCCCGTAAGGATGAAAGGCAAAGTTAACCTCGGCGGGATTTGAACTCAGAATGATAAGGGCCGTAATTCTATGCGTCAAAGCATGGCGTCCGACCCTCTACCGATACTGCCAATCCACCCTAATAATAATTTCATTTATTGCCCACTAGCGCCGACATATAGGGGACAATACAAATGACTGGGACAGTGGGGTTCTACAGAAACATCAAAGTAAACAATATGAATAACAATAACAAAGTAACAATAAAAATACGAGAAAAATTCACAATAGGGGGATGACCACCCAGGGTCGCTCAGGTACCGCACCAATCCTGAACGACCCGACGCTTCGAGAGTACCCTTTAAGGGCACCCCTCTTCTCCTCCAATGTACCCACCTACAGGCGCATGACCAGAGTAGGCCCACTCACAGGGGCCATCCTTGCCACATTCCCGCACCTTTCAGCAAATGTACTGGGGGGAACACTTCTCTCTCCACCCTCACCTTCCTTTCGAAGTGAAACTTGAAAAGGTTGAGGGATTGGCCGAAGAGAAAAGTGTCTATCTTCAGTCCTTTCATCCTCGTCCACAATACAACCTCTTTCGCTACTGCCACCAGACATAGGAACATTTCCTGCCCTTCCTGGCCAAAAGAAGGCGGCGGGTCGATTTTAACTAAGGACTCGGCCAATAGCCGGATCCGTTCCACGCGCGACAACAGCAGTTGGACATAACTCCACAAGTCAGTAATGCACGGGCACTGGACGAGTGCGAGCAGAACGGTTTCGTCGCTCTGGCGGCATCTCGGGCTGGACCGTCTGACAGCATTTCCGTGCCTGTAGAGTTTATCTCGAACCGGCAGTGCCCCCCGATAGCACTCCCAAGGGAAGGATTTTTGGAAATTATCCATCGTCCACAGCTCGAAAGTCCTCCGGAACAGACTGGTTAGTTCGACTTCATCGACTCCTTAACCTCTCCGAGTGCGTCGTCGCATTTGCCCACCACTAATCCTCTATAGAACTCGAGAGAGGAAGTTCCACTGACCGCATTGCGCGCCTGGTAGGGGGCAGTGAGTGCCTGGCAATATTCCAGATGCCAGTCACCCAGTCTCGGTCTCTTCTTGACTCAGGACTGCAGCTCAGTCAAAGAGACGAGCTGCAGAAAGGCCCGTCTGACAAACGGCGACCACACCTGTTTACCGTTTAGGCAGAATATCTGGAGATGCCGCAGCCTCAGCGCGTGTCTGCGCATTATTAGCCACGGCATGCCCAGACCTCCACGTAGAGGGTGCTGGCAGCACATGGACCGCCTCACCGACGTAACCTGACATCTCCACAAGAATTTGAAGAGGAGCCGCTCCATAATGGCGAGGCGCGAACGGTGGCAAAGGACGATCGTCAGACGGTAGTAGATGACGGACGCGAGGTACGCGTTTGCCACCTCCGCCCGACCTTTCAGTGATAGCATTTCTGGGTGAGACTGTCTACCCTGCCCGTCACTTCGACACTGTTGGACGGCATGGACTTGCTTCGCCAGGTGCCGAGTTGCAAGCCCACCGACTTTTCCGTGTCAAGTTTTGCGCCCGTCAACACTTCATTTTCCTCCAATAAGTTGCCGACCACCTAGATTTCTGAGGTGTCCCACACCATCACGGTGATGTCGTCCGCATAAGCCGTCACAGACTCTCCACGTCCCGGTTCGAGCGGGATGCCCTGCAACAGCTCCAACTCCCGCAGTAAAGGCTCGAGAGCCAATACCTACATAAGGGAGGAGAGAGGGCACCCTTGACTGACCACTTCTCGGAACTTCTCGGGAGGCCTGAAACGGTTCCGAGAAGTGGCCAGTAAGTTTGACCACCGAGCAGGTGACGCTGTGCATTGCAGCGATCCAGCTTCTGAAGACGGGGCCGAAGCCAGCCGCCTTGAGGACAGCCTCCAGGTACCGATGGTCGACCCTATCGAATGCTTTCGATTGATCTAAATTGATCAGAGCCCCACCGAAGCCAGGTTTACATCCTACCCTCTCTATGATGTATCACATCAGGTGGAGGTTGTCGTGTATCGATCTGGTTGCGATTTGCAAGTTTGCGCCTCCCCAACCAAATCTCCGACGACAAGGCCAACCTATTCGCTAACACCCTGGCCAAAATCTTAAACTCTGTGTTGAGCAGAGTTATGGGCCTGAAATTGTTTAATGTGTCCCTTTTGTTCTCGTCTTTCCTCATCAGCGTCACTAGGACCCCGCTCACAGAACTGGGAATGCTTCTGTTCTGCTGCCAGTTGCTGTAGGGCGCTTCGAGGAGATTGGATAACAAGTCTGGCATATTTACGTAAAGCTCGAAGGGCAGAACGTCTAAACCGGGTGACTTGCGCCTCGTGACGCTGACAAGGGCATCATGAATCTCGGCTGAAGTAATCGGCTTTTCGAAGTGCCCAGCGTTGGCCGTCGAGAGTTGTGGCATGCCTTCAAGGTAGGGGCTGAAGTCCGCTACCGTCACTGACACGCCACTTGCCCCGAACAACCTAGCAAAATGTTGGCGAAAGGCCTCACACATCCGCTTGGAATCGCTCAGCTCGTGTCCATCAGATACCGAATCGTGGTTTTATTAACACGCTGTACCTCTGCCACGCGGGCCCATCGAACAGCTTTGGTTACCAAGTTTCTCAGATCACGCGCCTTTGCTCTGACAATGCAACCTTCGTGTTTCGCATTGAAGAAATGGTCTAATGCCATTCTCCCCGCAAGAAGGTTATTTGCAATGCCACTACAAATAACCTCGTCTAACTTATCTACCAACACCCCCTCCTTTCTATTTTTCTCTAACGCTACTTCTTTGCTAAACTCTATCGACATTACCCTAATCTCTCTTTTGAGAGCCCCCCACCATCTATTCTTGACGACTCCCTCTGTCAACCTTTTCTAAATTGTCGACCTGTTTGTTCCCTGTAAGCCTTACATGCCGGAAATAACAAGTTCAGCTTCCAGTAACCATGTCCTAACCTACGCGTCTTATCTAGGTCGACTATGCAGATCACAAACTTGTGATCTGAATAGGCGACTGTTTTAAAACGTGGACAGCTTACACTATTTATGTTTATTTTCCTAATGAATATCCTGTCTATATACGATCTAGATGACCCTATGCGGTTAGTCCAGGTCCACACTGCAGCATTAGGGAAATCCAATCGGTACCTCTCAGACAGTTGGAACTGGCTGATCAGGTACTTGATGCCTTTGCACCCCCCGCTCCTATCGGATACTACCACACAGTGCCAGCGTGCGTCTAAGATGCCGTTCCAGTCCCCCGTTAAGTGTAAAGCGCGAGACGTACGCAGAAAGGCTTCCAGGCGTCTAAAGAAGTCCAGCCGTCCTGCCCACTAGGGGTGTAGACGGCCACCAGTCTAAATGCACCACCTTTGTTATTGTTTACGTCCAGGACCACCAACTTACTGTCCGTGTCCCGGAAGATCGACCTTATCTCGAGATCCAGGCCTTTCCTTAACAGCACTTCCACCCCGCCTCCCATTCCCGGACGACTAACAGATGCAAAGATCTGATAGTCGTCGAAAATGGGGGATAGTGCGCGCGTGTCGGAAATCCTGGTCTCTCTGATGGCAATTACATCCATTTCTAGAGACCTGAGGTCGTTGAGCAGGTGACCCTGCTTCCAGGACGATCCCAGGCCTCGAACATTGAAACTTCCTACTCTTACTACGGCCTTGTTGGCAGGTTAAAAGAGAGAGAGGAAAGGTTTACTTATCGTCCGGGCTCTTGTGAAGGTCGGGTGGTTCGACCTCCATAGTTGGTGGGGTTTCTTTTGGGAACCCCTTTAAAAGTCTTGAAGTGGGTTTTACGTTCGGGGTACCCACGTCCCGAGGAAAGCTGTCTCGTATCTCTTTGTATAAACCGAGTGGCATTCCCATCAGAAACAAATCTTCCCCCTCTTTTTGTATATCTTCACTTCGTGCTGCGTGGTACATCAGTTCTTTGTTGGCCCTCCTGACGAGCACAAAGTTTTTATGTTTTGTTGGTGTGATTTTATTTGTTTGCGTGGCTGTGGTGGTGATGGTTTTGATGGTGTTGTTTTAGTTGTATCTGTGTTTGTTGTGAGTGCCGTGTCTGTGGTTTCAGATGTTTGTGTGTGTATTTGATCTTGCGTCTGTTTAGGTTGTTTGTGTTTGTGGGATTCTGGTGATGGTGATGGTGGTGTTGATGTTGGTGTTATTGGGCAGATGTTTGCGTGGGTGGTGTTTGCATTTTTTATTGTGGGTGATGTTGTGCTTTGTTGAGTTTTTTTTTTTCTTTTTGTGTTTCCTTTTTTGTATTTTTGGGGATTTTGGTTTTCCATCATATTCACTACTGCTAGATTAGGGGTCTGTGTCTGTAACTGTGTCTGTGTGTGTGTTTATATTTTTATTGATGTGTGTATTTTTTTTTGGGGGGGGGGGGGGGGGGATTTGAGAACTTTCCTCGTTTCCCTCCTGGGTGGTCAATGCTGGTGGTGGTCTTTCTATTGGTGTTGTTGTTGGTGGTTTTGCTGGGGCAGGTGCTGGTTGTGGTCCTCGCCCCGGCGTGCGCAGCACTGGAGCCCTTCGACCCCTCGGATCTTTCAGCAGTTGAGGGCAGAAGGCTCACAAATGGGTTTTTCCCGAACAAACAAAACAATGCGGCCTTTGCCCTCGGTCATAATATGAATGACCGTCTCATCCTGAAGGCGGATGTGTTCCGGGATTATCTTCACATTCTCGGGCCTTATCTGGAGAAGTATCACCAAGTCATCTACGTACCAGTCTTCCCTGTCAGTACTTGTCACTTTTATCGGGACGGTATCCGTCCCCTCCACAATCACACATCCCAGAAGCCACCACATGTCAAGACCTGGTGGGATTCTGGGAATGCGGAGACGGGCCGTTATTTTTCCCATGTGGGAGGGGTACATTATGACCTTGCTGGTTTTGCAAGGAGTCATAGCGTGTTTCATAGCTAGGGCTTCTGACTTAGACAGCACCGAAATGGTGTCGTACTGTCTGCCCCTCGCTATGTATTCGGTGTCATCTCTGATGCACCTCAGCGCGACTTCAACATCTGCCTGTGGAATTAAAGCTGACATTTTGGTTTGTGCTGAGATGCATCTATAATGCACCGTTCTGCGCTCCACTGCCTCAATAGGTTTTCTCGGGACAGTTAAGTTGGCCCATGTCTGCTCTTGCTTGATGAGCTTCCAGGCCTGGGCCAATTTTTCATCTTTGTTTGAGAGGTCCATGTTGAAGCACGGCCTCTTTGTGGGTGCTGCCTCAGCGAAAGTGTTCTTCTTGTTGTAGTTGGGGGTGTTGTCGTTGTTCTTGTTGGTATTGTTGTTATCACTCTCGCTGTTATCATTGTTGTCTTTGGTGCCACCGTTGTTCTAGGTGCAGTTGGTATTGTTGCTGTTGGTGTTGTCGCTATTTGTTTTCATGTTAGTGGTGTTGATATTGTTGTTGCATTTGTTGTCATTTTTTCTGTTATCTGTATTTTCGTTGTCGCTGTTAATGTCATTGTTTTCAAAATTAGACTTCTCAGTGTTGTTATCATTGCTGTCTTTGTTGACATTGTTTCTGGTGGTGTTTCATGTATCAATTTCTGTTAATTTCGACGTAGCGCTCCTCTCAACTTTTACGTCGTTGTCGCACGACAGCAGACAAATCGCTGGGGGAAGTGGCTCAGCCATGTTTTTTTTTCGATAATTTTTTAAAATGTAAAATTGTTCAAATATTTGGGCCGAAAGGCCCAAATATTATTCTTTCCCATACACAACAACAACATTTCAATAATTAAGTTTTGACAGGTAAATAAATAAACTTACGAGAGCGAGCAAAAATACGTCCGTACAGACTCAATAATAATAATAATAATAATAATAATAATAATAATAATAATAATAATAATAATAATTATAATGATTTCTTTATTGGCCACAAGGGCTGACATCAAGAAAAACATCACAGACGGAACAGGACGGTACGATGTGGGTTTTGTGCGTGTAAATATTTTTATTATTTATATAAGAAAAGAAAAAAGACATAAAACATATATATATATAAACAATAAAATGAAAATTGAAACAATGAAAAATTCCCCAATAGGGGCGAAAACTCCGAGGGTTACTCGTGGCGAAAACCACACAAAAGACCACGGCCACCCTGACTACCAGGGCAAGCGCCCTCTCTCAATTTTTCCATCTTTCAAACTACAGACGTATATTCAGAGCGGTCCCATTCACTCGGACCATTCTCGCTACATTCACCCACCTTTCAACAAACTTGCTAGAAAGCAGCACTTGCCTCTCCACCCTGATTTTCCTCTTCAAGTGAAACTTGAAAAAGTTAATCAGGGATTCGCCGAAGAGGAAAGTGTTTGTCTTTAATCCTTTTAACCTTGTCCACCACACAATCTCTTTCGCCATGTCCACCAGGAAGATGAAAACCGCCTGCCCTTCCTCCTCAAAGGAAGACGGCGAGACCATCTGCATAATGGACTCAGACAACCGGATCAGTCCCACACGTGACAGCAACTGTTCGACATAGCTCCACCTGTCAACAATGCTTGGGCACTGAAAGAGTGCGTGCACAACAGTTTCGTCGCTATGCGCGCATCTCGGACATGCTCGGCTGACGGCACTTCCGTGCCTGTAGAGCTTATCTCGAACCGGCAGCGCTCCCTGGTAGCACTGCCAGGCCAGGGATTTTTGGAAGTTATCCATAGGCCCCGGGCTGAAAGTTCTCCGGAAGAGAGCAAGCAGCTGATCTTCTTCAACGCCCAGGATCTCTCCGAGAACGTCGTCACTCTTCCCCTCCACTAGTCCTCTATAGAACGCCGAGGTGGATGTTCCACCGATACTGGTGCCCAACTGGGAGAGGGCAGTGAGCGCCTGGAGACATTCCAGTTTCCAAGCGCTATCCCTCGGTCTTTTTTCTGACCCAGGACTGCAGCTCCGTCAAGGAGACGAGCTGTGGGAAAATGTGCCTGGCGAACGGCGACCACACCCGTTCACCATCAAGGAAGCACCAGAGATGTCGCAGCCTCAGCGCATGTTTGCGCATCATCAACCATGGCATGCCCAGTCCTCCACGCAGCGGGTGTTGACAGCAGATGGATCGTCTGACCATGGGAGCGCGTCCCTTCCACAAAAAGCGGAAGAGAAGGCGATCCATTTTGGTGAGAGTTGGGCTGGAGCAAGGGAAGACGGTGAGACGGTAGCAGATGACGGATGCGATATACGCATTCGCCACTTCCGCCCGGCCTTTCAGGGACAGCTTCATCTCAGCCCATTTCTGGGTGAGGGAGGCCACTCTGCTCGTCACCTCATTCCAGTTTTTCTCCATCTGGAGGTCCGGTCCGAACCAGACCCCGAGCAATTTAACCGGTCCGTCCGTCCAACGCCCCACGACTCTGTCGGACGGCATGCTTATAGCTCTCCAGGTACCGAGTTGCAAGCCCACCGACGTTTCCTGGTTTATCTTTGCTCCTGTCACGGCTTCGTATTCCTTGAGAGTGGTGCCGAGCATCTGGACGTGTCTGGTGCTCGACACCACAACGGTGACGTCGTCAGCGTAAGCCGACTCGGATTTCCCGCAACCTAGTTCGCGTGGGACGCCCCTCATCGCTCCCAGTTTGTGCAGTAACGGCTCGAGAGCCAATACGTACGAGAGAGACGAGAGGGGACAACCCTGGCGGACTGACCGCATGATGCTGAACGGCTGCGACAGGTGACCGTTCACCCTCACAACTGAGCAGATGTCGCTGTACATTGTTGCGATCCAACCCCTGAAAACGGGCCCGAAACCGGCTGTCTCGAGGACCGCCGCCAGGAACCGATGGTCGACCCTATCGAATGCTTTGGATTGATCCAAGTTGATCAGGGACCCACCCTTGCCAGTTCCTTAACCAACCTCTCTATGATGTATCGCATGAGGTGGAGGTTGTCGTATATGGATCTGTCCGGAATGGCGCATGTATACGCCTCTCCCGCCAGACCCTTGACGACAAGCGCCAACCTCGTTGCTAACCCTTGGCCAACATCTTGAACTCTGCGTTTAGCAGGGTTATGGGCCTGAAATTATCGATAACATCCCCCTTGTTCGGGTCTTTTCTCAGCAGCGCCACTGCTCCCCGGCTCACAAAACTGGGAATGCTCCCGTTCTGCTGCCAGTTGCAGTAGACGTCTGCCAAGAGGTCACCGAACAAATCTGGCATAAATGCATAAAGCTCGTAGGGCAGACCATACAAACCTGGCGATTTACCCCGTGTGCAGGTAACCATCGCTTCCCGTGTTTCATCGGCTGTTATTGGCTTTTTGCATCACTCTGCTGCGGTCGTCGAGAGCCGAGGCAGTCCGTCGAGGCATGCACTGAAGTCCATGCTCCGATCCTGGCCGCCGCCGCTCCCAAACAGTTCAGCAAAGTGCTGCTGAAAAGCTTCACACATCGGCTCGGGTTCGAGCATCAAGCACCCGTTTTGGTCAGACAAAAACCGAATTGTGGCTTTGTTGCCACGTCGCGCCTCTGCCACCCGGGCCCTTTGGACGGCTTTTGTCCCCTCGTGTTTCAGAGCATGCGCTCTAGATGTGACAACGTAGCCTTCGTGTTTTACGTTGAAGAATTGGTCGAGAGCCAATCTCGCCGCAAGCACGTCGGTTGCGATGCCTGTCCTAAACCCCTCTTCTAGCTTTCTGACTAGCTCTCCCTCTACTCTATTTTCCTCTATCACTACTTATTTGCTAAACCTAATCGACTCTACTTTAATTGCCCTTTTCAGGGCGAACCACTACCTGTTGTTGACTATCGCTCCCGTCAACGCCCGTTTAACTAATACGCTAATCCGGTCTATGTAGGCTTTGCGCGCCGGGAAAGACGCGTTCAGCTTCCAGTAACCGGGCCCTTGTCTATGAAGTCCGTCTATGTCGATCTCACAGATCACAAATTTGTGGTCTGTGTAGTCGACTATTTTAAATTGTGTACAACTTATACTAGCCTTATCTAGTTCTCTGCAGAATACCCTATCGAGAGACGATATGGAAGAACAGATGCGGTTTGTCCATGTCCACATTGGCACATTCGGGTGATCCAGTCAATACCTGTCAGACAATTCAAAACGTCTGAGCAGGTTGGTGAGGCTCTTGCACCCTCCTCCCCTATCCACTAGCCCCACACGATCCCAGCGTGCATCCAATATACCGTTCCAGTCGCCCACTAACACTAAAGAGCGGGACGTTCCAAGAAAGGTCTCTAGACGTCTGAAGACATCTGGCCATCCTGCCCCTATTGGGGCGTAGACGGCTACTAGCCTGAAAGCATTGCCTTCGCTGCCGGTCACGTCTAGCACCACCGATTTACCTTCTGGGTCTAGGAAGATGGCCCGTATCGCGAGTTCCAAGCCTCTCCGAAATAGGACGGCGACCCCTCCTCCCGATCCTGGACGGCTGGGAGATGCGTATACATCGTAGCCGCCGAAGATCGTTGGTATAGTAGTTGTTGTGTTCGTTGATACTGTTGCTGTTGTTACTGTTATTGTGGCTGTTGTTATTATTGTTGTTTTTGTTGATACTGTTCCTACTATTATTGTTGTTGTGGCTGTTGTTATTGTCATTGTTATTGTCGTTCTCGACCTTACCGCTGTTATTTTTGTTAATGTCGTTCTCGACCTTACCGCTGTTATTTGTTGTTTTTGCTGTTGTTATTGATGGTGTTGCTGTTGGTGTTGTTGTTGGTGTTATTGTTGGTGTTGTTTTTGTTAGAAATATTTGTTAATTTTAAATCTGTAACAATCTTCTTTTCCTTTGTAATATTTTCGTTTATATTTGCCTCCGCTCGAACGCTGTCTTGTTGACATGCTGATAAAGTCTCCTTCTCTCTGTGTTGTCTGACTGCGCTCTCTCTCTTTCTTGTGTTATCCATGTTGAAATTTTTCAAAAAAAATATTTTTACACAAATACGAATACGACACCCCGTAAATAATAATAATTGCTTCTACGTTAGGCACAAGGCCAGCAATAATAATAATAATAGCCTGATTGTAGATGTAGCCGGCCTATTTGACACGAGTTTGCAAGAAAAGGAGAGGGAGAAAATTAACCGATACCAGGACTTAAAGTTGGATTTAAAAGGGATTTTGAACTGCCATGAAGTCTAGGTCGTCCCGATTGTCATAGGCGCACTAGGTACTATCTCAAATAGTTTCCAAGGATGGTTAAAGAAGATTAGTCCAGCCCCGCTTTTGGGAACACTTCAAAAGGCATGCTTGCTGGGAACAGCAATAACCCTCCGATACGTCCTGAATGTCTGAGGCTGCATGTAGTGGCTTGATATTCATTTCAACAAACTTTCCATTTAAATAACATCAATGACTGAGACTCAAAGAACAATAATAATGATAATAATAATAATTATATTATTATTATTATTATTATTATTATTATTATTATTAATATAGTAATTTTTACGACATTGGCTCTTTAGATCTCTAAACATATGTGTCTATTTTCTTTGTCTACGTGTGAGCGTATGTGTGTGAGTGTTTATGTGTTGTGTGTGTGTGTGTATGTGCGTATTCCTACGTTTATCTCAATATATTCTATTACGGCTACCTTTTCCGAATAAATGCCCTCAGGATGCACTGTGATTCTTGAAGATAAAAGCATCAAACTGGCCTCGAGATTTTATGTTGTAACTCCCCGGAGTTTTGTTAGCACTTAGTTATCTAATACATCCCATTGATAATTCCTATTTTATTTTGCACTTTCTTAACATTGGTAACCTGATAATAATTTACACCTTTCCATAATTTTCTAAAGCACTCTAAACAACCTCAAGATATGATATATTGAATATACAGTATATAATTTTTCCCCTGGGTTCCCTAAATTTCACTGAAGTATCAAATAAACCTCAGCTACTTAATGCTGCAGATATTCAACGATTAAATATGAAACATTACATTTCGACAAGTTGTTAAGAACTTAAATTTATTCTAAACATCCACTTATTTGCTATAGTTACTTTGAGCGCCGTTGGCAATGCGCTACAGCTTTAAAACCCTACTGATAATTATGGCATCACTATTGGCTGCAACATATATATATAAAATCACTACAAGATTGATATTGATTAAAAAATATTGAACTCTGTCCCACCGATTTTCCCTCATAAGATTGCAGAACCACCAGAATTGGATATACACTGACATGTTTACTACAGATTTCTGTATACATATGGTCTACTGAACAGCATTAATTTTACCAATCTTTGAGTGTCGTCTGAATTGTCTTCTGTAGAGTTCATTCTCTTAATTCACTCATTAATATATATATATATAGGCTTAACATTACATGAGAATAAGAAGAAAACAAGACGGGGAGGGGGGTGGAGTTTTCTCATCAGTTGTCTACTGGGGGCGGGGGGGGGGTCTTGGATATGTTAACGCTTTAAAGACAATATATCTACCCCCAGAGCGTTCAATAACTGGGTAAGTTATTGGGAAAACAGAGGAGAGAGGGAAGGAAAATAGAAGGGAAAAGGGAAGAAAAGAGAAAACAGCGAAAAAACAACAACAAACCGAGCAATGTGCGAGAATGTTTTCCCAATAACTTACGCAGTTATTGAACGCTCTGGGGGTAGATATATTGTCTTTAAAGCGTTGAAATATCCGAGATCCCCAGTAGAAAACTAATGAGGAAAACTCCCCCTCCCCGTTCTTGCTTTCTTCTTATTCTCATCCAATATTAAGCCTACCTTAACTTGCAACGAAACAGCCAATCCTATTCTTCATATATATATATATATATATATATATATATATATATACTAATAATAGCTTAGTTTACGGGTTTTCTTCTTTCTAATAATTAATTTACGGGTTTTTTCTTTCTATAGAATTGTAAACACTGCGATCATTTTTACAGATAGAATTTGGTGTCATTATCAGAAATCCTACGGGCGGTATCAGTAGAGCGTCAAACACCATGCTTTGCAGCATAGAGTTACGATTCTTTACGTTCTGAGTTCAAATCCCGCCGAGGTTAACTTTGCCTTTCATCTTTACGGGGGCGATAAAATAAAGCACCAGTAATGCACTGGGTAAATTGCTGGCCTTGTGCCAAATGTAGAAACAATAATTAGAAATCCTTCTGTAATAAAGGTTCCCTATGTAAAAAGACTTACAACAATATTAAGTACGTTAATATTTATTGCATTCTTCTAGTCACACCCTTTGGAAAATGTTTTTAACTCTTAACATCGTTGATTGAAACATGAATGTTAGTGTTTATTAGAAATATCTCCTAATTAATTACAATTGTTCAATAAACCATTTAAATACTGTGCTTTTATTGTGGCCAACTAGTAGTACCGCTAGAAATTAAATATATATATATACTTGTTTGTTGGCTACGTCGAAGTCAAGATCTTCTCCCAGTACGCTGGACCGGCTCCTGAGCTATACGGTCGTTATATCGACGACTATATCGGCGCCACCTCTCTATCACGAGAACAGCGCAACTGTTTTCTTTCTTTTGTCCAATCTTTCCACCCTGCTCTCAATTTCACCGCCTCCGTCTTCGATTCCTCTGTCGCTTTTCTAGATATCTCTCTATCTATTAATCACTCTCACCACACCCTATCTACTTCCATCTTCATTAAACCAACCTACTCCCAATCTTACTACGATTCACCTCCTCCCACCCACACCAAATACTCCTACCCTATTCCCAATTCCCCCATCTTTGACGACGCTAGCCAGGACGACGATTTCGAGACCCATTCTCATCGCATGGCTTCCTGCTTCATACAGCGTGGATATCCCCCCACCCTGTCCAAGCTGCTCTCACCCGCGCCCGTGAAACAGACCGCACCACAGCCCTCTCATCTCACCCGTGCTATTCCAACACCCGTGTTCCTTTCCCTCTCGCATACCACCCGATTACCCTACCACTACGGCAACATATCCTCCGTTCCTTCTGTATCCTCTCTTCTGACCCCGATATTTCTCGCTTTTTTTCAAAACCCACCCATTATTGCTTTTAAGCGCGCTCACAACCTCCGCGACCTCCTGGTTCGCAGTTCCTTTTCGTCCTCTCCCACGATTCCACCCGGCGCTCATCGTTGTTCCCGTTCCCGCTGCAACACTTCTCCCTTTTTTTTTCCACCCTCACCACTCTTACAGGCATTAACGGGTCTTTCCGTATCCGCCATTCCTTCACTGCACAACCTCCCACGTTGACTATACGCTCCGGTGTTCCCTTTGCGGGTCTTTATATATCAGACAAACGGGACGCAGTATGGCGGACCGTTTTGCCGAACATTTGAGGGACATACGACTCGGTTTGGATACTCCGTCACCCGTTATTTCTGTTCTCCTGGACGTTCTTCCCTACATGTTTCAGTCCTGGGTGTCATCGTGGATCACAGGCCTCGCGCACCGGGACTGAACAAAGTCTGGTTCACCGCCTTCTGTCCTAATCCCCACTTGGACCTCCCCAATTTCTCTAATACACCGTCCATTATCATACCCCTCGATTCCTATCGCTTTCTCTTGATCATTAGCAGCTTCTCTTACACCTAATACATGCCGACAATATATGCTCACTCCACTTTTCCCTTCACTGCTCTGTATACACACATACACACCCTTATATAACATACTTTTGCTCATAGCTTCGTACTTAAATGCACACACACTCTTTTACTCACATATACACACACTTTTCTTCTTAGCTTCCTACGGCCGTATAAAAACAGACACACAGACACACGCACGCACATACATACACACACACAAACACATGCTTGGGCACGTGCACACGTATAACTCTTTTTACAAAACGTTTTTTTTTTCATTTCAGGTAGACGCGCTCCATCAACCACTTTTCTAAAAAATAAATCATACACAAAACGCCAGCACCAACAGTTTTGAAAGAGATGTCAACATGAATGGACCTGTTATTTTTATCTAAAGACATTTTTTTCCAATTCCATCCCGTCCGTTCTCAATCTTTCTTCTGATGAAGGACTAGCGTCCGAAACGTTAGGACCCTCTTCCTGCTATATCAAGCGTTAACCTAATATATCCCTTCCATATACTGTACCGATTGTGTTGTTATTTCTATTAACATACATACATATATATTTGTGTGTGTGTGTGTGTGTGTGTGTGTGTGTGTGTGTGTGTGTGTTCATATATATATATATGTATGTATGTATGTATGTATGTATGTATGTATGTATGTATGTATGTATGTATGTCTGAGAGTGGGACTGGTTTTGTGCAGTACCTTTGCTCACTATAAAAGCTTCACGGCACAGGCATTGCTTTATATCTGGAGATCTCTCTGCACTTGTCGTCACATGGTACCATGGGCCCAGCACTATGTGTCAATAATTGTCACAAGTGTAGTGTTTGTACCAGAGTTTTCAAGTCTCTGGCTGGACTAAAAAGTCCCACTCGTTCAGCGCATCAGTAGGGGTTCTCCTACATGGATATAAAGTAGTGGCCGTACTCGAAAACGAGTTGGCAGCCACCATGTATGTATGTATGTATGTATGTATGTATGTGTGCCTGCGTGTATCAACAAACATCGTATGTAAAGCTTGAACTTTCGAACCTACGCACCTTTGAGTAAAAGTTTATGGAAAATGCGACAATGTAGAACAGTCGAATCACAAGGCTAGGATCACACATAAAGCTACTAATAAAGTCAGGGATATATTATATATCTTGTGTCAGATAGCTGACTTATTAAAATACATATACTCTACTCGAATTATCGAGTACGTAACTGAATATGGCCTTACTTGTCTAACTGGTAACTTACCATCTATCTATCTATGTATCTATCTTTTCTCTCTCTTTCTCTCTCTCCCTATATATATATATATGTGTGTGTGTGTGTGTGTGTGTGCGTGTGTGTGTATGTATGTGTGTGTGTAAGTAATTATATATATAAATCCTAATAAAATAACTGGATTCATTCACAAAACTGGCAACAGTTTTTTTGTTTTTGTCTTCAGAATATAATGTAACAAACAATGCTCATATTTTTGTATTCATAAATGCTTACGATTATTTTTTATCTTATTGGTGGATGCGTAACTTATTCATCAATCATATCAGAGATATCAAGCAAATTTGCCTTGTCTCTCTTACTGTAAATATTAGCTAATCTATTCAAACATTCTCGCAACATAGCGTCCCGAAACTATGACTCAATTCGATTGAGGAGACTGATACAGTTCCCATTAGGGATCATCATTGCTTGCAATGACAGCAAAACGCGTAATGCAATGAGAACATTTGGGAAAATATCGTCCAATGTCAGTTTCAATATTTGACCATAAATTCTGTACAGCAATATAGCATCGAGTTTGAATTCACATATACAAATTATTTTCAGAAGTACTTCACTGTAAATGTCAGTTGAAATATGACATGTGCATCGCTCTGAAACTGATTAACGTTTTGCTACAACTCATTCTCATCTGTTTAAAATACCCACAATTATCGAAATACCACGAATGTGCCAGGCTGCAGAAAGGTGACGCGTATAACCAAAGTCAACAAAATAAATTACGTTGGAAAACACATCCAGACTGAAGCGATTTTTAGCATCATTATTACTATGATCTGAGTTCAAATCCCGCCGAGGTTAACTTTGCCTTTCATCCTTACGGGGTCGATAAAATAAAGTACCAGTAATGTACTGGATAATTGCTGGCCTTGTGCCAAAAGTAGAAACAATTATTACTTGGATAAAACATACAAGGGCCAACACTCACCAACACACGTAAGTTGATTAAAACATGCTTTTCCTCAAGTACAACATTCAATCTTTTCTTACTTTCGGAGTACCTGCTTGCATGATTAATATTATCTTGTGTTCCATCAGGGCGGCGTAGTGGCATTATCGGTAGAGCGTTGGACAACATGATTTGTGACATATAATCACGGCGCATGGCTTGGTGCTTACCGGTCATTGACTTTCCCTTGGACAACATCGCTGGCGTGGAGAGGGGAGGCTGGTATGCATGGGCGACTACTGATCTTCCACAAAACAAACCTTGTCCAGGCTTGCGTCTCGGGGGAAACTTTTTAGGTGTAAAATCATGGTCATTGGTGACCGAGAGGGGCCTCGAGGTCACGGCAATATACGTTCTGAGTTCAAATCACGCCGTGGCTAGATTTACTTTTCATCCTTATGAGGTCGATAAAATAAAGTATCAGTAATACACGGAGGTTTGATATTTATTGACTTTCCCCTTCCCTCAAATTGATGACTTTGTGCCTAAATCAGAAATAATTATTCATGAGTACTACCGAATAATGGGAAAGTGTGAAAACATTGATTAAAAAAGCTGACATCAGTACACGTTTAAAGGTCTGTAAACCTGGTTTGATAACACGAAAATCAGACTTACACACTGTTGTCGTTCTTAGGTTTACTGAGTTTACCTCGCCATGTTGAACATTATCCAATACAAATGGTATTACACAATGAATTCCCAGTAATCATATGCTACCTTCACAGATCACAATGTCTTTATCATGTGCAATCATTTGTTTCTGTGTATTATTTTTATTATTATTTGACTCAGGGAGTGGATTGGCAGTGTATGTAGAGCGTCAGACAACATGCTTTTCGGCATATAGTTGCGGCCCTTACGTTCAAATCCTGTTAGCTTTGCCTTTCATCCTTACGGGATCGATAAAATAAAGTACCAGTAATGCACTGGGAAACTGCTGGCCTTGTGCCAAAAGTAGAAACAATTATTACAGAAAAAAGGCTTTCGTTGATCGAACAACTTGAACACTCATAAAATCCACGGAGATCCGTGCTTTCCATTTATAATCAGTTTCTGCAATATTACCTTATTTATTAATAACTCGTTCTTGTCAAATAGTTATCAAGACGATCAAGAACATTCTAGGAATTACATTGCAAGTGCTGTCTGGCTAGGAAATTCGTGAATAATTTTCACTTTTCGACACCTCCTTTCTGCACATTGGAAAACTTTCTCTTTGTTACACCACTTTCATAAATGTTTGACTGACCAACAAATCCGATCTACAAAAAAAAAAAAAAAAAAAAAATCATTGCTGTCCTTTTACATATTTAACATTGGTAAAACATATATTATTATTATTATTATTATTGGTATGCTCGCTCCCAGTAAGTCGCTTTATTTGTTGTTAAATTTTTCTTCTTCTGTAAGGGATATAATCCCTTGGACTTTGCTCTATGAAGGGGAAAGTATAATATTTGGGCCTTTTGGCCCAAATATTTGAACATTTTACTTTTAAAAATTATAAAACAAACACGGATAAGCCACGCTGCCAGCAATATGTCTGCTGTCGTGTGACAACGGCGTAAAAGTTGAGAGGGGGGGCTACAGAAATTGATACAACAAACACCACCACAAACAACGTGAACAAAAACAACAAAACTGAAAACACTAATTTAAAAAAAAATTATCACACCAACGACAACAATAACAGCGACAACCAACATACAGACAGCAGAAAAAAATGACAACAAATGCAACAACGATGCACCACTAACACGAAAATAAACAACGACAACACTAATAGCAACAATACAAATTGCACCAAAAATAACAACAACGGTGGCACCAAAAACACAACCAACTACAACAGTGATAACAGCAACAACACCAACATTACCGTTTGTCGCAGTAGCAACAGCAACAGCACCAACAACAAGACCAGTAGCAGCAGTAGCAGCAGCAATAATAGTGCCGCTGAAAAAGGGGCCATTTCTTTCGCAGTTGTGGCCCGAAATATAGAGACAATGCTAGTCACGGAGGAGGTGATGGCAGTCGCAAGAGCCATGGTGACAAGTAATGACAATAGAGTTTCCCTGAAGCCGCCACCCGATTTCTTCAAAGACCAGCAGCTGCGCACGGTGACTTACCGCACCGAAAGCAAAATGTCACATCGGTTGGAGAGAGCTAAGGAGGCTCAAATCCAAAAGGCTTTGGGGTGCGTCTGGGCGCGCAAAACCCACATCACCCGAGGCAAAAAGTACACCACAGTAGACGTACTTTTCGCCACCCCTCAAGAGGCGAAGTGTCACTCTTTGGTAACCCTAAAGAGTGAGGAGATATTCTTGCTTCCATCTACTGCGTTCAGAAAATTGTCAGGGTCCCGCCGAACGTGCTCATACCTTGGTTGACCGCGTCTGTACTTGCTGGAATCGATGACAGGACCACCATACTGCAAATAACGAGAATGGGACGAGAGAACTGGTCATGTATAGGCATGCAAATGCTAATACACCCAAGACCACGGACAACTAAAGCAGCGGCAGCAGTGGCGGCAGCATCAACAGTCGCAGTAACTACACCGGCGGCAAAATCGCCGGAGCGGGCTCCACTACCACCACCAACAGCCGTGGAGCTCATACCCCTCCCAGATTCCACAGAATCCGATATGGAGTATGAGGAGGTATTGAAGTGGCAGGAGGTCTGCCACAAAAACAAAAACGAAAAATCACTTAGCTTCGTCCTCCAAAAGCGAAGGCAGACAAAGAAGGGTAAAGGCTGCAAGGAGACTTACAGCAACACCACCTCCATCATCATCACCACCGCAAGCATAACCACCAACAACAACCACTCCACTACCAGCATCAACAGAAACACCAACATGGCAAACACAACAATGCACACACACCCAACAGCAACAAGAAAACAGCAAGGAAATCACCCCTCCTCCAAAAACGTACACAGCCATAAACATTGCACACCAAGGACTAGTGAAACATAAAACAACCCAAAGACATTACAGACTCAAATCACCAACACCAAGAAGATTAACAAAAAAACATTAACATAGTGGAAATTGAACTCGAAGACTATAAACCATTAAAACAAAATCTCCAAGAGAATCTATAAAGATATCGTCTTGGAGACACCCATGACCAGCCGAAGGGATGGTTCTACTGTCCCTTCCACACACGATCAAGGTAAGTGATCCTTTCTCACTTACTCCGTTCTTCATCCAATATGGCAGTACTTAGAATAGGCAGTATAAATGTACGTGGCCTGGGGTCATCTTGGAAGCAGGGTCACCTGCTGAACGACCTCTGGTCTCTAAACATAGATGTGGTGGCCATCAGCGAGACCAGAATTCCCGAAGCACGAGCCTTCGCACAGATCTTCGGCGACTACGATGTAAATGCATCTCCAGCCGTCCAGGATCGGGCGGTGGGGTGGGGTGATGTGCTTTTTCGGAGAGACTTGGATCTCGCCATAAAGGCAATCTTCCTGGACCCAGAACGTAAGTCGGTGGTGCTGGACGTGACCGGCAGCGAAGGCAATGCTTTCAGGCTAGTAGCCGTCTACACTTCAACAGGGACAAGACGGCCAGATTTCTTCAGACGTCTAAAGACCTTTCTTGGAACGTCCCGCTCCTTAGTGCTAGTGGGCGACTGGAACGGTATCTTAGATGCACGCTGGGATTATGTGGAGCTAGTAAACAGGGCAGGAGGGTGTAAAAGCCTGAACAAGCTGCTCAGACGTTTTGAACTGTCTGACAGGTATAGACTGGATTATCCGAATTTGCCAATGTGGACATGGGCAAACCGCTTCGCGTCATCCAGATCGTTATTAGACAGGCTATTCTGTAGGGAAACAGATAAGGCTAGTGTAGGTTGTCCACATTTTATAATAGTCGAGTATACGGACCACAAATTTGTTATCTGTGAAGTTGACTTAGAGAGACTCCATAGGCAAGGGCCCGGTTACTGGAAGGTGAACGAGTCGTTCCTAGCGCGCAAAGCTTACATATACCGGATTAGCGAATTATTTAAGGGTGCGTTGACGGGTGCGATCGTCAATAACAGGTGGTGGTTTACCCTGAAAAGGGCTCTTAGAGTAGAATCGATAAGGTTTAGCAAAGGAGTAGTGATAGTAGGAAATAGAGTAGAGGAAGAGTTAGTTAGAAAGCCAGAAGAGGCGTTTAGGACAGGTATCGCAACCGACGTGCTTGCGGCGAGATTAGCACTCGACCAATTCTTGAACGCAAAGCATGGAGGCTGCGTTGTCAGAGCTAGAGCGCGTGCTCTAAGACACGAGGGGACGAAAGCCGTTCAATGCGCCCGGGTGGTGGAGGCGCGACGTGGCAACACATCCACAATTCGGTCTTTGCCTGATTAAAACGGGCGCATGTTACTCGAACCCGAGCAGATGTGTGCGGCTTTTACCAATTGTTAGGGAGCGGCGGCGAGCCGGTTCAGAGTATGGACTTCGGTGCATACATCGCCGGACTGCCGCGGCTCTCCACGACCACAGCGAAGTGCTTCCAAAAGCCGATAACAGCAGGTGAAATACAGGAAGCGATGTCTGACTGCACGATGGGTAAATCGCCAGGTTTGGATGGTGTATCCTACGAGCTTTATGCGTATAAACCAGACTTGTTCGGTGAGCTCTTGGCAGATGTCTACTGCAACTGGCAGGAGAACGGGAGCATTCCCAGTATTTTGTGAGCCGGGGAGCGGTGGCGCTGCTGAGAAAAGACCGGAATAAGGGGGACGATATAGACAACTTGAGGACCATAAATCTGCCAAGATTTTGGCCAAGGTGTTAGCAAAGAGATTGGCGCTTGTCGTCTGTGATCTGGTGGGTGAGGCGCAGACATGCGCCAATCCGAACAGATTCATCTAACACAACCTCCATCTCATGCGATACATCATAGAGAGGGTGGTTAAGGAACATGGCACGGGTGGGGCCCTGATCAACTTGGATCAATCTAAAGCATTTGATAGGGTCGACCATCGGTACCTGGCTGCGGTACTCGCGGCGACAGGCTTCGGGCCTGTTTTTAGGGGCTAGATCGCTGAGATGCACAGCGACAGCTGCTCGATTGTGAGGGTGAATGGTCACCTGGCGCAGCCTTTCAGAATCATATGCTCGGTCCGCCTGGGTGGCTCCCTCTCGTCCCTCTTGTACGTACTGGCTCTCGAGCCATTACTGCGCAAATTTGAGAGGCTGAGGAGGGTCCCACCCGAACTGGAATGCGGGAGATTCTTGTCAGGAAGACCTCACCGTGGTGGTGTCGAGCACCAAAGACTTTCAGATGCTTGGCACCGCTCTCAAGGAATACGAAGCGGTGACAGGAGTAAAGATAAACCAGGAAACGTCGGTGGGCTTGCAACTAGGTACCTGGAGATCTATGTGCATGCCGTCCGACAGCGTCGTGGGGCGCTGAACGGAGGGACGGGTTAAATTGCTCGGGGTCTGGTTCGGTCCTGACCTCCAGATGGAGAAAAACTGGAGCGAGGTGACGAGCAGGGTGGCCTTTCTCACCCAGAAATGGGCCGAAAGGAGGGTGTCTCTGAAAGATCGGGCGGAGGTGGCGAATGCGTACATCGCCTCCATCATCTGCTACCCCCTGACCGTCGTACCTTCCCCCGCCCAACTCTTATCAAAATGGATCGCCTTCTCTTCCGCTTTCTGTGGAAGGGACGTGCTCCCATGTTCAGACTATCCATTTGCTGTCAACACCCGTTGCTGATGATGCGCAAACATGCACTGAGGCTGCATTCAGTCTTTGATGTTGGGATGTACGGGTCATGAATACTGGTCAGTATCACAACGGACGACTACGACTTCGTGTGGGAACTGCAGTGATCCGTGATACGGGACAATTCGTGAGAGACAATATACTTTTTTTCTGGCAGGAGAAATGCATATATGAAGCCAGAGAGCATGGTATTCGTTTTGTTTTGAGAAACTCACTGTTGAAAATGGTGGAATTCGACCGCGATGGTTCACAGCGTATTCTCTCACTCCGATTGCACACTTCAGATTGGCCTCTGAAACTTGTCAATGGTTATGCCCCTAAACTCTATTCCACAAAAGATGACAAGGAACAAATTACGATCAGCTCTCAAGAAATATACAGGTGATCTGAAATGGCGAACAGCTGGTGCTACTTTGCCACTTTAACGCCAGAGCTGGAGCTGACTACTTAGGTCTCAATAGGGTGTCTGGGATCGCATTCTGAGGATCAAAGTCAGCACCTCATGAATAAACCCTCGAAATTTAATGTACTGGGCGAAAATGTCAAGCAGCCCCTACCATCACCAGCAACAACTACGATCTGGAAGAGATTCACGAATTAATTTACCTCGGTTCTACCATCTCTGACAACCTTTTCCTGGACACCCGAGATGTGCAGGAGTGTTGGAGGAGCAGACTCCACGTTTCCCAGGCTGAAGATGAGAGTTTGAAAGAACAGAAAGATAATTACAAACAACAAGATAGCTGTCTCCATGGCCTCTGTCTTCAGCACATTCTATTACCGCAATGAGACATGGAGCTTCTACTCCAGACAAGAGCGGCGTCACAATGACTCCCACATTCGTAGACTGAGACGCGTTTTGTATATCATGTGGACCGACCCTGACACCAATACTGAAATCCCAAACCGCTCAACGATACCCAGCATATACAGCCTGCTTAAACAGCACCGTCTGCGCTGGTTCGATAAAATACATCGTAGGCCGGACGGGAGGATCCCAAAAGACCTACGGTATTGGGAACTGGTGCGAGAATGACCGGCGCAAGATCACGAGAATGGCCACATCTTCGTTTCAAAGACATTTGCAGGAGAGATATCAGATTACTAGATCTGAACTCCCAGAAATGGGAGGAGGTCGCTAATGAACGGATACTGCGCAAGGGCACAGAGCGGAGGAAAGAGATACTGAAACTGCCTCCGTGGAAACGCGTGCTCAACAAAGAACAATACAGAAGCACCGCAGGAGAGCATCTTAAAAAGCAGTCGCTGTATACAGCACTGACATTCGTGTGGGCCTGTATAGCCAAAGCAAACACTGCACCGCAATCAGCAGTTGATACAAAATTCTCCAGGAGAAGATCCATTTCGAAAGCGACAGATAATAAAGTTATTTGCATAGTATAATAAAACTATCCAAATTCATTTCAAACCTCAATTGTTTCTGGAATATATTTAGTTTATTGATAGATTCAAAATTATAAATCATATATGAACAGGAAGCCGAATTAGAAATAATTTAACTCTTCCAAGAAAACAATTTCTTTTTTCTTTTCTTTTGAGGATTGAGCAACCAGGCGCACAATTTCACTTATCATGGTTATTTGGAGGACATGTGAATCTAGCAAGATAAAAAGTAAAATGTACCAAGAATCATACTTTCAAATTCAGTGCATCAATATGTTTATATATAGCAGTTGGAAATACTTCAAGAAAAATATTAAACAAGTATCAGTTTAGTGAGCTGGTTTAAATGCCTGTAGCTTTGCAGTCCTAGTTAAAATGTCAGGTAGTAAGATATAGAAATAAGGTAGCATCCTGTTATTTGTGGTTAAGAAAATAAATAAATAAAAGTATATATATATATATATATATATATATATATATATATATTTCAGGGACTTGACTCCTCCTTCCTGCCGTTTGACCTGTGCGAAATTCTATCCTTACTCACATTTCGACCAGGTTTGATAGTTTTTATTCTCTCTCGTCCACGAGTTCACAGAACATATGCTCATCGATTTCAGGGACATGACTCCTTCTTCCTCACTTTTCGTTGCATTACCATCTTTGTTTGTTTACTGTCTCGCTCGTTCCCCCTATTTACGTGTCCCAACGACTTTCTTTAGCTGTTGCTCGCACCAACCAGCGATGAAATACCAATGAAGTTGGAAGATCACTGATGAAGGACTAATTTTATTATTTATTCATATGTGACCAATTTGCAACCACGCAGCATGCCATGTTTTCATATTTTTCATATATATATATATATATATATATATATATATGAAAGACGTAAATAAGAAAGTTATGAAAATTGACTTACTTACTAAAATTTCACTCCAACTAATTAGTTTCTGTAAGGGGATAAATATAGTTACGTAATAACTATAGAGAAGTCTTACGTCATCTGGGAGTCTATTCTCAGCTAAGCTTCCAGGCAATGCGGGGACACTGGGAACTTATATAAAAATAATTCAGTGGATGGAAAAAAGCGAGCGGGGCTAGATTCCAAGCCATTGAAAAATTCACTGACTTCTTGGTCAAGTAGCAAATTCAAAAGAATCAATCACGTAACACGGAGGTTAACAAGCTTGGAGTGGGGGTGCTATTAAGACAGAGCCTCGCCACTACTATCAGTCACAGTAGTAATTTCGGCAAATTTTGCTCAACAAATAATTTGGAGATAATTATATATATATATATATATATAGGAAAGCGAATGATCCTCGGCTTCCGAGTTAAGAATAAAGTAAATAAAATAGAGAGGTAATTGAAATTAAATATATACATACACGCATCCATATACGTACATACACAAGCATACACGAAAACACTCGCCATCGGTATGCACATACAAGCACGTACACACAAGAAACACGCACGCACAGAACCCACTCAACGAACGTATACACCAAATACACATAAACATATATATTAAAAAAAAATATATATATATGTATGTGTGTGTATGCGTGTATACATATAATTATACACGCATACACACACATACTTATATATATATATATTTTTAATATATATGTTTATGTGTATTTGGTGTATACGTTCGTAGGTGTGCGGGTACAGGCGTTGCGTGGGTTCTGTACGTGCATATTAAGGGCACCGTGTTTACACACGGCCTTTCTTGGGTATTTAAGCAGGGCGGAGCCCATCCCACTCCAAGCCTGAGCACAACAGATTTCTTCCAGAAAAAAATAGAATATGCGAGAGAGGGAAAATGAGAAAAATATAGAGGAATAATCCACCCCTGTACTATATATATATATATATTATGAGGTTAACTTTGTTGCAATTCGATTCGAGCACTCAACGTACTTTTTCCACATAGGAGTGACGGAGTATATTGATCCACCTCATCAAAACTTCCTACTATCATTCAAACATCTCCCTAGTATTAGCTATTATATATATATAGAAGAGTTAGATGGAGGGCCTACCACTTCGATAAAAAATCTAAATATGCAGATAGGAAATATATGTATGATTTCAATACTTACAAGAATCCACCACACAACTCTTTGCTTGAAGACTTTCAGAAAGACCTTTTTAATTTAATTAAACACCTCAAATTTAAGAAGTATAAATCTGTCTTTCAAAAGGACCTTGATTCTACCATATTGGACCTAAAAAAGTCTAAAAAAATCCATGTCCACTCGGACAAAACTGGTAACTTGTATCACATGGATATTGAAGATTATAATGAGTTCATATATAAAGAACTCAGGAAAAATTATAAAAAATCTAATAATGCGTCACTCACCAACATCAACAACAAAACACACAACATAGTAAAAAAACTAAACATTGAAGATAGAACTGAACCTTTGGCATTGAAAAGACCACACTTCAACCTGAAGGATCATAAATCAAACTTTAACTCAAATCCTTCTATAAGACTTATATGTCCCTCCAAATCTGATATTGGAATAATTAGCAAAAAAAATTTGGATGGAGTCATCCCACAAATAAGAAAACACGTTAATTTACCACTCTGGGAAAACACTTCCCAGGTAATTAACTGGTTTCAAAATATTAGATGTAAATCTTCTGCTTCATTTCTACAATTTGATATAGATAATTACTATTCTTCTATATCAACTATACTCCTGAACAAAGCATTGTTATTTGCTAAAAATAGATCTAACTTAACTTTGGATGACATTAATATTATTACACATGCTAGACTAACACTTATTGAATTTCAGAATGAATACTGGACCAGAAACACATATAGTAATCTATTTGATATTACTATGGGTTCAAGCGATTCCGCCCAAATTACTGATCTTGTGGGCCTCTTTCTCCTTTTCAACATAAATGCCTCCTTTCCCCACCTTAAAGGTGGTTTATATCGTGATGACTGTCTTCTTCTTTCCAACAACCTTAGCCTTTCAGAAATAGAAAAAAACAAAAAGCATATTAGAACTTTCCTTAAAGACTATTATAGTCTTCATATTACTTTTGAAAAAACAAGTAAAGTAGCAAATTTCCTAGATATAACTTTAGACTTAGCTACGGGTATCTACCAACCTTACCATAAACCCAACCAAAACTTACACTACATACACTCACAATCTAATCACCCTAAATCTATCCTTAAAAACCTTGCATATAATATATCACTTAGAATTTCTAACCTTTCTTCTAACCAAGATGTATTTGATAAAAATGCGACCTTCTATAACGAAGCTCTAGATAGAAGTGGCCACAAAAATAGATTAGAATATATACCTTCTACTAAAAATACTATAAACATACAACCTAATATTACCAACAAACACCAAATGAAAAGTACACACCTAAATGCCACCCACATTATACCCCAAAATACCAACAACTCTTCTAATATAAAGTATAGTAACTCTCAAAAAACTACTCATCATACAACTCTAATAAATGTTAATAATAAAACCCCTAATAAACAAGATAAAACACCTAAATCTATAAATCTAACTAAAAATGTGCGTGGTGAAATCATTAACATTAATCCTCCTAGTAAACATCACGATACAACCTATAAAAATAATAAACAACATAGAAACCGTAATAGACGAGTTACTTGGTATAATGCTCCATTTAATTTACAAATTAAGGATAATATTGCTAAAAAACTTTTTTATATCCTAGAGAAAAACTTCCCGCCAAACCACAAATACCATCAAATCTTAAATAGGTCTACAGTTAAATTCTCATACTCAACATCCAATAACATAAAACAAAATATAAATGCCTATAATGCATATAAATGTAAGAATACCATAAGTATACCACCAATACATCAAACTAACCATAATATCTCCTCAAATACAGAATTAACGAAAGGTT
>OZ024742.1:132376754-132384254 GCA_964016885.1 Eledone cirrhosa
TGTGTGTGTGTGTGTGTGTGTGTGTGTGTGTGTGTGTGTGTGTGTGTGTGTGTGTGTTTGTTAAACCGTCAATCATTTCGAATGTAATATGCTTTGCAAATATATATTTGGTGCTCAGTGAAACAAGCCCAATTTAAACTTGAATAGATTTAATAAACAAATCAATTTATCTGATTATGTTCTTAACATATTTTCATTGTACTATAACTTTGTTAATGTTGCAATACATGTTTTCAAACAAATTTATTTTCATGAACATCCTGTTAGATGATGACATAACAGAATAATAACATAACGAAAAATCATGGGAAAGAGGAATTTCAGGTGCTATCTAAGCAATACAGGTGAAAATAAATACTTTTGTATGTTATTTTTCAGATGCTGGAATAATGACCTTCACATGTTACAACAGTTATTTTGGAAAATCAATAGATTTTCAAATCTGATACAAATTCAATTAAGAAGTGTTCATAAACAACCCTGACGGAGAAAACAATATGCTATCAGCACTACTGAGCACTTATTTCAGACAATAGTTGAATGGTATTGGAAATCACTTCAAACAAAGACAGTTGTGTCATATAAGACTGTATGAATGATAATCATATTCAAGACAATAACATACAAGGACCTCCACTATATAGAGAAAAATCAACTAGGAAATATTCTAGGGACAAAAATGTAAGAAAATCAATAACAAGAACACATTCATGATAATTTGATACATATAATTGCAAACGATTCATTCTCATAATGTGTAAAAAATCCTTCGAACACATTTATGCCCTGTTACCAGAGAATATTTGCCATGAGAACCTCGAGTGTCATGTTGATGTAGTGTTAAATACTCGGACTGAGTTGATAGAAATTGAAGTATCTATTAGAAAGATTGGTAATAGCATTAACAAAGCAAATAGCTAAAGTTGGAGAACTACAATATTGAACATTACATCATCTTCACATTTAGAAACACCAGCAAGTATATCACGCCATAATACCTGTCCGATTTATACATATGTGGATATGTGTATGGATTTATGCGTATGTGGATATGTGTGTGTGAGTAGATGTTTGTGTGGATGTTTCTCAAATGCCTTACTCAAGCTAGTAATACAATAACCAAGAGAAATATTATGCTATGTCTCCTCCTAAATTCCACATATTTATCTTATGACCCTACAATTGTAAACGACTTCCAAATTATTTAGGGAAATGAACGAACGTTTTACTTTCAACTAGTAATATTACCTAAATACATTTCCAGTTAAACAACATCAAAAGCAACTGCAAAATAGAGCAACAAAACACAATTTGTTGATTCTCTCATTACATATGCTACATATACATTAACAAACTCTATGCCAGTGTTCACATCGGTAGACACATGCTAAGAAACATCTCACATAGAAGCCGTTCATCTGGCATAGCATTTGTCCTAATGGTTAAACAAATGAAATATATATTCGTCACAGTATACGAGGCAAGTAATCCGAATAGCCATAGGTGTTACCAGTATTTTGCTCTACTGTGTATGTATGTGGGTGGGTGTATTTTTAGTGTGTCTCCTGTGTATATGTGTGAATGTATGTGTGTGTATGTCAACGCAACAGTGACTGCATATTATCACCGTAACATATATATGTTTGTCGGTAAAATCCTTACACATAGGATTATCAAATCATTTACTGTCATATTTCTTCATGATTGCTGCTGTTGAGGCCGCATTGCACAAACCTCAGTTCGTAAAATTATATGTCTGCGACACAGGCATTCATGTGGCATCAACGGAAGTCAGAGATTAACATAGATTCGGCATAAGGAAACATTAGCTGTGATCGAGGCTTTGACATATTCAGGCTAGAACTGAAAAACTCAGTGATGATCTGACTATCATCATATGGAAATAAGACCTACGGTTAAATACAGATGAAGTGAATGATAATGACATTAAGATAATGACTCCTCCACCAGTCTCCTTTACCGAGATTATGGATAGTTTGGACATTTTAACTGAACACAAGACGATGCCGGTGGCGTTGTGTTGCTGAGACAGTGAAAAATTATCTTTAATAACAGAAGAATAAAGAAAGACATACAAGTACATTAAGAAAGAACAGCTAGTTAGTTTGTACACAAATTAATGTCTGAGTCCCAAACAAATATATATTATTTTCATGAATTACCATCTTCAATGTACTCTGTGAACTTTCATTGTACGCATGTAGATGTATTTTTGTAATGACCTCACGTTTTCATCTCCATATTGTCGTTAATTAGCCGAAATACAGTTTCGATTGAAAAAATATCACGAATTTTTAAATGATATCGTTTCGGTGTACATATTTTATTGTACAACTGAATTTTATGCGCAACTGTTTGATATGTGCACTTGTAATAGATATCTTAAGGGGATTCAACGTACAAAAATGTGTGTCAATGCTGGTTCATTGAATTACAGGTACAGTCCATCGGATGGACTTCCCAGCAGATTCCGTCTAGCCAACTTCACTCACAAATGCTCTACTGAACAATTCATGTAATAGAAACAAGTCTATTTCATAACTGCTCCATTTTAGAGAATAATATTTTACTTGAGCGCAAATATAACAATTTGGAATGTAAGAAAATCTTAAAGGTCAATTAGCCTTGAACGGAATAGTTAACCGCAGTGGGATTTAAACCAGTTCTCAAAGAACGGATACAAGAACATTAAAGCATTTGTCTGTCGAACTAACGAGTCTGCCAGGCCACTATTTTACACCAGTTCATAAAATACATTGCCACGTGTTCCTCCTAACATATCAATAATGAGTATGGCAAACGGAATCGTCCCTGCTATGTACCTTGTTACGCATATAAAGACAGTTTATTAACATATAATTTGAAATGATGTAATCGGAATAATGGAAACACCACGAGGTAGCGTAATCAGTTTTGATAGTCTATGTTGCTGAAATTAAAGAGAAGATAAAGGGAGAGAGAGAGGGAGAAAGTGAGAGAGACAGAGAAAGCAAGAAAAAGAGTGAGTGCGAGTGAGAGAGAGAGAGAGAGAGAGAGAGCGGGAGAGAGTAGAATATAGAAGTCAATAGTGAGAGAGAGAGAGAGAGAGAGAGAAAGTGAGTGAGAGAGAGAGAGTAGAATATAGAAGTCAATGGTGAGAGAGAGATAGAGAGAGAGAGAGAGAAGTTGAGATGGAGAATTTCAGAGTGAGAGGTTGATAGAGAAAGAGAGGGGAGAGCAAGAGATTTAGAAATAGAGAGGGAGCCTCTATGCTACCATTCGATTTTCAAATAATAGCAACCTAATCTCCCACAAATTAAATGTTACTGTCTTAATGAAGGCAAACCTAATCTTTTAGAAACAGAGCATTATTCCTGGAATCCCTTTGATAGCAAACATGCTACTTGAAAGGTACATGGGATTCAACATCAATAAGATATATATATATATATATTTATTAAAATAACAGATTAAAGTTTAAGCGAATAATCGGTGCTTTCACCCTAAACAGGATCTTCTGAAACAAACAAAGTCAATCTGTGAACGCAGAAGTGAATATTTCAAAAAACGTGCAGCCGGAGGAAGACAGGAAGACGATACTTTGGTTCGTGGAAACGTTCCCTAGCAAAGAACGGGAAAAAAACGAATATAATACGTCATTATTGGAGCGGTGAAAAACAATTACACGCAAAGACAGAACCACTTTTATGGTATCAAAGAAGTCATAGACTAATATTCCCTTAGGTGGTTCATAGAGACGTTCTCTGGCAATGAAGGGAAAAAACGAAGATAATACGTCATATGTGGAGCGTGGAGAACAATTGCACGCAAAGACAAAAAACACGTCAATGGTATAACTGAAGTCGTAGACTAAAATTCTAACTAGGAAACCAAATGATTCTCCGCTTCAGAGTTAAGAATAAGTAAATAAAATACAGAGGTAATTGAAATTAAATAAATACATACACGCATCCAAATACGTACATACACAAGCATACGCGAAAACATTCGCCATAGGTATACACATACACGCACATATAAATATCTGTGTGTGTGTGTGTGTGTGTGTGTGTGCGTGTATACAAATAATTAAATAAACGTATATAAATAAATAAATACGTATATGACAAGCTCACACACATACCTTCATCTAAATACACAAATGTTCGGAGACGACGTCAACCAAAACACGACGTACACATATACACACACCCAACATACGTACTAAACCCGCATACTCACACAGACGCAAAACTCACGTATACACATAACCAAAAGCATATGTACAAGAATATATAAAATATACGCCATAACATATACGTACGAGAAAGTATACATACCTTCACAAAACATACAGGTAATATATACTTACCTATGCAAATAAGTAATGGTATGAACATAACATATACTTAGCTACCACATCAAGACGTAAAATATCCGCGTATAGATCGTAGTATTCGTTAGGGTATAATGTGGGGCTGTAATACAGGAAAGTTTTGTGCAATTTATGTTTACAAGGCGAAATTGCCTCAGATTTTTTGTTTAAAATGTGGTCTGTGGCGTAGAGTATTTCCAGGGCCTCAGCTGCGCAGATCTCACATCGTCTTTTATTTCCGTTATACGATCTAGCCCTAGCTAGGTTCTCCCAATGTAAATTATATTGGGTGTGGTTGTCTTTTAGTCTCCAGATATAAGCTGAAAGTGACGTCATATTCATTCTTAGAGGGGAACGAAAAGAATGGGTATGCATGTAAAGACGCTGCTTGAATCTATTGGCGGTTAACCATGGGACGTGGGTGTTTCAACCTTACATTTGTAGACAATGTTACTAGAGGTTTGTATGTGTATGTATGGATATGTTGATATATATGTGTGTATGTATGTATGTGTATATGTATGTGTATGTATATATATATACATATATATGTGTGTGTGTATGTATGTGTGTGTATATATGTGTGTATGTATATATGTGTGTGTATGTAAGTGTGTGTGTGTGTGTGTGTGTTTGTGTACTTTTAAGAAACCACTGGTAAATGAAATAATTGCCTTATATTGTTTATTACATAACTATTAAGCTATGTAACCTACATAGAACACTCTTTTTTCCTGGACCTTTCCGACGGAATTACTACATTTATACAGCTCCAACCGGGATTGATTGAAGCATATTCTATATTACATATTTGGTTGGCACTTTCCAGCCCGATTAGTTGAGCACTCTACAGTTTTCAGGAATTTAACCAACATACACCATGGACCTTTATGAATTGGATTATTCAATAAAAAATATACCTACTACTTCCAACACAACACTTACTAAAATGCTTATAGATAAAATCGAACAAGTCGTTAAAAGAATTAGATGGAAGGCAATGGTTTACGATGGAATATTCAGTGCTGATACTAATGATTGTTTTGACATAAAATCCCGTAAATACCCATCGAGAATTAAAGACATGGCCAACTTCGAATTAGACCTTGTTAATTTAATTAGTGATATCAAATTTCGTAAGTACAATAATAATTTTCAAACTAAACTGTCTAACGAAATTTCTATTTTTAAAAAATTCTACAAACACTTTTGTTCTTTCCGATAAAACTAAAAATCTCTTTGAAGTTTATAGTATTTTGTATAAACAACTTTTAACTAATAGTATCACCAACAAATATCAATTAACTAATAATAATAATACCTACAATACTATTAATAAAGAAGCTAAAGAACTAGCTAGTTCTTTAAAAATAGACAACCGGATTGAAAGCCTAGCTAAACTTAAAGTATATATTACCCTTAAAGACCATAAATTAGACTTTACTAATCGACCTAGTTGTAAACTAATTAACCCGGCTAAATCCGAAGTTGGCCTTGCGAGTAAAGAAACCTTAAGAAAAATAATTCTCCAAATTAGAACTAAGACTGACTTATCACAATGGTTAAATACATCCTCTGTTATTTCCTTGTTTAATAATATACAAGGTAAAATAAGTGTAGATATACCCAATTTGATATTGTTAATTTTTACCCCTCTATTACTGTTTCCTTATTAACTACTGCCTTAGACTTTGCAAGACCCTTCATTAATATTTCTAAATGAGAAGAAGACATTATATTTCATTCTAGAAAAACTTTACTCTTTACTAATGAAAGTATTTGAGTTAACAAGTTAAACCCTGAAAACTCTTTTGATGTTGCAATGGGTTCATATGACAGTGCGGATGTGTGTGACTTAGTAGGATTATTACTTCTCCACACCCTCAAAGAGAAATTTCCTTCCCATAATATCGGTTTATACCGTGACGACGGATTGGCAGTTTCTCATACCACCAACGGCCATAACCTTGATAAATTCCGTAAAGATTTAATCAATACTTTTGCGAATCTTCACCTTAAAATTACTATAGATACGAACCTTACCAATGCTAAATTTCTTGATATTAATCTTGATCTACTTACTGCTTCTTTTAAACCTAACGAAAATCTTAGATATATATACATATATGCCATCCTCCTATAGTTTAAAAAAATCTTATTCCCAACATTAGCCGTAGGATTTCTACCTTATCTTCGTCTCTAGACATTTTTAATAAAGCCGCCCCTTCCTATAATAAAGCCCTTAATAACAGCGGATTCACAGAACAAATTAATTATTTACCCCCCCCCCCCTAAAACTAACCACAATAATAGGAAAAGGAAAATTATTCTCTCTAACTGTGAAAACTAATATAGGACGGAAATTACTTGACCTCTTAGATAAACATTTTCCTCCTAATCATAGATATTATAAGATATTTAATAGAAATGCAGTTAAAATCAGTTACTCTTGCTGCCCATCAATGAAGTCTAAAATCACTAATTCAAATCGTACGAGAATAAATCCAGGATGCAGTTGCAGGAAGCCGGATGAATGCCCATTATAGGGCAAATGTAACACCAAATCCGTTGTATATGAAGCCAAAGTGACACCTTTAATTAACAACCATCTAGCCAGGAGTGATCGATATGTTGGCATGACCCAGGACAGGTTTAAAACCAGGTTTTATGCACATGTCGCTTCTTTTAAACACTCGGATAAAAGAACAGCAACGGCTCTCGCAAATAAGGTGTGGGAATTCAAGGATAAAAACATCCCGTACTCTATCGATTGGTCTATTTTAGACGATTCGAGGGAGTACCAAAGGGGCACAAAGAATTGTTGTTTGTGTACCACTGAAACATTTAGGATTTTACAAAACTTGAAAGCCACTTCAACTTGCCTGAACTCCAAGACCGAGATCTTCAGATGTTGTCCTCACCTGAAATCACATCTGATCTGTAACTGGATTGACATTCCTACGATAACTCAACCACCTTGAACTTCTCCTCTGCTCTCTAAGCTTTACATCCACTACGATTTTTACCTTCTGAATTCACTTTCTGTACTCTTATATTCTTGTTCCCCCTTATCTCCCCTTATATTTAAACCTTTTCCTCTGTCATTTATTCCCTCTTTATTCCCC
>OZ024742.1:132399254-132401754 GCA_964016885.1 Eledone cirrhosa
TCGTCTCGAATACTTGTCACTAGTACAAATGTACCCCGACACCCGATTTAGGGATCTCTATTCCCTTACCCTCATGCCTGATTGATACACTCATCTCTCTACCAATCTTCAATTCTGATGCTTCTTAGCTCTCAGTATAATCACTTAACCTATGATCTGTGCTCAAATCCCACCGATGTTAACTGTGCCTTTCATCCTTACGGGGTCTATAAAATAAAGTACCAGTCACACACTGCATAATTGCTGGCCTTGTACCAAAGTAGAAACAGTTATAATCACTTAAGCTTTCATTCAAACTTCCTCTGGATTTCTGCTACTTTATTGAATTCTTCTTCAGCCTAACCTCTTGCTAAGATTTAGCCATCCGCAGTTGTTTATGAACGTATCCTTCATCGAGTTTACCAATCTGACCGTTTCTGCCTATCACACGAAAATAAATTTAAGTATTCAATATCAGGACATTAGAAGGGAAAATGATGGAAGAACCGTACACACAGTTAAGATCAAGAACTTCTGTACCAGTGATATATGGATTCTATTTCACAAATGTTTATCTAATGGCATGCTGATGTATCAAGTCTGCGAATTAAGTTTGTAAAGAAATAAAATAATAATAAAAATAATATGTGTTATTGTCGAGTAGGTTATAGCTTGCGTCCATATGAGAACCAGTTACATACAATATATACAAATAGTATATTGAATTAATCTAATTTCATTCGCCTCCTGTAATAATTAGCGTATCATTATCATTGAAAATATCAGTAGCTACTTGAAAAACGTCCTGAACAAAAGAACATAACAAATAGAATAAGGAATATAACAATCTGAATAAGAGTGGCGAAGTAGCCTGGGCTACAATAAACTAACACTTTTCCAGGAATTATGTTATTTCTATTTGGTTTGTAAATAGCAATGCAGAAATATATATATATATATATATATATATATATATATATATATATATATATATATATATACATATATATATATACAACTGGAAGCTTAGTAAAACCGAAGCTTTGGCTGCGCCTAAGCAAAACCGACCTACAATAAGGAATGAGTAGCAAAGCACTCAATAAGGATAGGTTCTTAGTGTAATCACATTACGTTTAAAAGCTTGACAAATTGAAAATTGGGGTAGGCAAAAACCAACCAAACAATACCAAAAACTACGAAAGAACTAATCAGGTAAAAACATAATACCTGCACATGTCGAACGATATACAGCAATACGTCCAATATGTTTCTATGAATTCGAAATCATCCATCCAACTTACGTAACACGTAAGCTTGTCTTATTCCATGATCGAACAGGGGATTCACTTCATCAACAGGGATTCCGTTCTTCTGCCTCAAACTGGTGTGAACATTAACTAAATGCGACTGCCACAATAGACAGCTTTCAATCATTTCGTTGTCACGTGTTATTTCCAACAAGGGAAGCAACCACCGGTTTTTGGTGGGTATGTGTGTGTGCGTTTGTGTATGCATATATATATGTGTAGGTATGTATATATATATATATATGTATATTAGTAAAAGGAAAAAAAATGCTGACAATTTTTTCCCAGTGAAAAATAGTTTAAGTAGGAATAAGTATAAATTAGTAATAAGTATTGGTTAGTATTCAGTTTTAGTTTTAAGTTTTTACCGGTTGCGCATTTCTAATGCTTTTCAAAAATAATTTTCAGATAAAGCGCTCGTGATGTTTGCTCTAATCTGATCAGTTTTGGAAAAACATTCTAACACATGCCAAAGTACTGCCAACTACAACAACGAAACCCACATTAAAAAAAATGTGATATACCTAAATGTGGCATATATGCATCAACCTAATAGAGGGTTCGGAATTCTATTTCAAAGATGGACAACGTTTTATAGTAAAACACAATTTCACATGCGCATCAGAAAATCTAATATATGTATTAACCTGCTCAGGTTGTCGAGAACAATACATAGGCCATACTAAAATCAGCCTCCGCCAACGCATGACTGTCCATAGATCCCAAATTAAAATGCGGGAATACAGAAAAATAAAACTGAGTGAAAACATTGATACCTGTGCCGCCCAAAATCATCCCAGCTTTTGAATCTTTCCCCTCTACAAATTTAAAGATAATGCCACCCACACCCAGCGCATCAGCAAGGAATCTCACTTTATTAACAAATACGGACCCCATCTAAATCCGTCTCCCTAAGACGAACCCACACCATACACACGTCAACATACATACCTACATCAGAATACATCCTACATACATTTCTATCCACATATAAACACAATGACATACGTAAACACACATGTTCTATGGTGCAACACAGATATACACAAATTTGCATACCTTTTGATGTTTATAGATATAAACGTGCCGACACACACACATACATATACGCACACATGCATTGCACACTGATGGGCACATACATATTTGTACACAAGTATTCCCATACGGCAGGGCCTAGTGGATATCCCCTTGCAGTACGTACAATATGGACA
>OZ024742.1:132406754-132434254 GCA_964016885.1 Eledone cirrhosa
GGGTTGTGTGTGGAGATGTATGGTAGAGTTTTTTTGTTGCGGTTCACTCCTGGGTTTGGGGTGTCTGAGTTCCTGGATGTCTAGTTTTAGGGCACGTTGGAATCCATTGGTGATTAGGGATGGCGGGTAGTTTCTGCTGATAAGTGTGTTTTTAATTCTTCTAGTCGTGTATAGCATGTGTATTTATCTGAAACTATTGTGCAGATCCTTCTGGCTAGGTTATAAAGTATTGCCATTTTGGTGTGTCTAGGGTGGCACGAGTTGAATGGAAGGTATTGTTTGGAGTCTGTGGGTTTGTAGTATATGTCTGTTTCTATTTTGTTGCTTGTCTCCTTGATGAGGATGTCGAGGAAAGGGAGTTGTTCATAGCTGTAATCCATTGTGAATTGTAAGTTATTGTTGAGCTCATTCAGAAGGGTTTTTAACTCAAACACTCTATCTATACTTTCATGCCAGAGGATGAAGGAGTCGTCGAGATTTCTCTTCCAGTTCTTTTCTATGTGTTGGTAGAAGTGGTTGCCGTATTTGTCTAGAACTTTTCGGTACAGAATGGTATCCAAATATCCCATGACAAGGTTGGCGTATGAGGGGGCCACTTTCGTGCCCATGGCAGTCACACATTTCTGTCTGTAGTATTTGGCATTGAATTCGAAGAAACTGTTTTTCAAAATGAATTTGAATCCCTCCAACACAAATTCTTTAGGGATGCGCTGTGGAAGTTCACTGTGGAAATGTTCACTACGGAAATTTTCCAATCCTTTTTCTTAAATAAATTAAATATCACCCAGCAAGAATTGCTTACCCCTGCATATTAACTCTCTAAAAAGGGAAATCATATCAAACCACAGTCCACCATTTGACTCCTTCACGGAACCATGATTCAACTAAGGACTCTTGCGACATTAACAGATTTTGAACTGCTTAACTTCAATGACTGTGCTTGTAAATAACATTATTATTTTTTCTTCCACATTGACTTTTTACGTTCCACATTATGCACGTTTTTCTTTCCTTTTTCTTTTTCTTGTCACTTCTTAAACCTTGTTTGTATATAACATTATTCTTTCTGCACCTTCTGTTTAACATGTGCGACATCACACTAATACATTTCACTATCATTTGATAATGCATATAAATGCAGAAACCGGTAATAGACGATAATTAAATATATAAATAGATAAATAAATGCCATTGTTAAATAATAAATAAATCAACTAATACCTTAACACTTCACACAACGTAAAACATTTCGTTTTAATCATTTTCTAACCGAGAAAAAAGACAGAGTGAGAGACAAAGAAAAGAAATACAATATATTTTTCTTCCTCATGATCGTCTCTTTCTCCCTGTTTTCATATATATATATATCGTAACTCGTGTGCCTCCTCTCCACATTTTATTATATATTGGTTGGTTTTCGCTTCTCGCTGTCTTTTATATCGGTAATCTAACTTACTCGGTCCTCAATGTTGCCATATACACACACACACACACATATATATATATATATATATATATATATATATATAAATATATACATATTTATATATTCATATATATATATATATATATGAATATATAAGTGTGTATTGTATATATATATATATATATATATATATATATATATATATATCTTAGTCTTAGTCTCAGAATTTTACGCACCGATCGGTGCATCTATCAGTAAGTACTCGGCAACGGTGACGATCAGCGACAACTTTTTCGAGCTGTGCCAGGTGATTTTGGCTGCCGTCAGGTCCTTCCGAAACATTCATCGCCTCCGTTTACCGCCAGGCTGAGTCCTGTCAATCGCTGTTTTCGAATGCCGTCCATTTGGCAGACGCAGAATATGGCCAGCCAGACGGCACCGACGCTCCGTGACCATTCTCTATAGTGTCCACGACTCGACTCTCAGCAGTATCTCCTCGCTTCGCACTCGGTTACGCCAGGAGACACGAAGGATATTTCGCAAACACCGCTGGTGGAATGCGTACAGCAGTCTCTCTATTTTCGCCGTACTCTTCCAGGTCTCGCTCGTATAAAGCACTGTCGGCAGCACGATGCTCTTGTACAGGCGGAGCTTGGTCTTGGTGCTAATGCATGAAGACGACCAGACTGGGTATAGCCGCTGGAAAACTGCGGCTCCTTTGCCGATCCGACAGTTGATGTTGAGCTCCGGGTCGCCGCTGCTTGTCAGGATGCTGCCCAGATAGGTGAAGTTATCGACTTCCACGAGGTCCTGTTGGTTGACTCTGATGACTGGACCTGTGTTGCTGGCCGTTCTCATGACCTTGGTCTTTTTGGTGTTGATTCTCAGGCCGATATTTTCCGCACTCTCTTGTAGTGATATTGTTAGGGCCTGATATAGGCCTGATATTGTTAGATCTGCACTGTTTTCAGCGATCAAAGCGATGCCCTCGGCAAATGCTAGGTCCCTCAGCCTCGACTACCCTCTCCATGTGATTCCTCGACCTGGTCCTTCATCCATTCACCTAAGTACGAAATCGGCTGCCAGCTGGAACAACAGTGGAGAGAGAATTCAACCCTGTCTTACTCCGGAGCCAATGTCAAAGAACCCCTCACACTGGACTCAGTCCGCACGCAGCAGCTGGGGTTTTCATGCAGTGCCTTGAAAATGGCGATGAATCTTGCAGGAATGCTGCTACAGTTGCGCATCATTCCACACCGACTCCCGGTGTACACTGTCGAATGCCTTCTGGAAAACAATAAGATTGACAGCCAAAGACTGTTGTAGCTCAACACATTGTTCGAGAATGTTGCGTATTGTAAAGATCTGTTCCGTGCAAGATCGATTATTTCGGAAGCCGGCTTGTTCCTCCCTGAGCACAGAGTCGACGCAGCAGCACAGTGCAGAACGCCTTGCCTGGGACTGACAGCAATGTGATACCACGTCAGTTGTTGCAGTCTGCCAGGTTTTGCCTTCTTCGGCAGTTTGACGATGACACCACGCATTCCACTCAAGGGGAGCCCGACCAACTCTCCAGCAGTGGTTCATCAAGTCCGTCAACGCCGTTATTGTGCTCTCCTCACCCAATTTGAGCAGCTCAGGAGAGATCTCATCCAGTCCGCCTGCTTTGCTGTGCCTCAAGTGGCTAATCGCATCTCTCGTCTCTTGTTTGGTGATATGGTCCTCGCAGACTTTGAGTACCTCAGTGGTTGTTGGAGTCTCTGCAGTCAAGTTTATCAGTGTGACCCGATTTGGTTGGTTCAACGTCTCCCAAAAGTGCTCCATCCATCTCGGATCCTGTTCCGCTCCAGTGGTCAACGTCTTGGCATTTTAGTCCTTCACTGGCATGCTGGCACCGCTCGACTTTTCTCTCAACTCCCCCGCGATGCAGAACAGTGCTTTTGTGTCGTTTCGACCAGCAGATTCCTCTGCATCAACCCGTTTTTCTCCACCCAGTCACGTTTGTCCCGCCGGCAGCTTCGCTTTACCAGTCGGTCGATTTGGCGGTATACGGCATCTCTTTTCTTTTGGTCTTCCTGCGACCTGGTAGAATCTCGCTCGACTTTTGCCTTTTTTCGTCTGTCAATCAGGTCCCACGTTGGTTCTTGGATCCATTTTCCCCTACTCGTTCCTCGTCTTCGGTCAATAGTTTCTTGTGCTGCCTCAGTCACCGCTGTCGTAAACATCGTCCATTGATTTTCCAGATCACTCAACTCCCGGAATCGGTTTTGTAGCGCCAATTGGTACAGTCGCATTTGACCGGGATACTTCAGCTTCTCCACTGCATATGGCTTTGGTCTTTCCTGTCGTGTCCGTTTCTTCAGGCGCAGCTGAAGTTTCGCACACAGTAGGTGGTGGTCTGAGCCCAAAGTCCCCACCTCGGTACACTCTGACGTGACTTTCCGAGGACCGCCAGCGCTAGTTGATGCAGATGTAGTCGATCTCTTTTCGGCTTTTCTGGTCCGGAGACTGCCAAGTAGCCTTGTGAATCTCCTTGTGTTTGTAATAGGTGTTGCTAATGCCCAAGCTGTTGATGGCACAAAACAACTGCAGTCTCTCACCGTTGTCCGTGGTGACCGCAGCAGAACCGAATGGCCCAGTGATCTGTTCCAGTCCCTGTTTGTTGCAGCCAATCTGAGCGTTTAAATCACTGATCAGTAGTTTGCTGTCATGGCTGGGCAAGTTATTAAATGTGTCCTGCAGCTGTTCGTAGAAGGCGTCCTTGTCGATGTCGGTTGCGTCATCAAACGGTGCGTAGCCCTGGACCACAGTGATTTTCGCATGCCCACTTTGAAAACAGGAGGTTATGAAGCGCGCGCTGACTGGCTCCAATCCGATCAATGCTCGAGTTGCTCGGGCGCTAAGCACGAATCCAAAGCCATGTACGTGCTTGTCTTGGTGTCCAGAGTAGAGCAGAGTTGTGTCCCTGCTGCCACTCATCTTTCCGCTGCCGGTCCAGCGCATTTCACTCACGCCCAGAATGTCCAGTTGTCAGTGGTCGAACTAACGAAATAGCTGGGACAGCTTTGTATAGTATACGCACCTTCCAATTTCCAATTCGCATCTTTGTTTTGGTGCTCAGAATCCGGCTCATCGGAACCCCAACATCCTTTCGGCTTTGGTGGAAGTCCTTCAAGAGTGGAGTGTTTCTCACGCCTTCATCTTTACACCGATCATTTTTGTTTATTTGTTTGGCTTTTCTTGCTGTTTCTTTAGCGGTTAGAAATTTTACAGCAGTGCCGGGTTGCTAACCCGACGCCTGCCGCATGTATATACATATATATATATACGCGTATGTGTGTGGTGTGTGTGTGTCTGTGTCTGTGTGTCTGTGTATATGTCTGTGTGTGTCTCTGTGTGTATGTGTGTTTGTGTGTGCATGTGCATTCAAATATTGCCGTCCATGTTTAAGTAGGTGTGTTTGTATTAAATGAAACGCTGCCTGGTAGACTGCAGCAGTAACATCTAATATGTCAGTAATATCCAAGTTAGGAAACGGCAACATATGGGATATTTCGTATCGTTTCTACGGATATTCTATTTACATTGATAAAAGGCCTTACATATAAGCATTGTGTAAATCCCACTGTGTGCTTTATACACGATGATAAGTAAGCCAGCAAAGTAAATACGTGTTATTTCAGCAGCTAGAATACAATATTAAATCTGTGTTTGTACTGTATGTATGTATGTATGTATGTATATATGTATGTATGTATGTATGTATGTATGTATGTATGTATGTATGTATGTATGTATGTATGTATGTGTGTATATATATGTGGTGCTACTGGTAACATGTATCCCAGTACAACCTGTCTCATGGTGGGGTCGATGGCGACTAAACTGGCAACCCCACCAACGTTTCTTTGTGAGGAGGGTGACTTTGGACATCCTGCAGGATTAAAAACAAAACCTGTCAAAGGGCAAAGGAGCTGTTAAGAGTCAATGGCCATCCAAAATCACCGGGAGAGATTACCCTTTAGCCGTTGTCAAGGCAGAATTCTAGGAGAAGGAAAACTCTGATATAACACCTGCAACCCTGATGGTATCCAATGATGTTGACTTGTTCTTCTTTTTGATAAATATCATCTTGGTTAAGAGAGTGGGATAGGCTTTGTGCAGTGCCTTTGCTCACTATAAAAGCTTCACGGCACAGGCATTGCTTTATATCTGGAGATCTCTCTGCACTTGTCGTCACATGGTACCATGGGCCCAGCACTATGTGTCAATAATTGTCACAAGTGTAGTGTTTGTACCAGAGTGTTCAAGTCGCTGGCTGGACTAAAAAGCCACACCCGTTCAGCGCATCAGTAGGGTTCTCCTACTTGTATATAAAGTTGCGGCCGCACTCGAAAACGAGTTGGCAGCCACCACCATATATGTATGTATGCCTTTGTCAAGGCATTCTTCTAGGAGAAAGCCACTCAGGAAACTGGGATAACTCCGATATAAAACCTGCGGCTCAGTAGTTACCGATGATGTTGAACTTTTCTTCTTTTCGGGTTATGGCTATTGTCGCTCAGAGAGTGGGATTGGCTCAGTGCAGAGTCTTTCCTCACTTTAAAAATATTCTTCACGCACAGGCATTGAACGATAACATTAATCGATATTTCTTAATAATGCTATATCGTGCAATGGCCATACTCAATAACGAGGGGGCAGTCATCAATATGTATGTATGTATGTATATATTTATGTCAGGTCACCAGTGTGTGCTACTGGTAACATGTATCCCAGCACAACCCGTCTCATGGTCGAGTCGTTGGCGATTAAACTGGCAACCCCACCAAACTAGGCAAAATCTGTTAGATTTGTTACAAATTAGTGTCTTATTACACGTTTTTCAATGCAGTTATGCCATAACCATCGCGAGCTGAATTATGTCATTCTCTATCCCGCAATGCGTATTAGTATTAGCATTTCATCAGAATTGTCTAAAGGAAAAGAAAAGCTCTGTAGACCAGGTCTCGTTTATAAAGTAATTTAAGCATGCAAACAGACATCCTTGTTGCTTTATCATAATATTAATCGGATAATAATCTTGCAAATTTAACATTAATATAGAGATATACGTAGATGCCCACATTTTATGTGTATCAAGTAATGAGATGGAGAACGACAATTTATAATAGCCAATGGAATGTGTTAGTAAGTCATTAGAGGAAATGGAACTTGCGACAATTGGGCAGATTTTTCAGTAGTTGGTTAACTATAGTTCATTATTAACACAAGCTGCTTAAAAGTTCTCGAATTTTCTGGGAAACGATCAAAGCAAGCGATGTGGATTAAATTCGGTCGATAACAGGCGACAAGAAATATAAAGTTCAAGGGGTGAGATGGTTGGAAAGTTAATGCGGCTGGAGTAACTCATTACGGACAGTTATACAGACCAGTTTGGTGAGAACGTTTACACCCCTTGATATATATATATATATATATATATATATATATATATATATATATATATATATATTTTTGTGTGTGTGTGTGTGTGTTACAGACAGCCAGCAACAACACTGAGCACAATTAACCGATGAGATTGTCTCCCCTTTTAGCTTCGCATAGTGTGAATTAGCCTACATAAAGCGGAAACTACTATTTCCTCTCATATACACACACACGCACGCACACACACACACACACACACATATATATATATATATATATATATATATATATATATATATATATATATATATATATATGTGTGTGTATGTGTGTGTGTACATATATATGTTGCAATATCCGTAGGTTTGAGAATGAAAAAAAGGAAGACAGTGCTGCTTAATCGTGAAGAGAGCAGAAATATTATATCATTTATTTAGTTCATACGCTGAATGAAGGAACCCAAGGTTTTTAAGTCTCAAATGTTTGACCAGAACATTGCTCAGTGTATGAACATTAAATAAATGATACAACACACACACATACACGCACACACACATCCCCCCCACCCCCACATACATATATATATATATAAGAATGTATATAGAGTGTATTTTGCAATACCTTGTATGCTTAATTAAAAGCATTTTGAAGACCATACGCTATTGTTTTAAAATAGTGACAATGTCATTTATTTAAATTTTCATCAAACAGGGGAGATAAACTGACAGAGCTCTGTTTCGTACTTTTTGGTACTTATCTAAGTTCATTACCCCTCCTGTTTGCTGAAAATTATGTGTGTTGGATTCTTACAGAATTCCAGTAATAATCCGGAACAGATTATACAGAGCGGTCGCCGGTCCAGCAGAAATTGAAAATTAGAATTGGTGCTCTGAAATAGCGATATATATATGAATGTATATATAGTGTATTTTGCAATATATATATAACGAAGGAAGTGTGGCAAGGAACCAGATGGACCATAACGCACCAAGTACTTAATATTTAGGGTAATAGGAAAATATTCAAGACCCCGAAGGCAGAGCTCAAGCCGTTTCGACGGCTATTTCTGGACTAGAAATAGCCGTCGAAATAGCCGGCGTCCAGAAATAGCAGCCGAAACGGCTTGAATTCTCGCCTTCGGGGTCTTGAACATTTTCCTATATATATCTATAATTGGTGTGGGATGCTTAAAGCGTTCGTAAGCAATATGCCGTTTGAGCACTCGATGCTCTTAGAGAGCAGAGTATAATATCACATAAGAAACGGATCTTGCGATTTCAGATTTAGGTTTGTTCATTGCATCGATCATACCTCGAACTGCTCGCCAGAGAAACGAATGTAATATGTCTTATAAATCTTATTCATAGCACTACTGATTCTACGTTTCTTATGTGATATATATATATGTATGTATATGTATATTTCTATATACAACATACACACAGAGGAGATAAAGCACGTGGCAGATAGTGAAATAGGTAGAGGAAATATATCAAGAGCAACTAATAACGAGGACGTATATAGACGAAAGGCAAGAGAGAGAGAGAGAGAGAGAGGGGGGGTTGATAGATAGAGAGAGGGGTTGAAAGAGAGAGAGATAGAGAGAGAGAGAGAGAGAGAGAGAGAGAGAGAGAGAGAGAGAGAGAGAGAGAGAGAGAGAGAACGGAGAGAGAGAGAGGGAACAGAGTGAGAGAGAGAGAAAGAAAAAGAGAGACAGAGGCAGTGAAACTGAGAAAGAAGGGGATAGAGAAAGTGGTTGTGTGCATTTTCACTGCATTAAATTGAAAAACATCACGATACCTGTATCAGCCAATTACCTCACAGTCAAAAAGGCAAATTTATAATCTGCTGATATACGGCCTCGAATTTTCCTATGGCTTAATCAGTTTGACTATTCTTGCGGTCAGAAACTTACGATAGAATAGCAAGCTTTCTGTTTGCCGATACCTCGCTTTATTCTATTATAATTTCCTTTGTTTCAGTCAGTGGAATTCGACCGGGCTGGGACGCTATCATAACTTAATTGTCCCTGAGCTTATTCCTACAATAGTCTAAAGTGCTCATCGGGCTAGTGCTTACTGTTGTTATACGACTGAGAGTAAAAGACTCCCTCCAAAAAAGGATGGCAGTTGATTGCAGAGTTAAACCCATACATACAGCTCGTACTCATTTTCAGTTTGAGTATATTGAAGCAACGCGAAATGAATTGTTTTGTTCAAGAACCCAACAGACAACCCATTCCAGGAATCGAATCCACAACATTATGATTGTAAGTCCAACTCTGTAGTCCAGCCTTGTCACATTCTGAGGCTCGTGAATCACCCTAATAACTATGCTAAGGGTAAGCGTGTTTGTTGAATGCTCAGTAACTTGTACGTTGAGCAGGCTGTTGATCGGATCAACTGAAACACTCATCCTCGTAAACTGAGTGCCTCATATATATATATATATAAATTAGCGAGAATAGTATTTCGGCTATTGGAAATTAGCGACAAACAACTTCCGAGATGTGTGGCAAGCGCTCCATAGAAACTAGTGAACCAGAGCAACAACGTAAGTTAAAAGGCCAATTATCCGCAAAGCCATAGAAACGACCAAGCTATTCGAGTCAAACAAATAATAAAATATGATTGGAAATTATACCCGGACCCCAGGAAAAGGTGGTATAATCCAATATGGGGTTTCTGCAACTCTTAAATCAGGTAATGTTTGCTTAAACAAATAATTGTTTCTACTTTTGTCACAAGGCCAGTAATTACCCAGTGCATTACTGGTACTTTATTTTATCGACCCCGTAAGGATGAAAGGCAAAGTTAACCTTGGCCGGATTTGAACTCAGAATGGCAAGGGCCGTAACTCTATGCGTCAAAGTATAACGTCCCACCCTCTACCGATACTGCCAGTCCACCGCTTAAACAAATAATTGTTTCTACTTTAGGCACAAGGCCAGCAAATACCCAGTGCATTACTGGTACTTTATTTTATCGACCCCGTAAGGATGAAAGGCACTTTTGGTATGGTGATCGAACAAGGAAGTCACTTTTCGACACGCATTTAGTTCTATGCAAAGCTAAGGAGCTGTCCGTTATCTAAACCCACATATATATATATGTATTTATATATATATATAATATATATATATATTTATATATATAATATATATATATTTATAGATATAATATATATAGATGTGTGTGTGTGTGTGTGTGTGTGTTGGGTTTTTGCATTATCCATATATCGAATTCCCCTAACGAATGCAGGGTTTGACACAAGGCACTAGAAGAAGAGACATGCGCAATAGACCGCACAGTGCGACTGAACGCAGAACCAATTCGTTGTGAAGTGAATTCCTGAACCACTCAGCCATATCTGCGTCTGTGTATCATCTTAAGCCCTATCATATCTCAATAAGTGCCATTCAACGATGCTTACATAAACGTGGCAGGTGAGGTGAGATAGTTTCCACAATATTGGAATGTACCTCCGAAAGTACCGGAACTCACACAAAATAAACATCAATGTCTGGGTATTGCTTCGGTGCATGAGACTCTATTATGATATAGGGCGAGCTAATATATACTATAGATTTCCCTTTCTTCACGTTTTGGGTTACTTTCCTCTCTTGTGTACTATTTTGTAAACATACAGTGAAATAAACTTCGTGATAGTAAATATTTGCAAAGATCTATATACACATATATATATATATATATATATATATATATATATATATATGTGTGTGTGTGTGTGTGTGTGTGTGTGTGTGTGTGTGTGTGTGTGTGTGTGTGTGTGTGTGTGTGTGTGTGTGTGTGTGTGTATGTGTAAGAGTTGGGGAAAAATAGGAAGTCTCGTTTAAACGTGTGTTTGATGTATGTATGTATGCATGTATGAAGTATGTGCGTGTATGTATGTTCATGTGTGCATGCGTGTGTAAATAGCTAGGTAAATGTGAACAATAAAGCTGTATTGGCCGGACCAACATGAAAATCATCAAATATCTCAACAATATCCAAATGAGGAAACGACGGTATTTGGGAATGTACATGCTGCATCTACGGACAGTTTGTTTACATTAACTGCACGAAAGTTTCAGATACACTTTGTGTAATGCACACACTAAACTTTAACCGTGAAGTTAAATATACTACCAAAGCAAATATATTCTGTTTCGGCAGCTAGAATATAGTATTAGCTATGTGTGATGGTATATATGTATGCTTCAGATTGTGATTAATTTGCTGTCTCTGTGTAGTGTTGTCGAATCTAACAGTGTGTTGTTGGATACATGATATTGGACATAGACCGAGATGCTGGAATGAAATTTTACGTAGAGAAGCAAGCTACATATAAGTGCCGAGCTTCGAACAAAATGAGAAATTTGTTGTGAGAGTTTTACTTCCATTCGATTCCAGAAATGACCCAATCATCTTTCAGTTATATCAGTTAAACTATACCTAGCACAACGTTATCGAATGTGACCTTGTCTTTGCGTGTATGATGGAAATTTCGAAAATATTTCCGACAAGTTATGTTAAGGGTTTTTTCATTTCCTCTTTATAATTATTGTAAATTCGTTGCTCATCTATTTGTTCATTTTGCTGCTCAATAACCTCAACATGCATATTACCGAATCATTTCTTAATAGCCTACTTATTGCACATCGATAAGTCTGTTTACTTTAAAAGCTAACTCCATAACCGGTCGACTCCTACATTCGACGTCTCTTGTGTATTCAAATAATTATAAATTTAACCATATGTATTTCGTATTGGGGTCTCTTTCGAGATGGGTAAGACAATCTTTGATAAAATACTATAGAAGAATTATCACTTGAAATAAAGTGTGTGTCACTGTGGAAAGATAAATGTAGGAATATGCGCACTCACACTCACATTCGCATGTAAATATAAACCACAAACATAGTGATAATTTAGCGAATTTACACAAAATCACTTATTCTTCCATAAAAAATTAAATATTCATGAAATAATAGCTTAAAGAAGTCGATTATAGTTTAGCAGCAATCATTTTATTAAAATATTTTAAAAATTCATACGAAACGGTTATATTAATATTAATGCGATTAAATATCTACCAGCTTAAATATATTGGACTATTTTTAACTGACAAAATTACTTAAATTTTCACTATATTAAGTAAAGATTTCAGGTTAGTAACGGTTTTAAAATTAAGTAAAAGACAAACATTTTTTGTCGGGGGCTGGGAGTGGGGCATGTTCGTCAAATCAAAACCAAAGTTTGAGCGACACCTTATTATCGACCTCAGACCAATGGAAAGCAAAGTTGACCTGACTGGGAGTAGAAATCATTACGAATTAGAACGTAAAGTGCTACAACTAAATATCTCAATATACATTTCCGATGCTTTAACGATCCTACTAATTCTAATACCCACAAACTATTACTATTCTATAAGCCACTTTTGTATCAGCCTCAAATGATAAAATGTGATTCTCTTAAAACATTTTTCAAGCGACTAAACAGTTGAGTTAACTCGAATATTTAAACTTTAGCTGGTCGTCGCATAATTCAAAACTCTGGACTGCCCACCTATCTTTCACTTCTTTACATATTCTACCACTACTACTCTCCTCATCTTGCTCTTTTTACCATTTTACACATGTTCTTTAATTCCATAGTCTTTGTATAACCTAACATTTACTTAACATTTCTTAAGAATCTCCAAATTCAATACACTGAAAATAAATCTTTGACATAAACAGTATTTGTAAACTAAATTCAGCACTATTTCTGATGATTCAAAAGATGAAGTCATACTAAATAGTATTTGTGAATTTATTCATCATTATTCTGTATTTAAGTAACTATTACTCAAATTCGCCGAAAGAATCACATCGGCTTTTTATTTTAGCAGAATTACATATCTTAGCATGAATTCACATTTATCATGCACATATTTGTAACATCTAATATTTAGGAGCTTCTGCGTTATCTAGGGCACATAACGACATAATATCTAGAGTGCTTTGTATATATCACTCGCTTTTCCGTACCTTCTGAAGGATTCATAGGAGCACCGTAGGGATAAGTGGGGTTTCTTAGATATTTTAAGCCTGGCATATCCCAGCAACTTTCCAGGTCTAAACGCAACATATTTCACCCAGCCAAGGAGAGAGAATGAGAGAATGGAAGTGAGAAAGGATTACCGAAGAAAATCAACCCCAGTACTAGATATATACTTTATTTATCGACAATGAAAGGATGAAAGGCAAAGTTTTCCTTAGCCGGATTTTAACTCAGAGAGCAAGACCTGGAACGAATACCGCAGAGCATTTTATCTCACGTTTTAATGACACTGATAATTCGCAGTCTGATTAACACATATATAAAGAAAAAAATTGGAGATATGGGAATAAGTCAATTATTATTTTTAGCATGTCAATTGACTCTACTATTGACAACATTCTGTATTTTTGCATATGCATATTATATGTCCGTGTGTCAATGCCTGTGTCTGACTGCGTGGTTTAGTTCAGAAAAGAAAGAAAAAATTGAATCAAACAAAATGTTTTGGTTCATTTCAATATATCATTTAACGCTTAAAATTTGCATCACATCGTGACAAAATTCTGAAATGGATGTCTGATTTAATGTTAAAAACAGTTTTGCTATTGCAACGGATTGAGCCTCAGGCATTTGAGCATTAATAATCTAATGTGTGTGTTAATTAAAATAAATATTCACACTTGATTCTTATATAAGGTATCTGCCACGTTGTTAATTCAGTAGTTTCCCATGTTGCTGTGCCAGCAGAGCACTGCGAAAAGAACCTTACTATGGAATATATGAATTACGAAATTATAGAATAGATTCTTTCAAAATCATGTAAGGCAACATATATTTAGCGACAAGTAGCTATGTCAAAATAAATTTAATTACCAATAGGTTGCATTAAAATGTAAACTTCAAAGGGCACTTAATAGTTAAATATGTTGTATGCAAGTAAATTACATGCTGTTATTTAAAGCATCGAATGAAGTTTATTTAACATTTATTTATTCATTTAAGAATTTAGAAAAAAAATGCTCTTCCCCAAATAAATGGCATGACACTGTGTATCTTAGATGGCTATGTATTTTGTATTGTTAACTAATTCAAGAATGTTATTACTACACTATCTGAAACACAGACATTAAATCACAGTGCGTTTATATGTGAGAAGAATGTAATACAAGCTCTCTCCATCATTTAGCCAGCAACAATTTGACAAAACAGACCTTCTAAGAATAAGGAAAGAGTATAGAAATCATGTCTAAACATACTTTAGAGAAACGTGCAAAGAAATATTAATATTTGCAACTAGAAATATAGAAGCCATTCACATGAATTTTCTCATGAATTTGTTTAACTCCCATTCCGCTAACGTTTGCAACTTCATCTCTGACATTGGATGGTCATTATATATTGCAGAAATAGAGAACCAGAGGCACAGAATTTCAAAGCCGGACCGCCAAAAGGACATTTCGTAGTGACATTCCTAATAAGAATTTTGAATTTAGGTGAAACACGCAAAAATGCATCCAGTAAACCGTGATTCATAGAATATGTATTCTCTGCTTACAATGTGTAAATAAGCAGCATCATTGTTAAATGCGTATATCTACGAGTAAGCAACATTATTGTTAAATGCGTATATCTACGAGCAGCACTTAAGACTGAAATCAGAGAACAGATAAAGTTGGATATACTTCCTTTAAGTTTAAACAAATATGATAAAGCTGAAGGACAAACATGTAATACTCGGATTTTAATCGTAGCAACTCGTTGCCGAATAAAAAAAAAAAAAGAAGAAAAATAACAATGAAATCCTTGAAGTGTAAAATGAAAGTTTTGATTTAAAAATAATTAATATATATATAATAATCGTAATTAATATATTAAATTATCTGCTACGTTTCTAGTGTTATATTACCCCGTTTATTCAACTAGTAGTTACATCTATCAACAATGTGTATATCGAAATTGCGCCGAATATATTTTATATAGCTTCGCTTGGATAAACAGACGATAAGCTGTCCATTTAGTATAGTATTACTGTTGAAAATATATAGTATAGTATTACTGTTGAAAATATATAGTAGAATATTATTGTTGAAAATATCTAGTATAGTATAGTATTATTGTTGAAAATATATGGTACAGTATTACCGTTGAAAATATATAGTATAGTATAGTATTACTGTTGAAAATATATAGTATAGTATAGTATTACTATTGAAAATATATAGTACAGTACAGTATTACCGTTGAAAATATATAGTACAGTACAACATTACTGTTGAAAATATATAGTATAGTATAGTATTACTGTTGAAAATATGTACACGAATATATAACTATATATATATATATATAATTAATTAAAAGTTTGTTAGAAGCAAAGGCAATGCAGACAGGCAGACATATAGACAGATATTATAAGCGCGCGACGTTATAGTTAGGTATCTATCTAAAGAGACAGAGTAAGAAAGAGAGGGGAATGTCGTATAATATATATATTATATATAATAAAATACCAGTAATGTACTGGGATAATTGCTGGCCGTGTGCCAAAAATAGAAACAATTATATTTTTTTTATACAACTGTAAATAACATGTTTATGTATGTATATATACGTATATACAGGTATAAACGAATGGTGTAATTAAATGTTCAAATTAGACTGTCTCTTGTTCATGATACTAACACTATATATATATATATATATATATATATATATATATATATATATATATACACACTATACATATATATACATAAACACACACTATACATATATATATATAAACACACACTATATATACATAGTACCTGTGGACCGAATGCTCTTACACTTGGATATTTTTATCAACTTTGTGCTACAGTATAAATGTATATATATATATATATATATATATATAAAGAATTAATATATCTACCGACATATGTATACCGATGCATACCTATGCTAGCAGATATATATGTTTTGTCTTAGTAACTTTGAGGTTCTATGCAGGGGAATGCAGAACAATTATATGAAAGACGTAAATAAGAAAGTTATGAAAATTGACTTACTTACTAAAATTTCACTCCAACTAATTAGTTTCTGTAAGGGGATAAATATAGTTACGTAATAACTATAGAGAAGCCTTACGTCATCAGGGAGTCTATTCTCAGCTAAGTTTCCAGGCAATGCGGGGACACTGGGAACTTATATAAAAATAATTCAGTGGATGGAAAAAACGAGCGGCGTTAGATTCCAAGCCATCTAAAAATTCACTGCCTTCTTGTTCAAGTGGCAAATTAAAAAGAATCAAATCACGTGACACTGAAGTTAACCAGCTTGGAGTGGGGGTGCTAATAAGACAGAGCTTAGCTACTACTATCAGTCACAGTAGTAATTTAGCAAATTTTGCTCAACAAATAATTTGGAGGTAATTATAAAGAATTAATATATCTACCGACATATGTATACCGAAGCATACCTATGCTAGCAGATATATATGTTTTGTCTTAGTAACTTTGTGGTTCTATGCAGGGGAATGCCGAACAATTATATGAAAGACGTAAATAAGAAAGTTATGAAAATTTACTTACTTCCCCTTACAGAAACTATTTAGTTGGAGTGAAATTTTAGTAAGTCAATTTTCATAACTTTATTATTTACGTCTTTCATATATATATATATATATATATATATATATATATATATATATAGAGAGAGAGAGAGAGAGAGAGAGAGAGGGAGGGAGAGAGAGAGAATAAGAAAATATAATTGCAGATGTTAAAGTCATGGCTGTGAAACATATTTCAATAATGACAGGTGCAACGGGGTTCCGAGTACCAGTTGAATGATCTCATCAGACAGCAATATTACGTTACAATAAGGGAACGGACAAAGATGATGTTCTTAATGCCTTCACCCTTTCCCTTATTATGTAATGAAGCTGTCTGATAATAACTTGGCACTGTTTAGGCGGAATCTCATGGCAACTGTCGTCATTGAAATATGTATCACAGTCTTATCAATAAAGTACTTTAATATCTGCAACTACTTCGTATTTCCTTATTCTAAATATACTCCGTCATTCCTATGTAGAATAAGTACGTTTAAATAATAATAAAATAATAATAATAAAATTATTGTGTAAAGTGGTCAAGTCCTTGAATTGAATTGCACCGATGTTAACCGTAAGTATATATATATATGTGTATATATATATATATATATATATGTATATATATATATATATATATATATATATATATATATATATATATATATATATATATATATATATATATATCAAGTAACAATATTTTTCGAAACAGCGAGCGGGTTTGAAATTATTATAAATGTAAGCTATCGCCGTATTTTGACTAAAGAAATTAAAGAAATTATTTAGCCTGGTAGTGGGGTTAAGAACCCTCGGATAAATGGAAAAATATGAGTATTGACGTACAGGGGAGTCGAACGCAGATCTTTGGTTATCCAGACTACTGTGCTACCATTTACACCAACACATCACCCATGTGTTGGTGTAAATGGTAGCACAATGGTCTGGATAACCAAAGATGTGGGTCCACTCCCCTGTATGTCAATACTCATCTTTTTCGATTTCTCCGAGGGTTCTTAACTCCACAACCAGGTTAAATAATTTCTTTAATTTCTTTAGTCAAAATACGGCGATAGCTTACATTCATATATATATATATATATATATATATATATATATATATATATATATATATATATATATCGTTTCTGAATTTGTTTAGCAAGATTCTTTATCTGAAATCGTGTGTTGAAACCGATATTGTTATACTTTGGGAGGGTCATGTTGCCAACAAGAAACACACGCACCAGTTGCTTTCACTTCAATTTATTATATATTTATAAATTTATAAATTTATAAATTTCTGGTTGGTTGGTTGGTTCCACAACCAGATAGTTGTTTATATATAGTCTTAGTTCTTTCGTCACACACTCTGTGACCTCTTCAGTGACTGGGGATTCCTTTCTTTGTTTCTGTGCCTCTCCTTTGTTCTGTCCTACGCCATTTTGTTTCTGTGCGTGTGATGTGTGCTCAGTCTGCGCATGCGCCACATCCGGGTGTCTGTGTGTGTTTATGTTCATTTATGTATTTGTTTATTTACATGTTACTGGTTGGTTGTTTCTCCTATGTGTGTGTGTGTTTTCATTTTGTCCTTAATTGTAAGTTGTGATGTTGCTGTTCCACTCATATTTTCTATTTAATTTTGGTTGTAATTCTTTTATGTTTATTGTCTCTGTAATTTGTCTAAACATTGCGTCTTTTCTGTGTGTAGATTCTATTTTTATTTCTATGTTCTCTAATTTACCCTTGTGTTCTATTTTAGCATGTTGGTAGAGTACATATGATTCTTTATTATCTTGAAGGTCTCGCTAGTGTTCATTTATCCGTTCCCCTACACTACGAGCTGTCTCACCTATGTACACTATATTTTTGTCTCTACATTGTCCTTCAGTACATCTTATGCTATACACTACATTTCTAGTTTTACAGTTAATATGGGGGCTTATTTTACAGGTTATACATTTCTTATCTATACATGAGAGTCTTTGAAAAGGGTATGTCTTGCTAATAAGTGTTTTTACGGAGGTACATGGTCTTTCTCCTATCTTAATATTGACTTTATGTTTATTTAGGGCCCTTCTAAATTGGTAAGCTAATTCACCTCTAGGGATTGTATCGATGAACATTACACTCTGGTATTTATTGCTATCATACCATGATATATATAAACAACTATCTGGTTGTGGAACCAACCAACCAACCAGAAATTTATAAATTTATAAATTTATAAATATATAATAAATTGAAGTGAAAGCGACTGGTGCGTGTGTTTCTTGTTGGCAACATGACCCTCCCAAAGTATTACAATATATATATATATATATATATATATATATATATATATATATATATATATATATATATATATATATATATATATATATATATATATATATATATATTTATATATATATATATATATATTTATATATATATATTTATATATATATATATATATATATATATATATATATATATATATATATATATATATATATATATATATATATATATATATATATATATATATATTTATATATATATATATCTTTATATATATATATATATATTTATTAAAATAACAGATTAAAGTTTAAGCAAAGAATCGCTGCTAAATCCAGCATCGTTGATTTCATTGATGACGCACCGATTAGTTTTAGGGTAATCCTTAGTTACAGCATTATGTAGTAGTTGATGGTAAGTACTGCGCTCCACTTGATATAAGTTGCCAGTTTTGTCGGAATGGACGTGCACGGCGTTAGAATCCTTAATAGAACGAATTCTATTCTTCAGGTCTTGCTGGAAGGAATTGCTCATATTCCGAAATTTGATGCTCCGAATGAGTTCCAAGACATCATTTTCGAAGGGTAGCAGTACTGGGTTCCACAATGGTTATTATAGGTTTTAAATCCAAATTTATCCTATTTGTTGTCTACTTTTCGCGGATTATCGAAATAAAAGGCACGCAAACGCAACATTTTAATGAACGCGTCTGTTTTCAGTATCAGGAGTTTTATGTATGTTTTCCTGCTTGGTACGGATATGTTCTTTGTAGAAATATTCAGATGCTGTTTCTGCATGATGAATATAAGTCAGTAGAGTGCACAACCGAGGGAGCCAAATAGTAATAATAATAAATTTGAACACTAAAATCCCTGGCCTTTTCCTTCTTTTCTCTATCAAGGACGAATTCCCCAACGCGGGCGGTGGTTTGTACCGTGACGATGGTCTTTTGACCATGACTAAGTGCGGACCTCGTGCTTGCGACAGGTTCAGAAAAGAACTCACAGCCTTCTTTAAAGGCTTCAACCTCTCTATACAGGTTGAGGCCAATCTCTCGGTCGTTAATTACCTCGACGTTACCCTCAATTTATTGAATGGGTTGTATTACCCGTATAGAAAGCCCAACGATACGCTTAATTACATAAGTTAGCATTCCAACCATCCTGCCAGCATAACCAAGAACATGGTAAGAAACGTTTCGTTGAGTCTTTCCCGTCTTTCCACCAACGAGCGTATTTTCAACGACCATTCCACTTATTACAATGAAGCTCTTGCTCGAAGTGGATTTGTCGTTAAGGTTACATATATAGAGTACGAAAATAGACCTAGAAGAAATAGATCCCATCGCATTTGTTGGTATAACCAAGCATATAATATGGAGGTGGCCACACCTTTAGCTAAGATCTTTCTTTCCCTTATTACGAAGCATTTTCCCCCTACACATAAACATAGTAAATTTTTTAATAGAAATACTATTAAAATGTCTTACTCTAAGACTCGTAACCTTGCACATAACATCACAGCTTCAAATTTAGCTAAACTACCTAGCCGTAGGAACACGTGCAATCCAGTATTTAGTTCTAACTGTAATTGTAGGAATCGGGCTGATTGCCCCCGATCCGGGATTTGCCTCTCTAGTAAAATTGTCTACAAATGTAAGGTTGTAACACCCACGTCCCGTAGGGTCTACATAGTGATAACCGCCAATAGTTACAAGCAGCGTCTTTACATGCATACCCATTCTTTTCGTTACCCTCTAAGAAGGAATATGACGTCACTTTCAGCTTATATCTGGAGTCTAAAAGACAACCACACCCAATAAAAGTTACACTAGGACATCCTAGCTAGGGCTAGATCGTATAACGGAAATAAAAGGCCATGTGACCTCTGCGCCGCTGAGGCCCTGGAAATACTCTACGCCACAGACCACATCTTAAACAACAAATCTGAGGCAATTTCGGCTTGTAAACATAAATTTCACAAAACTTTCCTGTATTATAGCCCCACGTTATACCCTAACGGATAGTACGATCTATACGTGGATATGTTACGTCTTGATGTGGGAGCTAAGTATATGTTTGTTTATTCCTTTACTTATTTGCATAGGTAAGTATATTTTACCCGTATGTTTTGTGAAGGTACGTATACCTTCTCGTACGTATATTTGATTGTTATGGCGTATAATTTGATATATTCTGGTACATATGGTTTGGATATGTGTATACGGGAGTTTTGCGTCTGTGTAAGTATGCAGGTTCGTACGTATGGTGGGTGTGTGTATATGCGTACTTCATGTTTTAGTTGACTTACGTCTCCGAACATTCGTGTATTTATATGTAGGTATGTATGTGCGCTTGTTATATACGTATTTATTTATTTATATACGTTTATATAATTATTTATTTATTGTATACACGCATACACACAAACACATATTTATATGTGCGTGGTTTTGTATACCTATGGCGAGTGTTTTCGCGTATGCTTGTGTATGTACGTATTTGTTTGCGTGTATGTATTTATTTATTTCTATTACTTCTGTATTGTATTTATTTACTTTGTTCTTAACTCTGTAGCGGAGATTCATTTGGTCTCCTAGTTACAATTTTAGTCTACGACTTCTGCTATACCATTTACGTGGTTGTGTCTTTGCGTGCTATTGTTCTCCACGCTCCACATATGACGTATTATCTTCGTTTTTTCGTTCATTGCCAGAGAACGTCTCTATGCACCACCTAAGAGAACAATAGTCCATGACCTCTTTTATACCATAAACGTGGTTCTGTCTTTGCGCGTAATTGTTTTTCACCGCTCCTATTAATGACGTTCTTTCCCGTACTTTGCCAGCGAACATTTCCACGAACCAAAGTATCGTCTTCCTGTCTTCATCCGGTTGCAACGTTTATTGAAATATCCATTTCTGCGTTTACAGATTGACTTTGTTAGTTTCAGAAGATCCCGTTAAGGGTGAAAGCAGCGATTCTGTGCTTAAACTTTAATCTGTTATTTTAATAAATATTTTCTCTACGGTTCTTATATATTTGATATATATTTATCCTTATCGAGCCCTCTTTGGATTTTAGTCTTCAAATTTATTATTATTACTATATATATATATATATATATATATATATATATATAAAAAGATATATATATATATATATATATATATATATATATATCTTTATAAATATATATCTTTATACATATATATATTTATTATATTTATATATATATATATATATATATATATATACTAGCAGAAGTACCCGGCGCTACCCGGGTGTAAGTCGACCTTTGGTCTGTTAGAATGTGTGAAAGTTACTTCCCGCGCATCACAGGTTCAAAACTTCGAACTTCAATGAAAAGAAATAGGTTAGTAGACGCAGGTGTGTAATTTATTAATTGTAGTTACACAGTGTATCGTTGAAATTGTTCTCTGCACGACTGACTGAAGTCAAAATCGCTTGATATTGAATGTTCAGTTAATTTAAAGCAGGGTGAAAATGTCGATTTTTTTCAGGGTTTTAGTTTTTTATAATTTTTGCGCTCACATGTGCAGTTAAAGAATTGAAAGGGCCTTTATCTTACCGCGGCATAATGGCGAGTCTTTTGTGACAGTTTTCAAGAATATCGGACGTTCCTGTAAAAAGTTTTCCCATGTGTAACTTTGCCTTGTTTTTTTGCGCAACGTCGAGCCCCACTTCAGTTTTATTGATTTTTTACATCAATGCATGATCCCTGGAGTAGATTTGAGTAGCTAAAAACCTGTCCCGGTAAATTTGCTATAGGTGAAAAAAAGTTGATCAAAATTGTATCTAGGGTTATTTCCCTTTGCAACAGCCTCAACGTGTCTTCAAGTATGGTTTGTTAATTTGCTGTGGAACTAAATCTACTTTCGTCAAATCGGACCGAGGAATCAATGTTTCCATTTCTCTTTCTAGTTAGTGTACCCGGACACACACGGGTATATAAGGCGCTGGATTTAAATAAATGAACAAACGTTTCCTTTTGTGCTCCAATCTGTGATATTGGTATTTAAAAAAAAATAGTCCACAAACATCCATGGAGCATGTGTAACGCATGTATCAGGTTATGAGAAAAAGGGTTTTCGATTCTCCATACATAAGATACAAAAAAATTGCACGCAAATAAAACGGGATTTTAAGGCACTGCCCAATTCATAGCTGAAAGGTAAGAATTAAGTGGAATAATGTTTTGCGACATTCTCAAATTAACAACCGTATAAAAGCAAAGGATATAGCCATTGAAATCTAGGTAGACCAAATAATTTGATGGTGTTGTATATCACAGGATTGTTTCCCTTGTGATTCGCGTCTACCCTACAAAGTAAAGTTAGGTGATTGTAGTCGGTGTTGTATTAAAAAATAAAAGCATACAGAAGATTGAACACTTACGAATTAAGTGAAAATCACGTTGATATTCATATCGTAGCAAAATGTGCCGAAAAACCTGACGGATTGTAGTGTCAATATTGAAATCGTAGAAATTGCGAATCCCGATCTATAAGATATAATGGCTAGGCCTTGGAGGTGAAGGGGAAGAATTGGTTTGCTGAACATTTTGACCATTAATTTAAATAGACATGCGGTTTGGTTGTTTATGACCTAGAATAATTATAAATTAAGTAACTTTTTAGAACCTTTTGTTTAAAAAAGGAAAACATTGGATACGGACGTAACATTTTTTACAACTTTCTATGTGTACAATACAACTTGGTCAACGTATTATTTAGTAATTTTTTTTTTCAAAAAGCATGATTATTTAATACTGTTTGAAAATTTACTCACAGCTTTTAGCATCACAAAAGACACCATTAAATTGGGTTCCCTTTTCAGATAGGGATAATACTGTATTTCCACTTGAATAAGGTGGAATATGAAAAGATAAACTCTTTAATGGTGGGTCATTTACTGAGACAGCTGGCCCTCCAATCAATAACGCACGTCCTTATATGGGCATATGAAATTTATTTTTATTGCGCCAGATGTAAACTAAGAGTTCTTGTATTCGAATTCACATAAAATGTCATTTTAATCGAAAAACAATCTGTCATAGGGCCCGATTATCGATTTTTCGAAAATTTCAAGTAGCCTATTCCACTCTACGCGTTTAGTTTTATATGTGTGAGGTTTCATGAAAATTGGATGAACGGTGTAGCATGCAAGTTGGGAATACCAAACAATGCCCATCTTCACTTTATATATATATTTATACTATACAGTGTGTCCATAGAATCATTTGATAATATATATACACATTTCCTCTCCCAATTAGCATAATCAACCACACAAAAAATCAATTAAACCAGGCTATAAGATTGAAAGGCACATATGAAGAAATAGTAGATAAATAAACGACACCAATTTATTCGCGATCAACCGCTATAGAATATTTACCCAACATTTCAATGTCAATAGCACGTGGGAATCGATTAAATATACCGTCAGCCATACACAATTAGGTATACAATTAAAGTTATAATAAAAAATGCATATACACATACCAGGAATACGTTTCTACCCTTAGGGTTTCATTCGCTTTCGGAAATATCCTATCAAGGATGAAATCTCGAGCTTCGAACTCATTTGGACAAAGAATTTTCTTAAGTGATCCCCGTCAGAAACGAATTCAAAATGGCTAAGAACTCTGACGTGCAGTGGTCAAGTCAGAAAGAATGTGATTGGTGGCTTACGGCGAGTGGGCTGATTGCTAGTAAGCGCAGTCCAATATTGCCCAAATTGCATCTCAACGTTATGGGAGATTATCAAATATAAAGATTTACATATACACAAACTAGACAAAGTCACAGATATATATGTTTTGGCAACCATTCACGATGTGGCTCAATGATGAATTAATGAATTAAATAAACAGAGCAATATACTTTAAAGTATGTCCATAGAACCATTTGATAATATATTTGATAATATATATCAAATAATATATCAGATAATATATTTGATGATATATATCAAATAATAATCATTTGATAATATATACGGGGATCACTTAAGAAAATTCTTTGTCCAAATGAGTTTGTTTCCTGGTGAGTTCGAAGCTCGAGATTTTATCCTTGATAGGATATTTCCGAAAGCGGACGAAACCCTAAGGGTAGAAACGTAATCCTGGTATGTGTATATGCATTTTTTCTTCTAACTTTAATTTTATATCTAATTGTGTATGGTTGACGGTATATTTAATCGATTTCCACGTGCTATTGAAATGTTGGGTAAATATTCTATAGCGGTTGATCGCGAATAAATTGTTATCGTTTATTTATCTACTATTTCTTCATAGGTGCCTTTTAATCTTATAGCCTGGTTTAATTGGTTTTTGTGTGGTTAATTATGGTAATTGGGAGAGGAAATGGTGTATATATATTATCAAATGATTCTATGGACATACTTTATAGTATATTGCTCTGATTAATTAATTTATTAATTCATCATTGAGCCACATCATGAATGTTTGCCAAAACATATATATCTGTGACTTTGTCTAGTTTCTGTATATGTAACTCTTTATATATATATATATATATATTATTCAACATTTTTACAAATGGAAATATTCGCATAATTAAAATATATACTTTATTATATATATTTCAAAGGTACTGTGCTGTTTTTTTCAGTACGTCCTCATCAGACAAAATATATGATTTGATATACGACATACCACTACGGTCATGATTATTCTCTTCCCGTATTGTCAGAATTGAATAATCAAGACCGCAGCATTATGTCATATATCAAATCATATTTTTTGCTGATGAACACGTAGAGAAAAAAACAGCACAGTACCTTTGAAATATTTACAATAAAGGATATATTTTTATTATGCGAATATTTTGCGTTTGTTAACATTTTGAATAATATTAAAAACTCCAGGAAAACTAACTGTTGATTTCTTCTAACCTATTGTAAAACTGTATTCTTTGAGTAATCAACGAACCATATTAATCTTTGGTTATATGTATGTATATATATATATATATATATATATATATATATATACATACATATAACCAAAGATTAATATGGTTCGTTGATTACTCAAAGAATACAGTTTTACAATAGGTTAGAAGAAATCAACAGTTAGTTTTCCTGGAGTTTTATATATATATATATATATATATATATATACACATATATAACATATATATACACAGTTGACATCCAGAGTTGACATTGCACTCAGTGCTCCTTTGGGAGCCCCTACATGGACACACTAGAAGAGGAAGACCAAGGTTAACATATGTTGATGCCCTAAGGACAGACACTGGTCTGTTGGAGATGCAGGATATGGCAGCGATAATGAGGGACAGAGACCGCTGGAGAGAACTCGTCCATGGATCTCGGGAATTTTACCCGCCTTAGATAGATAGATAGATACACATATATCTATATCTAAATACACGCACACACACATATATATATATATATATATATATATATATATATATATATATATATATATATAAATATTTATTTATTTCTTTTTTATATTTATACTGTTGTAGAAAAATATACAAGGGAAAAACACTCTGTCCATGTATATATGTATATATATATATATATATATATATATATATATATATATATATATATATATATATATATATATATATATATATATATTTATATATATATATATTTATATATATATATATATATATATATATATATATATTAAAATAACAGATTTAAGTTTAAGCAAAGAATCGCTGCTTTCACCCTTAACGGGATCTTCTGAAACACATATTTGCTCTACGATTGTTATATTTGATATATAATAATCCTTATCGAGCCCCCTTTGGATTGTTGTCTTCAAATTTATTATTATTACTATATAAATATATATATATAAAAACAAATAACGAAACGAAATTAAATTTCGTTTCGCTTCTAACTCACTTTTGTATGACTGACGCTTAAACAATTAAGTTAAAGTGTACATCTACATATGTATACGGAAGTATTAGTATGCATATAAATACACACATGTATACATATGTACATGTACTCAGCTTTTCACTAGACACTTTACAGTGAGTGTCAGCTAGTCTGTATGTAACCACACAGGCGGACCGGGTTTTAGAGTCATACGAGTTTTCAAGGAAACACATTTCCTCTATTCCCCAGAGGGCCAGACAGGAATATTGGACTAGTTTCGATGTTATTACATCTCATCAGCAATATTTACCCATCTTCCGGCTTCTCTGGAGAATTGTAAAAGCACATATCGTTATATGCTTTTTCTATGAAAATTAGTAGTGGGTAGACTAATTTGCATAGAACGTGAGTCATTGTACGCACCGGTTCAGCGGAAACGAAAAAAACAAATAACGAAACGAAATTAAATTTCGTTTCGCTTCTAACTCACTTTTGTATGACTGACGCTTAAACAATTAAGTTAAAGTGTACATCTACATATGTATACGGAAGTATTAGTATGCATATAAATACACACATGTATACATATGTACATGTACTCAGCTTTTCACTAGACACTTTACAGTGAGTGTCAGCTAGTCTGTATGTAACCACACAGGCGGACCGGGTTTTAGAGTCATACGAGTTTTCAAGGAAACACATTTCCTCTATTCTCCAGAGGGCCAGACAGGAATATTGGACTAGTTTCGATGTTATTACATCTCATCAGCAATATTTACCCATCTTCCGGCTTCTCTGGAGAA
>OZ024742.1:132439254-132451754 GCA_964016885.1 Eledone cirrhosa
CATTTAACAGCATATATGTACCGTGCATATTTTATGACCGTAGTTGTATTCACAAACATTTTACTTCTAGGAAAATGTTTCTTCATCGTAGAGGAAAAAGAATCTAAATTAGATTTAGAAGAAGTATCTAAAGATTTGATTGTCGTATTTTAGGGATTCTAATGTATCAATAAATAATTCTTTACAGAAATAATCCGATATTTGACAGCAATTCATCACGATATTTGTTAGAATGGATTTATCCTACCAGCATGAGCATTTCCCGACAAACCTGAGAATGATATTCAACAAAAAGCCATGTGTATTATGTTTTCAAAACGAACGTTTCACATTTCATGCTTTTCTGTTTTACATACTTCACAAAATTAGCAATTTTTCATAACGATAATATTAAATATCCGGGATATTTTCTTCATAAACTACAGGGATTTTAATGAAATTTTATGTTTTGCTCATTTCCTTCAAATGAGAGGATGAGGGAAACGTTTTTTTCTTATTTAATTATAATTTGAAACAAACGCCCATTAATTAGATTGCGTCTTAACAAATGAGAGCCTGGGAATAAATGTAAAATAATACACACACACGCACGCACATATACATACATGCACAAACAGTTATATGTATACTTATGTAGATCTATAGCTACAAATATATATGCATGTGTGTTCGTATGTATTGCATATTCCCCTATTTTATTACTATTTTTCTCTGATGAAGTTTAGCAAATATGTATAGGCTTTAGACACATAGGAATAGGAATAAATTCAATTACACATGACTGTCATTAACATTTAGACATAAGTTTCGTATAGGCCACGGATTGGTAGAGGCGACATAACACCGGATAGAATGCTTTATGGTATTTGTTCCGTCTCTCTGCTTTCTGAGTTCAAATCCCGCCGAGGTCGACTTTGCCTTTCATCATTTAGAGGTCGATAAAAAAGTACCAGTCTAGGACTGGGGTCGATTCTTTCTCTATATCTCCTTTTCATTTCTCTCTGTCTCTCCCTCTCCCTCTCTCTCTCTCTATATATATATATATCTTTCTCCCCCCATCTCTCTCTCGTTATATTTATATATATATTTATTAAAATAACAGATTAAAGTTTAAGCAAAGAACCACCTAATAGAATATTAGTCTAAGACTTCATGTATACCATAATTGTGGTTGTGTCTTTGCGTGTAATTGTTTTCACCGCTACAAATAATAACGTATTATCTTCGTTTTTTTTTTCGTTCTTTGCCAGGGAACGTTTCCACGAACCAAAGTATCGTCTTCCTGTCTTCCTCCGGTTGCAACGTTTTTTTAAATATTTACTTCTGCGTTCACAGATTGACTATTTTAGTTTCAGAAGATCCCGTTAAGGGTGAAAGCAGCGATTCTTTGCTTAAACTTTAATCTGTTATTTTAATAAATATTTGGTCTATGGTTCTTATATATTTGATATATATCTATCCTTATCGAGCCCTCTATGTATTTTAGTCTTCACATTTATTATATTACAATATATATATAAATATATATATATATATATATATATATATATATATATATATATATATATATATATATATATATATATATATATATATATGTTTGTGTGTGTGTGTGTGTGTGTGTGTATGTAAAAGGTAAACAGAAATAACAACACAATCGGTACAGTATATGGAAGGTATATATTAGGTTAACGCTTGATATAGCAGTAAGAGGGACGTAACGTCTCAGACGCTAGTCCTTCATCAGAAGAAAGAATGAGAAATATAATAGATTGAGAGGACAGGCGGGATGGAATTGGAAAAAATATCTTTAGACAAAAATAACATATCTTGCAAAACTATATATATATATATATATATATAAATGGAATAGAATGAAACGAAATTTCATTTCTCACTCTTAGAACGGCACTTACTTAAATGTAAGTATGTATGTATACATACATACATATATGTATACAGACGTACAGTAGCATGTATATATATACATACAGGCACACATATATATATGCACGTATCAGTTTACCGAACATTTATTATAATGCTCGGTTTGTTCGTTTGTAAACAAACAAACGGCCTGAATTACGCCGTACAGTGTTTAGGCAACCACGTCACCTTTTTGTTCAACACTGACACAGGAACGATGTACTCGTTTCAAGCTTATTAGCTATCGTCAGCACCGTATACCTTTCTGCCAGATGGTTGAACGTCCGAAAGTATATACTTTCCTTATGAAAATTAACGGCTGAGCAGCCTAATTTGCATATCTAGTGAGTTCAGTCGGCCAGGCGCACCGAAAACGATAAATGGAATAGAATGAAACGAAATCTCATTTCTCACTCTTAGTACGGCACTAACTTAAATGTAAGTATGTATGTATATGTACACACATATATGTATACAGACGTACAGTAGCATGTATATATATACATACAGGCACACATATATATATGCACTTATCAGTTTACCGACGTTCAACCATGTGGCAGAAATGTATACGGTGCTGACGATAGCTAATAAGCTTGAAACTAGTACATCGTTCCTGTGTCAGTGTTGAACAAAAAGGTGACGTGGTTGCCTAAACACTGTACGGCGTAATTCAGGCTGTTTTTTTTGTTTACAAACGAACAAACCGAGCATTATAATAAATGTTCGGTAAACTGATACGTGCATATATATATGTGTGCTCGTATGTATATATATACATGCTACTGTACGTCTGTATACATATATGTATGTACGTATACATACATACTTATTTTAAGTAAGTGCCGTACTAAGAGTGAGAAAGGAAATTTCGTTTCTTTCTATTCCATTTATCGTTTTCGGTGCACCTGGCCGACTGAACTCACTCGATATGCAAATTAGGCAGCTCAGCCGTTAATTTTCATAAGGCAAGTATATACTTTCGGACGTTCAACCATCTGGCAGAAAGGAATACGGTGCTGACGATAGCTAATAAGCTTGAAACTAGTACATCGTTCCTGTGTCAGTGTTGAACAAAAAGGTGACGTGGTTGCCTAAACACTGTATGGCGTAATTCAGGCTGGTTTTTTTTGTTTACAAACGAACAAACCGAGCATTATAATAAATGTTCGGTAAACTGATACGTGCATATATATATGTGTGCTCGTATGTATATATATACATGCTACTGTACGTCTGTATACATATATGTATGTACGTATACATACATACGTATATATATATATATATATATATATATATATATATATATATATATATAAATTAATAAAATAATGAATAAACAAAGGAACAGCTCCTTATATTAAAACAATTCATAATTTTACGATCGTTTCTAGGATATATATGTCTTAGAGTTGGTATGCATATTCTATAAATCTATGTACAATATTTATACAAACTCTCAGAGGGAATATACATACCTACACATATATATGCTCTCTTCAGAAATAATGATATTTGTTTATTGAAAAAAACAAAGATTCAATACAATAGGTCTGTTTGGGAACAGGTTTTGAATTGACCAATAGAGAGATAGTGAGGGTCAAGATAGTAATATAGTAGTAGAAGAACCTTAAATTATGGGTAGAGGAAGGTAGATTTCAGTTTTGGATGGACAAGAATATTATGAATGAAGGATTATTTAAGTGAAGAAAATAGGTCGTATGCTGACCTCAGAAATAATTTTATTTGTTCATTGAATAAAACCAACAAAGATCTAATATATTCTGTCTGTTTGGTAAGAGGTTTAGAATTAACCAATAGAAAGTTAATAATTGGCCAAATGGTAAAATAGTAGTAATTGAAGCTTATTTTAGGGGTGAAAATAGGTCAGGTGGTCAGTAAAAGGTATACAAGCAGTTGCTGTTATAAAATAGTAATGCCAATGTAAATATCTAAGGAGACTAAAGTTTTAAGATAAGAGTGTTAGTGAAAAAAATACATCTATGAAAAGAATATAAATTATTTTAATTGATGGGTATATTTATATTGATAAAATTATACTAATACATATAGATATGATAATAAAGAGTTAGATGCAGTTGAAAAGTGCTGTTAGAGATGAGGGGAAATTAAAAGAATATAAAAATAATATATATATATACATATATATATATATATATATATATATATATATATATATATATATATATATATATATATATATATACACATACAAACACACACACATACACACATATATATATATATATATACACATATATATATATATATATATACATATACATGCATATATACATACATACATATATACATACACACATACACATTTACATATACATATAATTATGGGGGGGGGAATTAAATTTATTAGTTAGAAATAATAAATATATATAGATTTCAAGGAACATAGAGTCATAACCTGAAGTTAAAGCATTATATATGTTTACTTAATGGTATCAGTTTTAGGAAATGATAGTTGTAAGAAGGAAAGCAAAATGATGTAGTTCATCAGTAGTAGAATATTAATTATAGGTTAACTAAATTAAAAACAGTTTATATATTAATTTCTAAAGTGTATATTAATTAGGTTTATAATATTTAAAGGTTTTTCTCAGTTTATGATTACACGATATTATTAATTCCTGTCGCTTATTTAATAGGATATCCTTAGATTTCATTATTTCAAAAAGTTCTGGGGAACATAATCTACATTCATATCTACTATTTTGATAAGGAATGGCCCTTTTGAGCACACTCCAGGCCAGGTCATAATCTATATTCCTCTTTCTATAACTATTAACTATTTCAGCTAGAGATGTTGTATTAGCTAGTGCGGCATTTTTAAAACTATGTTTGTGGGTATTAAATCTTATCTTAAATTTGTTAGAGGTATCTCCTATATATGAATAAATTGAGTCCTTAGTGTTAACTTTACATTTATATACTATGTTATTAACAAGGCAATTTCCTTTTAATGGACAGTTAGCCTTGTTTCTACAGTTACAACTTTTCGTGAATCCTGTATCTGAGGAGATATTATGGTTAGTTTGATGTACTGGTGGTATACACATGGTTTTTTTTACATTTATATGCATTATAGGCACTTATATTTTGTTTTATGTTTTTGGTTGTTGAGTAGGAGAATTTAACCGTTGATCTATTTAAAATTTGATGGTATTTGTGGTTTGGCGGGAAGTTTTTCTCTAGGATATTAAAGAATTTGTTAGGTATATTATCTTTAATTTGTAAATTAAATGGAGCATTATACCAAGTAACTCATCTATTACGGTTTCGATGTTGTTTATTGTTTTTATAGGATGCATCCGGATATTTATTAGAGAATTATTGTTAATGACCTCACCACACACATTTTTAGTTAGATTTATTGATTTAGATGTTTTAGCTTGTTTATTAGGAGTTTTATTATTAACATTTATTAGAGTTGTAGGATGAGTAGTTTTTTGAGAGTTACTATACTGTATATTAGAAGAGTTAGAGAAATTTGGTTTTATGTTGGTGTTTTGGGGTATAGTGTGAGTGGCATTTAGGTGTGTATGTTGCATTTGGTGTTTGTTGGTAATATTAGGTTGTATGTTTGTAGTGTTATTGGTAGAAGGTATATATACTAATCTATTTTTCTGGCCACTTCTAGCTAGAGCTTCATTATAAAAGGTCGCATTTTTATCAAATACATCTTGGTTAGACGAAAGTTTAGAAATTCTAAGTGATATATTATATGCAAGGTTTTTAAGGATAGAATTAGGGTGATTAGATTGTGAGTGTATGTTGTGTAAATTTTGGTTGGGTTTATGGTAAGGTTGGTAGATACCCGTAGATAAGTCTAATGTTATTTCTAGGAAATTAAATACTTTACTTGTGTTTTCAAATGTAATATCTAGACTATAATAGTCTTTAAGGAAAGTTCTCATAAGCTTTTTATTTTTTTCTATCTCTGAGAGGCTAAGGTTATTGGAAAGAAGAAGACAGTCGTCACGATATAAACCACCTTTAAGGTGGGGAAAGGAAGCATTTATGTTAAAAAGAAGAAAGAGGCCCACAAGATCAGTAATTTGGGCAGAATCGCTTGAGCCCATAGTAATATCTTGACTCTGTTTTCCGTTTATTTTTCACCGAAAGTAGTTTTTGAATGCATCTTCTCTTTTCATGGTATCCGGATTACATTGAGTTCTTCATACGGATCGGACACTACCGTAAACTTTTGATAGATTTATCTACATATATATATATATATATATATATATATATATATATATACAGGTTTTCGATGGATAAAAGTGGATCAAAAAGAGATGCGAGGACGTAAAAGTCAACCACAAGATCGGAAGGCCTTCAACAAGAAGGACTAACGCCAACGTTGCACGAGTGAGGCAGGTGGTGCGTGGTGATCCTCGTCTGACTGTTCAATTGATTGCAAGTGAATTGGGCTTGAACCGTGACAGCATTTGGAAGATTAACATCGAGGATTTGACTATGCGGAGGACCTACGCGAAGATGGTGCTGAACGATGACCAGAGGGAGTAGTGCATGCAGGTGTGTCAATACATCATCGAGTATCATAAATCTAAAGTTGACTATGTGGGAGACTCATCACCGGTGATGACATATGGATCTTCGAGTACGACCGAGAAAACAAATGGCAGAGTCATAAATGGATGGGTCCAGAGTCTCCAAGTCCAAACAACGTGAGACAGTTGAAGTCCAATGTCAAACTTCATGTTGATCATGTTCTTCGTTGTGAGGGGAATCGTCTACAGAGAGTTCTTGACACAGAGCCAGACGACCAACCAGCTAGTCTACAAAAAGTTTCTACTGTGTTTACTTCGTTCAGTGAGCGAGAAGAGGCGAAAGTTGTTGCAGGACAACATCTGCCTGTTTCACCACGAAAACGCGCCGCCATACAAAGCCCAGATCAACTGGTAGTTCCTGGCCGAGAAAAACATAACCATGCTGGAGCAAACTTCCTGATCACGCGATGAGGCACCGAGTGATTTTTTCCTCTTCTCTAAGCTCGAGAGGGTCATCATGAGGAACCATTTTTCGGCCAGGGAAGCTCTCAAGAGGGCCATGATGATGGATCTGTGAAGAGTCACGGATGAATCTTTCCAGGAATACATGGAGGTATGGCGGAGGACGATGGGAAATTGCGCTAGTCTCGAGTAGGATTACAGAGACGGGGAAAATATCTAATTTGAAGTTTGGATTAGAAATGTTTTTGGCACCCATAGTCTTATTTCTTTTCTAACTCACCCCGTGTATGTACTCACACACACACACACACACACACACACACACATACACACGCACACACACACACGCACATATATATACATTTATATATATGTGTTGATTTTTAATGAGTTTTATGTTCGCCTCTTTTAGCTGGTTGTGCTGCATTACTCGAATGTGTTGCTGAGTTATTTCCCCTTACCTTATGAGACTCTTCCCTGCCCATTTGATGCTAAAATCACACGGTGTCTCGTCTATATAAGTGTGACATCACTAGCTTACTTTAGTACCACAGCGAGACAGTTTTCAATTGAACCCCAATTGATAGTCCTAAAAGAACATAACTACCGATGAAAACCAAGTATTTTCTTTTTTTTATTTTAACTATGGTAGTTCATATATTTTTCCTTTTTTAAACAGCTGTAAATATAATTAGTAATGTTAGTAATGCTTTTATGTACTGTATATATTCTACTTTATGTGTATTAGTAATTGTTATTATTGATGTCTCCGTAATATTATCGCATGGGTATGCTTTGGATTACGATATTTTTATCAATAATTTCCATTGAGCTTTTATGGAATAAAGAAATAAAGATCTTTTTGTTTCGATTTACTTAAACCATTTTTATATACTGTTCCTGTAGTTGGTAGACCTGTCCAACTTTAAGGTGTTGATGAGCTATTTCTAGCTCTCGTATGAGACTCTTTATTATGCATTTGGGTTCGGAAATCATTGGGTGTCAGGTCTATTCCAGTATGATGATACCTGCTTAAATTAACAATACATCGAGTAAGGTCAACTGAACCCACAATGGATAGCTTATGTTTTGTAGTACTAAAACTATATGCCTGTTGTGCGTGGCTGTGTGTTTGCGTGTGTATGTAAAGAAGTGTGAAGAAATATATTACTTGATACTAAAAATACACCGAAACTACTATATTGAGTTCCTCGTTATGTTTTATAAATGTTCTTCTATAGAAGTTAACACCGGCGGAGACATCCACTGTTTTCTTTACACCGATCGCAGAATCCGGAGAATTTCATATCGCATTAGGATATACCACCTTGGGTTATCGATGACTGCCCTCCACGACAATGCCATCGGTATCTTTTCCACAGAGTACAACTGAGATATAAACTCCAGTTAAGGGTCGAAGGTTTTTTTCCGACAACATTTCTCCTTCCATTTTTAATTTAGTTTTTCCCACACTTTTCATTTTCTTTCTCTATGTTCTCTATTTTGGTTTATTATATAAGTTGTGTTAAAATACTTCCATGACAGTATACCATAAATATTTGACACCAAACTAAATTAAAACTATTGGTTGGCGAGAAAATTCGTTTTTCGACAAAGAGTGAAGAAAAAAGCAAATCATCCACAGCAACTTAGAAGGCAAAATACATAAAAAAATATCATAAGAAACAAGACGGGTGTATAAGCCAAATGAGGAAAAGTGTAATGGTGTTGGCGAGAAAGACGTGGCAGAACAATATTTTGATTGTTGTATTGGTACGTACATGTATGCATACACACACACATATATATATTTATACATATATGTATATACATATGTGTATGCATATTTACACACACACCCACTCACACATACACACACACACACACACATATATATATATATATATATATATATATATATATATATATATATGTGTGTGTGTGTGTGTATAAGTATATAATTGTACTTATGCTTATGTATATATATATATATATATATATATATGTATATAGATATAAATGACAGGATTTATTTCCTGTTTATGCTTGTTGTTGTTGTTCTTTTGGGCGTGAACATGTGTATGGTGTGTTTCCTATACACTAGCATAATTTGCAGGGTTGCTTAGTTGCTTATATTCAGTATTAGAGCACTTTATAGAAAGAGATGGAAGAGGATGAGTTCCATTCATTTATCGAGGGACTAATAATAGCCAATGCTATAGCACACCCGTTCAGTTCCGCTGTCATGCCATATATTTCAACGTACAGGTTATTTCAATCAGCATTAATGCAGGCATGCGTGAAAACTGCATCAGGTATTTGACAGTATTTGTTGCACTGACAGCGATAAAAATATTTTAGTATGTGAATGAAGGTGATGTATTCCGAACAAAATGAAGTATAATTTTATACAACCACATTACGCAGTTCTCTGTGCTGACATACCCTGATCCAAAGAAAAAAAGTAAATATATATCCTATACATCATTTTCTATTTTCAAACAGCCGCGTTCACAGCTCTCACTAAACGTAACAAAACGATAAGCAAAGGCCAAACATCATATTGTCAAGAGATATTGTTCATCACGTTTTCTCACGTCAAGTAGCTGAAATATATACTACATACAGAAATGGAACTACGACTTTTACCATTAACATGACTGATCGAATGAAATCTCCGATGGAAAAAGACAGGCCCCTCCAAACCTACAGATTGATATATAACAAATTCTATAATATAATAACGTTTACATGTCTGTTTTTAGAAAACAGGGGACAGAATTGAAAAATTAGCATTTTGTACCCGTTTATCTCTGGTTAAGAAGATGATTAACCGAATTCTGATGAAAGAGAAAGAAGCGAAAATCAGTCATGTCTATCTTGTACACACACACAAAGATAATTTATTTTCAACCCAATATCAACTTCTCATAGTAAGTTTAAAATGTGATCAGCAAACGACTACTTAGAACATTGTTTGCCCCGAGCAGCATATAGTGCTTCTGTTAATTTCTTTAAATTTGTAGACACACACATAGTCGCACTTCTACTATGTGTAAATTAATGTAGACAAATTTAATTCCTTCCAAATTTATGTACACTTAGCTCTATGCTACTATTCTCTTGGTGAACAAGAAATTGGCAATCGATTTCTACCGAAGTGATAAAAATACGCTAAAATTTGTTCATTCACATTTCTCTGGGCAATGAGTGGTATGGTTAACTAAGATTGGCTTTCTAAATTCATCCATACCCTAAGATATAACTTACTTACCCAAATGGCATCTAATGCCTATACATACATACCCACATGCACATATACACGCACACACACACACAAATATATATATACATACATATATGTATGTATGTATGTATGTATGTATGTATGTATGTATGTATGTATGTATGTATGTATGTATGTATGTATGTATGTGTGTACGTATGTATGTATGTATGTATGTATGTATGTATGTAGAGATGACCCCTTAGCCTTTGTCAAGGCAGAATTCTAGGAGAAGGAAAACTCTGATATAACACCTGCAACCCTGATGGTATCCAATGATGTTGACTTGTTCTTCTTTTTGGTAAATATCATCTTGGTTAAGAGAGTGGGACTGGCTTTGTGCACTGCCTTTGCTCACTATAAAAGCTTCACGGCAGAGGCATTGCTTTATATCTGGAGATCTCTCTGCACTTGTCGTCACATGTTATCATGGGCCCAGCACTATGTGTCAATAATTGTCACAAGTGTAGTGTTTGTACCAGAGTTTTCAAGTCACTGGCTGGACTAAAAAGTCACACTCGTTCAGCGCATCGGTAGGGGTTCTCCTACATGGATATAAAGTAGTGGCCGTACTCGAAAACGAGTTGGCAGCCACCATGTATGTATGTATGTATGTATGTATGTATATATTCATGTTTGAGGTACTGAGATCTGGTTCAGCACAAATCTGAGAAGTCCTCGATACATGGTATGATGCATTTGGAAAGGCCAAAAGCGCAGAGGTCGGGATTGATCCTTTTTCTTTCCTAATACACGTTAACACCCACATTTACATATGTATCCAAAGTCAGCGCGATAACATAGTTCTCTGTGGCGTTGATATAAAGCGCTAAATCAAATTTCAAATAAAAGAAATCGAATGGAAAATGGGACAAGAGAGGGGAACCACTTGAAATATGGGATTAACAAATTGAATTACAAAGAACAAAATGATAGAAGGAAAGGATAAATAGCAACAAACAAGCGGAAAATTAATACCCCAATGGGCAAAAACATCGGATAAGGAGCGTGTCGTTAGGTTTGCACAGCTACACAACATGGAGGCTAAAACATATTTCTTTAATTTTCATTGTATCTTATTTTTAATGTGTTATATTGAATTGTAATGTCCTGAACACATAATGAGGCGCATTAGTAATATTACTAGTATGACATTAATCTTAATGTTTATACATGCATTGACTCAACAACCGGGTACAGGTGTCTTAGTCTTGGGTAGGTGTAACAGTTTTAAAATTATGTTTATTTTCATCACTGTTGATTTTGCTGTTTGTTTTTGTTATTCTTGTTGATATTATTTCTGTCACTCTTTTGCGATGGAGAGCCACCTTTGTAAAATGTTGACAGAATTAAATTATACCAAGTATACTTGCTGAAATATATATTAAACAAATACCACTAGTTGTTACCCGGTGATACGAAACTGTCTGAATTTCTCAAATTCCTTTTGCAGAAAAAGTATACTAGATGTTCAATGTAGCCATATGCTGGCTATAAAAATTGCGTGATGTGTTAAATATCACACAACTACACACACACACACACACACAAAAAAAACGTACATATCCATATACATATGGTCGAGGGGTCGGTGACAAAACGGGCTCCACCATAAGATCATAGTTTTATAACAAAGATAAGTGAAACACCAACAATACAACACCAACAGCTATAAAAAAGGCAGATGAACTCTTGAATGTCAACGCCCGTCCAGCACAACAATGGTTTGAATGGCCTTACCAACCCGTAATTGGACATGGGTAATGAGTACGACTATACCCCTGATATTATCAAAATCAAACAGAAAGCGGTGTAGGGGTTCCTCCAACAGGAGTGAGAAGGCCCTGGATTGGACTGAGTGCTCGACTAACTTTGGATATAACGATATATACTACCGATATTTTACCACAATATATATATATATATATATATATATATATATATATATATAGGAGGAGGTTATAGTTCACTTGAAGCATTGTGTAATGAGGTATAAACGTTAGAATATGTGTAATAAGGCCAAGACAATGCAGATATGGACATAGAAAAAAGAATGCAATAGTGAGAGATATTGATGAGAATTCGTCTTTCATCTTGAATTTATTTAAATGTCCTTAATTTTCGAGATAATATCTCTTCTTCGGAGGGAAGTAAAAGTCTCAGACCAGCGTCTAAATTTCCAATGAAGCCATGCTGACCGGAAATAGTATATATATACTATTTCCGGTCAGCATGGCTTCATTGGAAATTTAGACGCTGGTCTGAGACTTTTACTT
>OZ024742.1:132456754-132461754 GCA_964016885.1 Eledone cirrhosa
ATGTTTGTTAAGGTTCTCTATCTTACGGGGGCTATGGTTTCTAACGGTAAACAGGGCGTCGTCCCTATATACACCTCCTTGTAGGGCCGGTATTTCTTCCCTAAGCTTATGTAGGAGGTATATCCCGACCAGGTCAGTTGCTTGCGCTGAGTCACTGGACCCCATCGTGACATCGAAGTTATCAGGACGGTTGGTTCTGGTCCAGTGGGAGCCTTCGAACTGGATAATGGTTCTACGCGCCACTAGAATTATGTCTATTTCTCTTTTAGTGAGGCTAGTGTTAGATCTAGCTAAGATAAGTGCCTTATTTAAGAGTATGGTGGAGATAGAGGCGTACTAACTATCTATATCAAACCGGATGAATTTCAGGGTGGCTTTATCCTGCAACTCGGTGAACCAATTTATGACCTGGTCGGTGTTGCCCCAGAGGCAGACCTTAGCCTTTCTATTAAGCTCCAGTAGTACTCTGTCAAGTATCACTTTACTAATCTTACCTATATCTGATGTAGAGGGGCATATTAGTCTAATAGAGGGGCTTTCATTAAAGTCATATATGTGATCCTTAAGAGAGAATTAAGGTGTCAGAGGGACGTACGGGTTAGTGTACTTTTCTATTTCTAAGCTGGTGACTATATCCTTCTCTACTCTATTTATGTCATTTAGGGTACTAGAGGGTGTCTTTTTGTAGTCTTTGTGTAGTTCCTTATAGATGAATTTTTTATACTCATTCGCGTCCATCTTGTACAGCTTTTTGGTTTTGTCGGAGGTGACGAAGAGGTGCGGGTCATTCTTGATCTTAGTTATTAATGTATCAAGGGACGTTAAGAATGGATTGCTGCATTGGTGTTTCTTTCTGAACTTAACGTTTTTTTTACTTTCCCACGTATATATATATATATACTTTCCCACGTATATATATATATATATATACATACATATATACATAGATAAATACTTTTATACATACATACATACATACATACATACATACATACATACATACATACATACATACATACATATATAAGTGTTTGTGTAGATACTTAAGTATATAATTATGTTTGTTTGTGTGTGTATATACGGATGCCCAGCAGATATATTCCGACTTAGTTATGAGAAATTTAATTTATAGACATGTATGTATTAAGATCTTATAGGCACTTGCATCTAGGCAAACATAAACATAATAGCATACATGCATTGCGAATATACGTTGAAAATTAAAAACGCGTTTTCAATGAATATATTAATATAACATGAATTAAATTATTGGAAAGTCTTTACAAGCAGACAGACACACAGAGAGGCCAGCGTTAAATATATAATATGTGTAGATACTTTGCTCAGGTACATATCCATATGTATGCAGGTACATATCCATATTTACAGATGCTTGTATGTACACACAAATATATATATATATATATATATATATATATATATATATATATATATATATATATATATATTTATATATATATATTATATATAATTTTATATATATACTATACATATATTTATATATATATATATGTATATATATATATATATATATATATATATATATATATATATATAATTATATATAATATATATATAAATATATGTATAGTATATATATAAAATTATATATAATATATATAAATATATGTATATTATATATATATATATTCTTATATTAGGTAGCTGAAAAAAGCAGCCACCTGCGTTTATAAATATACCTTTAAATAGAAATATGCTAACATTCATTCTTCGATCTCTCAATTATGCAATTATGTAAGAATTTTCTTCGAATCTAATTGCATAAATAAAAATAACCAACCTCCGACCTTCAGTCACAGAGGCGCTACACACACACACATGCAAACACGAACTCACAAACCCCCACATACACACACACACACTAACACACATAGATATATATGCAATTGCCAGTACGTATTATGTAACTTTGTGCATTTTCTGCTATTACCTTATATATATATATATAATTAGTTACAACAGTGACATATACAAGTATTTACATTTCCTCGGGTAAAACACCACAACCCATTCACCTTGTTATATGAAAAGAAAATGGCTGCGCTCACTCAACGAATTATACTTAACTCGTCCTATCGAGTCCGTGCTCTTATTTCTACCAAACTTGGATATTTCTACCAAACTTCTACTATATATATATATATATATATATATATTTCACAATTGAAAATTGCAAACTTTACTGAAGTTTGCGAAAGCCTGAAGGTACTTGTTCAATTAAAACTTAACATTTAATATTCTACCATACTATTTCATTAAAATATAATTATAATTTTAAAGGATTGTAAATAAAACGAGTAAATCAGACACAGTTGGAATTATTTTTATTAATATATATATATATATATATATATATATATATATATATATAATATAAGATCAAAAGATGGTTAAAGGAGTTCCATATATTTTATTATGCGCATTTCAAAAACAAACATCATCAAGCAATAATATTTGTGTTTTCATCAGATAAAACAGGAGAACATGATATGAAGGCTAAAAAACACTTGTGGATAGTGCAGTTTTAAATCAACATATCGTGCTTCTCATCCGATATCTGCATTGCTTTATTGTACTACAATAAAACTCACCTCCTACATTATATATATATATATATATATATATATATATATATATATATATATATATATATATATATTCATATATATATATAACAGGGTGAATGAGTTGGGGTGTTTTACCCGAGGTAATGTAAATACTTGTATATGTCACTGCTGTAACTAATTGTGGTATATATAAATGGTAACACAAAAGTTTCTACACCATACCGAGAACAATTGTTTCACCTTAGCGAATCCTCAGCTCGCAATGGTCATGGTTATACGGAACATGTATAGTAGATGGTTAAGTTTCAGTCATAACTACCATGACTGAATCTTAACCATCTACTATGTCAGGGTATGTCCTGCATCATTTTATTTTATCTGATGAGGACGTACTGTTGAACTTAACTCAGTACCTCTGAAATATGTATAATAACATATAATTTATGACAAGAATATCTATTTTGTTAATATTTTGAATTATTATTAATAACTCTGGAAAACATTTATATTGAGTGCTTCCAATCTATTGTAAAACCCATTCTTTGATGTATTCATTGAACCTTGTTTAACTTTTAAATATATATTTATATATATATATATATATATATATATATATGTATTGAAATTTCCGTTGAAAACAGAAAAGGTCATAGAAGTGAAGAGTGCTCTATGTAAGTACCAGAGCAAAATTTAATGTATAAAAATCAATACAATATAATTACCTCATTACCAGAGGTTTCCCGAATGAGGCGAATACGAAAGAAACGTCTTCATTCGTTCGTCAGATGAGGCAATATAAAACATGGCTAAATACTTGGAAAGTCTCATCAAGAAAAGCAAAAAAAAAATTATATAAATATAGACAAATGAATTACAATAGCCATATGAAATATATAAAAATATTTCAAGAAATATAGTTAGGTATGTGTATATGTATGTATATACGCTCACAGATGTACACTTATGTGTATGTACAAATGTATACGTATAGTGAAAAAGTGTGCGTAAATATGTGTTAGGGCAAGTGTATCTGTGTATCTATAAACTACAGACAGACATGATGTGGTTTTTTTGTTTGGCGTACATACACATATGTGTACATCTGTGAGCGTATATACATACATATACACACACCTAACTATATTTCTTGAAATATTTTTATATATTTCATGTGGCTATTGTAATTCATTTGTCTCTATTTATATACTATTTTTTGCTTTTCTTGATGAGACTTTCCAAGTATTTAGCCATGTTTTATATTGCCTCGTCAGACGAACGAATGAAGACGTTTCTTTCGTATTCGCCTCATTCGGGAAACCTCTGGTAATGAGGTAATTATATTGTATTGATTTTTATACATTATATATATATATAAATATATATATGGAAAAATGAAATTTCATTTCTCAATCTTAGTACGGCTAATACTTAGATATAAGTATGTATACGTGCATACATATATGTATACAGACGTACCGGTGGATTGGCAGTATCGGTAGAGGGTCGGACGCCATGCTTTCAAGCATAGTTACGTCCCTTTACGATCTGAGTTCAAATCCCGCCGAGGTTGACTTTGCCTTTCATCCTTACGGGGTCGATAAAATAAAGTACCAGTAATGCACTGGGTAATTGCTGGCCTTGTGCCTAAAGTAGAAACAAGTATTTATATACATACATACATCCATATATATATATATATATATATATATATATATATATGTACGTATGGGTTTACCGAATATTTATTATAATGTTCGGTTTGTTTGTAAACAAACAGCCCGTATTATGCTGTACAGTGTTCGGCAACCATTGATGCCCTTTTGTTCAACACTGACAAAGGAACGATGAACGAGTTTCTAGATTATTAGCTGTCATCAGCACCGTATACCTTCCTGTCAGTCGATTGGACGTTTGAAAATATATACTTTCCTTATGCATATTAACGGCTGAGCAGCCTTATTTGCATATCGAGTGAGTTTATCGGCCGGGCGTAGAGAAAACGATAAACGGAAATATTAAATTTCATTTCTCACACTTAGTAAGCCTAATACTTAAATATAAAGTATGTATACGTATATACATATAAGTATACAAACGTATATATATATACGTACATATATATATGTATACACACGTTCAATCGACTGACAGGAAGGTATACGGTGCTGATGACAGCTAATAAGCTAGAAACTAGTTCATCGTTCCTTTGTCAGTGTTGAACAAAAGGGCAACGATGGTTGCCGAACACTGTACGGCTTAATTCGGGCTGTTTGTTTACAAACAATCCGAACATTATAATAAATGTTCTTTAAACCATACGTACATATATATATGTGTGCATGTATGTATGTATGTATGTATGTATAAAATGCTGTACGTCTGTATACATAT
>OZ024742.1:132466754-132476754 GCA_964016885.1 Eledone cirrhosa
ACTAGGTTGGCATATGTGGGTGCTACTTTCGTGCCCATTGCCGTACCTGATACTTGTCTGTATATTGAACCATTGAATGTGAAGTAGTTATTTTGTAGGATAAAGCGGAGTCCGTCAGTGATAAAATCTTTCTTGATGCGTGTCGGTATTTCTGATGGGTGTGTGTTAAGCCAGTATTGGACTGCTGTTATTCCATAGTTGTGAGGTATGTTTGTGTAGAGGTTTATTACGTCAAAGGAGACAAGAATTGTATTTGCACTTACTGTTTTAGGGAGGTGTTTCAGCATGTCAAGGTCATCTCGTATGTAGCTCTGTATATGTTGTAGAAAGGGTTTCAGTAGGATGTCCAGAAAGTTGCTAAGTCTGTGGGTTTCACATGTAGGGCCTGCTATAATTGGCCTGAGTTTTAGGTCTTCTGGTGGTGTTAGTTCAATGTAATTGTTGGTTGAGGTGTCACATGCATCGTTTATGGGTTTACATTTGTGGAGTTTCGGTAAGCCGTAAAAAGAGCTTGTATTGCATTTGAAGTGGCTTATATAATTAAACTCTTCTGCGGTTAAGCTGCTGCGGTATTTATTCAGTAAGGTCAAAAGGTTCCCCATTGTTTTGGTGTGTTTGTAGTTTTCTGTTTTTTCATAGTATGTGTTGTTTTCTAAAATGTTAAGTGCGAGGGTCCTATAGTAGTCCGTATTCATAATGACAACAGTACTGCCTTTATCTGATTCTTTGATAGTTATCTCAGGGTTGTTTCTAAGTGTGAATAATTCTTCCCATTCGTGTGTAGATAGGTTTGATTTCGTGTGTTTATTTGTAATTTTTTCATAGGGAAAGTTGGTGATGTGTTCGCAGTACGTGTCCAGTGCTTTATTTCTTCCCTTTTGTGGGCAGAAATTGCTTTTATTTCTAACCAGTGATTCGTCTTCAGTGTTGGTGTCGTTGTGGAAGAATTCCGTTAGTCGCAGCTTACGTATGTGTGTGTGTATGTACGTGTGTATATGTATGGATATATATATATATATATATATATATATATATATATATATATATGTATGTGTGTGTAAGTATATGTATATGTATGTATGTGTGGATGAAGGTATGTATGTGTGTATATATAGGTGTAAGTGCACTAAATCCCTTTCTATCAATCTCCCCTCTCCTACCTACCACAGGAAGATATATGTATGTATATTGCTTCCACCCCTCACTGACCAGCAGCTGGCCATCTGGCCATTGCTAAATTTGACCTTTATAAAATAACCCACACCCCCAAATAACTTCTCATTCACTACCAGAAAGGCACCTAGCAGTCAACGAGCTGCTAAACGAGCTGCTACCAAGATGAAAAATACTGTGAAATCCCACAATGAATTTTATACTTGAATTTTCAAATCTCAAATTTTAACTCTGCTTATTATTAATTTTTCTTAATATTAATCAACATTTGAAAAGATGACTTTTGCAGACCCATCGAAACCGGTCATTTTTTATACCCTTTATTATTTCCTTACCTTATAAAATTATATGTTTTTTCACAAAAAAGTATTCTGTCTCTTATATATTCCATGTGCCATTACCAACCTCAATTTTCTCTATAACCTTCGTTTTGTGTAGTAAATTACACTTTTCATATATATATATATATATATATATATGAATGTATATATAGTGTATTTTGCAATACACTGTATGCTTAATTAAAAGCATTTTGAAGACCTTACGCTATTGTTTTAAAGTAGCAACAATGTCACTTACTTCTATTTTCAGCAAACATGTGGAGATAAGTTGACAGAGTTTGTTTCATACTTGTTGGTACTTATCAAAGCTCAGCACTCCTCCTGTCTACTTATCTCCCCTTGTTTCCTGAAAGCAGAAGTAAGTGACATTGTCACTACTTTAAAACGTAAGGTCTTCAAAATGCTTTTAATTAAGCATACAGTGTATTGAAAATACACTATATATACATTCATATATATATCGCTATTTCAGAGCACCAATTCTAATTTATTAAATATATATATATATATATATATATATAGAGAGAGAGAGAGATGTAAGTATGCATACGTACATATATATATATATATATATATATATATATATATATATATATATATATATATATATATATATATATATATATGCACACACACACAAACGCACATAAATATATATATATTCATACACACATATGTACGAATCGGTTATATCGAACATAATAATATTCGATTCATTTGTAAAAAAAACAGCCCGATTAAAGTTGTGCTGTGCCGATGACAAATCGTCATCCATCTGTTCAACACTGACATTGAGGAAGAATCAATATGTTTCTCGGTCACTACCCTTCATCAGGACTGTATACATCTCTCAACCTACTGAACGGTTGAAAATATATATTTTCTGAAGTACACATCTGGTGATTAGCCTCATTTGCATCATAATAATAATTATACCTTCAGTATTTTTATGTTTAATCATTTTGCTACTATTAATATCATTATCCATATATGGTAGCTAGAAATTATTCGGCTTTTTAAAAGAGTATCATAAACTGCTGGATTTTCGTAGCAAGAAAATACTATGAATTCAGTTGAGCGACCTAACGTGGAAATCTATTTTCTTCGCCCCCCCCCCCCCTTATTGTTGCTTAAGATTCGGGATTGCCTAATATTGAACCGAGGCTGGACGAGGCAGAAAACAGCTTTCCTATCAAACGTCTTATATCGAAAATACTACTACAATTTGATAATTTTTATAAAGGAGTTTACTCATCTGGGACAGTGCGTTTCTTAATCCATGTGTATTTCGAATCCTAGCCGATTCTATTTTCAGCATCAGAATAGTGTCGTATTGGATGCTTCTTTATCAATGTTCATAAAATATAATGAGAAATAGTAGCTTGTGAACGCTTGATTTCAACTTTCTTGGCACTTGAGTATAGCAGGTGTTATAATTGGTTTTGCTTATGCTGTTTATGCTGAAGCTGTGTATAATATTTTAGTTTATATTCTGATATTATTACATCTTCCATATTTATTCGCTATGTCTGTTGTGGAATTCCATATAGAATTCTGCAGTTATCCAGGTTAAACGTAATAGCAAATAGCTGTTTGATGTTGCTATGGGGAACTATGAGTGGTCAGAGGTATGTAAACTAGTGGATTCATACATTTTAGATTAACTGCTTCGTATCATGTTGGTTCTGACCTAGCTCTCTATAGAGATGGCCGTCTAATTTTATCACGTTTATTCAATAGAATCCCCTTAAATATATGTAGAAAAGATTTAATTAATATCTTCAGGATGTTTAATGTAAAATTAATAGTTACTATTAATATTAAAGTTTATAACTTTCTAGATATAACATTAAATCTAAACGCAGATAAATATTTATCAGATAGAAAATCAAAATATATTATCTAATCATCACTCTTCAGTGTTAAAAACCTTCTTTAACAACATAGGTAAAATCATTTCAAATATTTCATTTGATGAACTTCAATATAACATGCCATATGGAGGAAATATATGGTGTCAAATGAAATCGAATATAACAATGTCAGTTATGTATAATGGAGAGCACCTTGATATTAATTTTCAGATATAAGCATAGACACACGCACACACACACACACACACTCTCACACACACAGGTATATATATATATATATATATATATATATATATATATATATATATATATATATATATATAGTTAACCAATGAACCAATACAGGAATGCAACAATACATAGTTATATTAGTTTAACGGTTGGAGGAAATAGATGCGTGTTTTACGTATATATATATATATATATATATATATATATATATATATATATATATATATATATATATATATATGCATATATATATTTACTGATACATTTTCATGTGTCAGCCAAAAGCCGGCTTACATCTAGGAAAAGATTCCTAAAGAGGAATCAAACATCCGAACATCAAGCATAAGTAGTGAAAGAGTCACTCGCTGGGAAGAAAAAAACTTAACAACCTCCCAGCTAAAGGCGAGGCACTACCCCCACACTCACACACGGAGCAGATACAAAGTATGCATTGTGGAAATGCCTCAGCCGATTAAGATCTGGTGTTAGTCGTGCAAAAGCCAATTTGGCAAAATGAGGATATTTAAAGAATGGGAACGTTGTGTGTGACTGAGGCAGCGAACCACAGACTACGCTGCACCTCTTGATATCCCCCCTGCTGGAACACTCCTGCACAGCATTGAACTTGGCAGATTTTAATGAGAAAGGACATCAATGTGTTCAGCTGTGGCAGAGCCACATCTAACCAACCTTTGTAGCCGACACTCTTGTGGACACATTAAGAAGATTACGAAGAGGTTACGTTCTCAAACTAGAAACTCTCCCACACATCCCTGCAAAATCTATATATTAATTTATAATGCACAATCATTTTCACATTTGAAATTACAAACGCACTGAATGTTTTGAAGCTCAGAATTCACCTAGATACAAATCTCATAAGTTTCGAAATACAGTTCATCTAAATTTTGCTGTCCCTCCATATGAATGACTATTTGGTTGTCCCATAATACGAATCAAAGAATATTTGCAGGAAGTTTTTTAAAATTACGGTTACAAAAATTGTAAGGTTTAGAATCAAAACTGTACCCTATTCGTACAAAATGGTATTTGGCCTTTGAATTCTGAAATACATTTTCTATTTGGGAGATTGTTTACTCCATCATTCTGAAACTCTTTCTATAGAAATAGTTCCCCCTTGAATAGGCTAACGGCTAAATAATTTTTGTGGTTGTGTTTTATATTTACATCATGCACTTTGTGATTTTCAATACAGAGGAATAGAATTTTTCCATCTCAGTAATCTGTGCTCTCCGTCATTCTTACAACGTATATTTAAAGAGTATATTCTCTACAAAGAACAAAGAAAAGGCAGAAAGAAATTCTTTTGTATGAACTCACGTAACTGAGATATGTTTATGGTGTCTTTCATGAACTTGTTGCTTATTGGCGAAACCTTACAAAATGTTAGTAATATCAGATATAGGAGTAAGAGAGATGTTTTTTAAACTGTTGTATCATGGAAAACCATATTCTATTTAAATTCATTGATATTTGGTTTTTGAGATAAGGGGTACTTTGATGATTTTCATTTCGTGTCGACCGTGAAAGAATACATTCATTATGCTATATGAGCAAAGGGTTAGATTCAACTGAAACATTTTCTATCTTTCATCGAACAGAATTCCAGAACAAACGTTATATATGCATGTTTTATATATATATATATATATATATATATATATATATATATATATATATATATATATGTATACATATATATATGTATATATATATATAGTTATATATACAACATGCATATACAACATGCATATATATATATATATATATATATATATATATATATATATATATTATATGCGTGCGTGTGTGTGTGTGTGTCCGTGTGTTTATGAGTGTATGTGAGCGTGCCCGTGTGTGTATGTGTGTATGTATTTGAGCGTGTGCATGTGCGTATGTGTGTGCTTGTGCGAGTTAATGTTGTGTAAATGTATAGAATATAAAATATACATGTCGATGATCGATTCAACTTGAGAACTATTTGGTTATGTAAGAGCCTCATATGTATTGTAGAATAAGAACCATTTATATTTTCATATCTTCCTATTTTTTACTTCTCTAAGATAGATTGCATTATATATTCCCCACTATTTATCTACTTACACCGAAGTGGTGAAACACTGCTTAAATATCTACATTATTTTACTGAATAATGGTTTCAGATTTAGGTACAACGCTAACAATTTTGGGTGAAGGTGAAAATTGATTAAATCGATCCAAGTTTATTATTGATGCCTTATTTCATCGTTCCCGTAAGGATGAAATTCAAAGCTAACCTCGTCGTGATTTGAATTCAGATTGTAAATAAAGGAACGTAACTCTATGTGACAAAACATGGTATCAAACACTCTACCGAAACTGCCAACCCATAACCCTTACTTAACTGAGTGATAATATCCGATTTCAAAAATAAAAACAACAAAAAAAAGGAGTGTTTCATGTTCAGTAAAAATTATTTTAAAGGAATATTTTTCCGTGTGAAATATAGTTTTGAAAGGAAATTAAAAAGGTATGAATTACATGATAACTTTTGTAAACAATATACAATGCATGGCATTGCTGATTTGGCGTGCATGAGATGATTGTCGGATTATCATCGTATTCATTTTACAAAAATGCAGCATCTAAAATTAAACTGTTTAAAGATTTAATCTAACAAGGCCTTGTAAAAAGATAATTATTGATAATTAGATTGAAGTAAATAAATTTACAAATATGCTGAGATGGACAAGAACAATATCTTTAGCCATCAAGACATAAAGGATTTCTCAAAAGGAGTTAACATAATTTCGTTCCAAACTGTAAACAATTTTGTACATAAAGTTGCTTGATTGTTTGTGAAAACACGTCATTCACTATCATTGCATCTAAAAGATAAATCAAAACAGAATATGTTTAAAAAAACATATTATTATTGCATACGCATAGCTAGATGGTTTAAAAAGGAAAATGTCAGATTCGAACATTCGCAGTACTTTTTCAAAGCCAATGAATCTATTCATCACACTCATTGATGAGTGTGATGAATAGATTGCAATCGACTCACAGAAATATGAAAATTCTTTTAGTGCCCGGCTTTAAAAATAAACCATGTAGAAATAATTCGCTTGAAACTCAGTTTGGTGTTGATATAAATATTCATATAGAATCAAAATCTCTTAGAGCAACTTGAAATAATAAACACATTGTCACACACATTGTCACACACACACACACACACACCTACACACACACACACACACACACACACACACACACACACACACACACACACGCGCGCGCGCGCGCGCGCACACAATATCACACGTACACAAATGTGGGCGCGCACACCAACACGCATACTTCCACGATTTGTCTAACAATGTATTCGTGTTTTTAAAAAAAATATATAAAGATTTGCTTCTCGGCCAAGTCCTAGTAGCCATACTTCACATCTGGTTAGCTGATTCCAACCAATCAATGTTCAGTGTAAATCATTTAACAAGAAAGTCCGATTAACAAAATGTTACCATGTAATTGTCAAATTCCCTACCATCAACAATTAATTATCAACTTTAGTTTAGCCATCATCTATAACTCAGCTAACATTTTTCAGACTATTGCAATACTCTAGCTATCAAAAAAATATCAACTCAAACGAACATCAAAATTATTCTCATGCTTTCCCTTGAAGAGCAACATGAAGCAAAGTTACCCTAGAGTCTAGGGCCTAGACAGTTTCATCTCGTTCATTTGTAAATAGACTAATTGGTTGACAATCTCTGGTTGAAATATATGCCCATCTCTTTATATATTTTAAGGATTAAGAAGTAAATTTCTTTAATTTAACAGTGGCTCGGTAACTGACAGCATTCAAATTATATAGTACAAAGGTTTAATCCTGTCCAGACATAATAGGAACATGCGTTTTAATGAAAGGATGCTATTTCCTGTCTTCTGTTCAAGAATCGTGTAGTTTTAATCAGTATATAGATGAACAGAGAGAAACTTAGTTTCTCTCTATATATATGCGGGAGCTGTGCCCCAGATAGTTCATGCTGTGGATACATTTTCATGACATTGCTTATTATTTTCTTGGCATATTCTGAAAAAGAGACCTATATGAATATATGCATTGATACTATCGGATGTTAAATTTTCCTCAAATCAACTAAAAATTGCTTTATTTGTATTATACACCATGTCATTAGAATGGCAGGACCATTCAATTGACTGAAAGATTGGATCATGTTTAAGTAGATACTCCTAAATATAATCGGCCATTTATGCTGGTAGTGTAGTTACAATATAATTGTTAATGGGGTTTGGTTCGAAATATAGAATTAGATCCTAACCTGGTCACTACAACGAAACTTAGTCATGGTGCAGTTAGAATGATTTTGATATTTCTCTGTGGCTCAGAAATCATGCGTGAATTAGACAAGAAATATCTAGGTATGAATGGAAACCTTACGTGAAATTAATTTTTCTTTACGCTGCTATAATGTTTGTATATTCTTTACAAATACGCAATAGGAGGTTGTACAACATTTGTTTTGTATAGATTACATGAATACATGAACCAATGATACACACTATGCATGGTTGCTCTACAATGGCTGCCACAGAATCTCCCTTGTTTCGCAGACCCCTATCATCAATATAAGGATGCATTTTATAATGCAATCCGGGTAATACTGCACCTGAAAGAGAGAGACTGGATGACCATGATTAGAATGACACTGTTTGATAAAGCTGTAAATCGCATGTTTATCGTTACGATTGTTCGACCTTACGTGATTCTTCATCGGTCACATCCTTTGCGAATAATTATCAAAATCCCTGGGTAGTATTTAATAAGGCTACCGCAAAGACCCTATCCAGCTTTAATCACGAGCAATAAGGACTGAACTAGCATATGTACAACTCGCTTCTACAGAATCTGTATAAACATTGCAATATTATTACGTTTGTTTTCTAACAGCGCTGTCTAGGAATATGTAACAATATTGACAAAATACTTCGACGGAAATTCAATTTCCTTTTAAACGTTCATATTGAATGTAGAATATGTATCTAATTTCTTATTAATGTAAGCGGTGTGCTGGTAAACATGTTACATATACACAGGAAATAAAAATCTATACAATATTAATCTATTAATATATCTACGATTTTGTATGAATCACGTTAGTCTTATATTTCAAATTTTAATATTAGTTGTTCCATAGAATTTGATTGTAGAGTTGGTGGAACACTGTTTGTAAAGCTTAATCAAGGTAGATTACGTGTTATGTTCAAAGCTTAGCGATTTACGTCTTGCCATTCCTTTGTCGTGGGTTGATAAAATGAGTGGCAATCAAGTAATGGGGTTGCTTTCATCGATATGTCATTAACTATAACTTTATATCGATGTGCTTATAAGAGAATCCAATATTTCGTTGTTTTCTTTATTGATTGAAACGATCTTCATAACTACATGACTGAAATGATATATTTCTGCATACAGTGATGCAGGTGAGAATACATAAAAAAATATGTTCAATTGTTTTTCTCCATGTTGCAAGTGTGAGACAGGAAGATTTTTTGGAGAGGAGATGTCTATTCTTCGATGTATTACTATTTTAAACATGTAATTTCCTATTTCAGTAATAAATTAAATCAAATATGATGGATTAATTGTCCCAAAACATTATTCCTTGTGTATTCTATAAATATGTTGCAGTATTGGCGCGGAATGTAGATAGAGAAAACTAAAGCAAGAAAAACCTGAAGAAGTATACTTCGCATCTCCCCAAATAACTGGAAAATATAACAAAATATACCACCATAAACAATGATATTGAAATTCATGTGACGTGCTAGAAACAACCGTCAAATCTCCCTCTGTTCACAGTGTACCTCCACAAACCATGGAATGACATTGGGAATCGTATGGCTAGATATAAATAGATAAAAAAAATGGTGATCATGGCTGTAAACATGTTAATCATTGTTATGATGGATAGGGATGACTTGAAGCTTGATATCAAGAACCAAAATATTCACATACTAATATTAAACGTTTATAGTTAATGCAAATCAAAGGTATTAGTAAGGTGAGATTATCAACAGTAGCTTCCTTGCTGCAAGTTTCGCATTTAGAATAAAGATCCCATAACTCCTTGTAGGGGCACCGTCAAAAGGCGTGTCTAGAGAACGTTTAAACCTGCCGGAGCCCAACACTATCTATAGAGGAATAATCGACCCCAGTACTAGAGACTGGTACTTGTTTTATCGACCTTGAAATAATGAAAAGTAAAGTTGACTCAGGCGAGATTTGAACTCAGAACGCGAAATGAGGTGGGACAAATACCGAACAGATTTCTATCCGGCGTCTAA
>OZ024742.1:132484254-132491754 GCA_964016885.1 Eledone cirrhosa
GAATGTAAAAACGTATTTCAATAAAGTAGTGGGGTTAATTAATTTCATTGCCCCGAGCTGAGCAAATTTCTAGCCTTTGGTTACAGCTGAAAATCAATATAAGCAAACAAAACCATAATTTATCGGAGAATTCGTTAGTAAATACTTCTGTATACACAATATATTAAATGTAAGAATTGATTGGAAAACCCGCCGCATAATATATAATAGAAATGTTACTAATTGAATAAGTGAAATTTTCTGCAAAGTATTATAATAGGAAATATTCATGAAAAAATATAAAATGTTATTTATAATGATGTCTAGCATTGTTGAACGAGTATCAATATTGGGAAAAAATGTGTAATCAATTAATCGATGAAAATATTTGAATGATTTTATTTAATCGATTATTGAAAGAAAAATTGAATCCGAGCCGGATTTGAAAATATATTTGAGTTAAATAAGAATTATATAAAATGTTGCCCTTCATTCATACGAATTACTTCTGTCAAAACCCAGAGACTAGCCTCGGTATACAGCCGTAATTTCACTTCAAACTGTGAATGAATGAAAAACAAATCCCATACTTTCTATATATATAGTCTGCTAAGGTAAGAAGCTCGAGAATACGAATAATCTTGTTGCTTTATGTAGATAGATTTTGGAAGATGTTAGAATTTATCTGGCACAATTTTCTCGACATTTGAAAAGTGGGTAGTAAACTCGATTGATTTAGAAGCCAAATGAACATAGATGTACATCTGGGAGCGGTGACTATTCTCAGAAACTAACGTCAAAAGAGTAATTAAAGAGCTCAAATTTGGCAAGGGCCCTGGAGAAGATAGATTCCGTTCCGATATTTTAAAGGCCTTAAATAAAAAAGATAATCTCTGGCAGACGCGTAAGTGACGTGTGGACTGGATCAATGGAAAGACAGGCACCTAAGCAATGGCAATTGGGAGTGATAATCCACATTTTCAAGACATGAGAAAAGTGTGATTTTTCCAATTACAGAAATATTTCCTTGTCAGGCATCCTCGGTAAAGTCTATACTACCTGTCTAGCAAAGAGATGTAAGAAAAGTGTTGAGTATTTCTGTACTGATAAATGATGCTAAATCGAAACAATTAAATGTTGGAGTCAGACTCCAAGGAGGGCATGTACTGTCACCTCTTTTGTTCATTATTTTCATGCGCAGCCTAATTAGAAGTGGTATCACGACTGGTGAGTGTAGAATCAGCCGGCTGGAATTTGTCGACATTATATTAATCAACTCAAGGCGGTGGATCAGCAGTATCGGTAGAGAGTCGGGCGCCATGCTTTCCAGCATAGTTACGTCCATTTACGGTCTGAGTTCAAATCCCGCCGAGGTTCACTTTGCCTTTCATCCTTACGAGGTCGATAAAATAAAGTACCAGTAATGTACTGGGTAATTGCTGGCTTTGTGCCAAAAATAGAAACAATTATATTAATCAACTCCGTGGATTGGCAGTATCCTTAGAGGGTCTGACGCCATGCTTAGCAGCAAAGAGTTACGGCCCTTTGTGGTCTGACTTCAAATCCCGCCGAGGTTAACTTTGCCTTTCGTCCTTACGGGGTCGATAAAATAAAGCACCAGTAATACACAGGAGTAATTGCTGGCCTTGTGCCATATGTAGAAACAATTATATTAATCAACTCGACCAAATGTGAGCTCCAACTTGCACCTGATGGGTTTAATGCTTGTGATGCATAGATGGCAAGTAAATCAGTGCTGCGAAAAATGAGACACCTCCTCCTATCAATAAAACATGTGACTGAAGTTCCACTGAAGCAAATGGAGATGTTTATATATCTAGGGATCGTGTTCACAAGTGATAGAAGGCAGGAGGCTGAATGAAGTGCAAGAATTGCGGAATCTTGTGCAGTAATGCGCCAGCTTCAGCATCCAATATTCAGAAGGGATGTCGGTGTAAAAGCCAAACTCACTATCTTCAATTTGGTATTCATGCCAACCCATGTAACGTTGGATGAAATAACACGAATAGCTGGTTTCGTTTTGATAATAAAAGATTTACTTAACATCACTTCATAAATGAACAAAGAACAGGTTATTAAGAATTACAACGGTTGAAGGTGTTTTTGGTGTTGCTTCATGATGCGGGTGTATTCTGAGACGAGGAGAAAGAGTAAAAGTCTGTGGTTGTCTGTAGATTCCAGTGGCCTGTAGTTATAGGTATATGTTTTATATAGCTATTCTCTGGGGTACGGCTCCGATCTCTTTGTGTTAGAAGTGGGATGATACACGCACGAACTTGTTTACGCCGAAAAGGATGGTGACCTAGAATTTGACATTTAGGTGTCACCCAGGTTTCAAGGCGTGGACAGATTTCGCTACACCCCTAAGTATGTTCATAAATCTTGGGTAATGCAACTGACAAAATGTATGGATGTGTATGTGCATATGCATACATATATGTATATATACAGTTGACTGTGCATGCATGCATATATGCAGACATGTCAATGTGCATGTACATGTGTGTGCTTGTATGTGTGCACACATGTTTGTACGTGTAAATGAAGAATGTACATGTGCCTGTGTGTGCATACTTTACACACTCTTTCAACCTACTCATTTACATTCTCTCTAAATCTTTACTTTATCCCATACCTTTCAATAAAGTAATAATTGATTCATTTATTCCTGCCTTTCTATGTAGAACCTTCTACAAAAACCAGTATACTTTTTTGTTCTGATCTCTATGCAGTATGCAAACACATTGTACATACTTCGTATCACTGGTTACCAAAACATATTAACTATTTTTATATTTTACCTGATCTTATTCGATCCTATTTACTAATTTATTTCACCATTTACTCATTTACTTTTATATGACCTTTGATTTGTTGATTTTATTATTTTCTTAAAAATACTCCATCGGCTTCTACACCCTCTCTATAAATAGCCTTACCCCTCATCGCCTCTACTCCCTATTCCTATGACCATTATGCCTCATCTCCTTGTGTTCTACGCTTAGCCACTATTCACCTTCCTACCTTCTGCTGATCCCCTGCCTGTCCTGTTACATTTAACATCCGCCCGCCAGGTTCTCCATCAGACCAGTTTATTACAATGATAAATTCAACCAAAGCACAACCAAAACTAGTGACCTATTTTCTCATGCCCTACAAATATTGCAAAACCCTTAAAAAAGCCTGCTTACACACAGCCAAAACTGCTTGGCGTCACGGTCAGGATTTTACATCTCCCCAGGCATTGAGTACTCCCATGTTTACAGTTCTCCCCGGTGTCAACCCCGCTGTCTAGCTACATATATACACGCAGAGACAGACACACACACACACACACACACACACACACACACACACACACACACACACACACACACACACACACACACATATATATATATATAATATATATATATATGTATTTATATATATATACATATATGCTTATATATAAAATATATATATATGTATATATATATATATATACATATATATATGAACATATATATATATATATACATTTGTATATATATATATATATATATATATATATATATATATATATATATATATATATATATATATATATATATATATGTATATATGTATATATATATATATATATATATATATATATATATATATATATATATATACATATATATATTCATTAGTTAAGCAAAACAAGACCACAAACTTCACAAGGAAGACATTATTAAAAGAGTGTCAACATATTTTAGTTTGATGTAAGGAATGTAGAGAATAATAATAATATTAATAATAATAATGTCCGTTTACAATTGTTTCGCTACTCCATATAAAATTTCTGGATCAGATGACTATATATCATAATTGATCTGGTTCAGTTGAAATTAATTAACATATTTAAAAAACAGAACCCAGCCACCTAGCTGCTTTCTACTGCATATTGTACATTGAGCACATGCCTCTACGTTTCGGCTTCTAACTAACTCACCAATCTCTCCTCTCATATCTCCTCTACTATCTCCATCTCTCTCTTTAAGATTGGTTACTCTTGAACTGTTTATACATATACATATATATATATATATATATATATATAGATAGATATAGATATAGATATATAGGTCGATATATATATATATATATAGGAAGAGAGGTAGATAGGAAAAAGTTAGGTCCGGCTGTCGAAACGGCCGGAGCTCAGCCGTCGGGGTCCTGTCTATTATCTTATTACCCACTCTACTACCCTAAGTATCGAGTAATCTGGGGCGTTATGATCCACTTGGTTTATTACCACACTTTCTTTATTATATATATATGCATTATCGTGTGGATTGGCAGTATCGGTAGAGAGTCGGACACCATGCTTTGAAGCATAGAGTTACGTCCCTTTATGATCTGAGTTCAAATCCCGCAGACGTTAACTTTGCCTTTCATCCTTACGGGGTCGATAAAATAAAGTACCAGTAATGTACTGGATAATTGCTGGCCTTGTACCTAAAATATAAACAATTATATACGTTATATATATATATATATATATATATTCGAATGTGTGTGTTAGCATGTGAGTATATGAGTCTGTGTATGCGAGTGCCTGTGTGAGCTTTCTTAATTTCGTTTATTAGTTTTATATATTGATCTACAGTCATGCAAGTGCAAGATGTATAGTAGATCTTATCTTTCTCAGAATTTTTTATTTTATAGTCCCGGTATCGATTTCTATAACTTGCGTCGCAACTCTATGGTTCGCTACTTGAAGATATTCGATGTATATGCAAACGTATGCAAAGTAAAGATACTGAGACACATATGTGTTCAAATCTCGCTCACTTAGCTTCGCCTTTCACACATAAAGGGTCGATAAAGTAAAGTACCAGTAAAGTACGTTGGTGAGTTTAATCGAGAGAACAAAAAAAGTGTAAGAGAAGAAGTGAGAAAAAGATAAATAGGAAGATTTCACACAATTAGTAAACTGGTATTTGATTTATCCACTTCAAGATAATGCAAAGCAAAGCTGACTTTGTTAATTCTTGGAATCAGAATGCAGTTGGTTAGACCGAACACTGAGTTGGAATATATACATATATCTATCTTTGTATATATATATATATATATATATATATATATATATATATATATATATATATACATATATATATATATATATATATATATATATATATATATATATATATATATATATATATATACACATATAAATAAAAGTGTGTGTGTGTGTGTATATATATGTGTGTGTGTGTGTGTTAGGTGTGTAAATACAGTTGAAGGCGGTGTGCTGTTCAAAGCACTCGATCCTGTTAAGAGGTCCATTTCGTGTGGGTTATGCCAATAAAGTATGTAAATGCCGCCACAGTGACTTCGATTCTACTTAACCTATCTATCAATCTATCCATGAATGTCTCTCTCTCTCTCTTTATCCCCCCCTCTCTCTCTCCATCTAACTATCTATCTCTCTCTATATATATACACACATATTTATATATACATACATATATATATATATATAGTCACTTTGCCAATTTTGCCAATATAAATTCACATCAAGCAACAACCTTGTTAAACCGATACATATAGCACACACACACACATATATATATATATATATATAGATACGATTAGCAGCCGTGAGAGCAGCAACATATTTTATCACTCCCGATCCTAACCAGAACGAAAACCTGCTGATAAACTGGTTCCTCTGTTCAGTCACCAATACCATGAACTTGCCACTAAAGTAAGTCTGATATTTGATTTCGGAGTCAGAGAAACATTTCAAACGTTCGTCTGATCTGTCCAGGTCTATTTTTCTCAACCTGATTAGTTTCTTCGTTACTTTGGTATGTATTGTGTGTTAGTTTAGCCTACCACAATGTCCGATTTGTCAAGCTATTTAAACGTATGTTATAACTCTGAGACCTATCTTATTGAGTGCTTCGCTAACCCATCACTTCATATAAGTAGGCCGAATTACTTGCATAACGCCAGAGATTCGATTTTACTGATTCCCAATTATATATATATATATATATATATATATATATATATATATATATTTATTCAGGTTTGAGGTTCACCACTGTATAGAGCTGGTCTATTCCGTATGGTCAATCGTAATGCAATAATATAGAGAGTACTCAACGTAAAGCAGTTCAACCGTCTTTGTTTTTGTAGTTGGTGGTGCTATTACGGAGTTAAATATTATAATGAAATGACAGGAGGCTGGATTTGTGTAAATCCTTGAAAGGTTTATTATACTATGATCATTTCAATGACCGGGTTCCGTATGAATCCGGTGATATCATCAGGTATTCGAAATATAATACGTGAATGTAATAGGTATTCTTTCTTTTTTTACCTTGTGTCATGAGATCGACGTTAACTTATGCTCCCATCCCTTTCTGTTTTCGTTTATCTGACCGGTAGTAGCATACTATAAACTTTAGCCACGTCACTCCAGGGCGACCGGCTGAGGTTGAAGGAACAGAATAGCGGTCGCCCTCGGGTCTCGATTTTCAGCCCCATGGATTTTACCTATTACATTCACGTATTATATTTCGAATACCTGATGATATCACCGGATTCATACGGAACCCGGTCATTGAAATGATCATAGTATAATAAACCTTTCAAGGATTTACACAAATCCAGCCTCCTGTCATTTCATTATAACATTATATATATATATATATATATTATATATATATATATATATATAAATTCAGCGAGAATCGCATGTCGGCGGGTAGAAAAAGAGAAACGTAACGCAAATTCCGAGTCATGCTGGCAAGCGGTCCATGGGATAAAAAGACCAGAGCAATTAACATAGGTTATAAAGACCAGACAAACTGAGAGAAGGCGATCAAGAACCCATTAACCACCTAAGCCAAAAAACAATTCAAGGTCAGACAAAATAAATGACATATTCATATATATATATATATATATATCAAACCTGGACCCTTGGAATTGATGGTTTAATCTAGTACAGGGTTTATGCGACACTTAAATCAATAATAGTGTCTGCTTAAAACAATAAGCTTTTGGTACAATGATCGAACGAGGAATATCACATTATCAACAGGTATTTTGTTCTGTGCCAGTGTTGTGGATGTCACAGTGTTTTGTAAAAGCACATGTGTAACTAACAGGAGAAAAACCGCAGATTTTGGCAATTGGATTCAGTGTGTGTAAATCCATGCAAAGAAATTTCATAAATGGCACAAATCGAATAAGCTCTCGACCGGGTTACACTGGGAGATCCTAGCTTGGGCTAGATCGTATACGGAAATGAAAGACTATGTGACCTCTGCGCCGCTGAGGCCCTGGAAATACTCTACGCCACAGACTACATCTTAAACAAAAATCTGAGGCAATTTCGTCTTGTAAACATAAACTTCACAAAACTGTCCTGTATTACAGCCCCACGTTATACCCTAACGGATAGTACGATCTATACGTGGATATTTTACGTCTCGATGTGGGAGCTAAGTGTAT
>OZ024742.1:132496754-132499254 GCA_964016885.1 Eledone cirrhosa
TTGTTCAACACTGACAAAGGAACGCTGTACTAGTTTGAAGCTTATTAGCTATCGTCAGCAACGTATACTTTCCGGCCAGATTGTTGAACGTATAATAAATGTTCGGTGAATCCATACGTACATATATATATATATATATGTGTGCATGTATGTATATATATATATACATACTACTGTACGCCTCTATACATATATGTATGTACGTGTACATACTTATATTTAAGTAACAGCCGTGCTCAGTGTGGGAAATGAAATTTCGTTTCATTTTTTCAGTTTATCGTTTTCGGTGCACGCGGCCGATTAACCCACTCGATATGCAAATTTGGCTACTCAGCCAAGGTAAGTATATACGTTCAAAAATCTGCCAGGAAGGTATACGTTGCTGACGATAGCTAATAAGCTTGAAACTAGTACAGCATTCCTTTGTCAGTGTTGAACAAACGAGCAACGATGGATGCTAGACACTATGGCTTAATACGGGATGTTTGTTTACAAACACACCGAGCATTATAATAAATGTTCGGTGAATCCATACGTACATATATATATGTGTGCATGTATGTATATATATATGCATACTACTGTACGTCTGTATACATATATGTATGTACGTGTACATACTAATATATATATATATATATATATATTTAGGAACAAGTATGACCCCGACGGCAGAGCTCGAGCTGTTTCGACGGATAATTCTGGACTTTAAAAAATGAATCTAATGAACTTAGTCCAGATGAACCTAGTCTAAAAAATTAGTCCAGAATTAGCAGTCGAAACGGCTTGAGCTCTGACGTCGGGGTAATACTTGTTCCTATTACCCAATCTACTATCCTAAGTGTTGAGTATATATATATATATACGTACATATAAATATATATATATATATTAGAAAGTGAGTTCTTTTTACAAAATGAAAAATAACCGAGGTGTCCTACACGAGTGAAAGTATAATGAAAAAAAGATGAGATCGAAAATGCAACTGGAGTCTTATTTTATATATATATATATATTTATTTGGTACCTTTACTAGTTTCGCAGTTCTTCTGCTTTTCAAAAGTAGAGTTGAGATGGAGGGTCTATGTTTTTTCTCACATCTAGTTGTTCTTTGAATGTTACCTGTTTTATATGGAAAAAAGTGGCTCGAAATGCCAGGTTTTTAAAGAAGTAACTTGATTGGTTGGTCAAGAAGTATAATACATTTCGCGCCATTTCGCGTTAAAAAGTTCTTGAAACAAGGGGGGGGGCTCAGGTTGTTTATTCATATATGAGTGTTTCAATATTTTTTACTTTAAAAAAGGGGGCTCACGAAAGCTTGTTTTTAAAATGTAATTTGATTGGTTATAAACGAAATTATGGCTGTCACGTGAACATGTTCATTAAAATTCGCACCCGTATTTGGGAATTTATTTTGTAGACTTTTAGAGAATTTTATGACAATAAAAAAGTGGCTCACGAAGGGTTTTTTTCTTAAATGTAATTTGATTGGTTATAAATGGAATTATGGCTGTCACGTGAACAAGTTCATTAAATTCCGCGCCCGTATTTGGGAATATATTTTGTAGCCTTTTAGAGAATTGTATGACAATAAAAAAAGTGGCTCACGAAGGCCTTTTTTTCTTAAATGCAATTTGATTGGTTATAAATGAAATTATACTGTCACGTGAACAAGTTCATTGATTATCGCGCCCGTATTTGGGAATTTGTTTTGTAGCCTTTTAGAGAATGTTATGACAAGCAAAAAAATGGTCAAGAGAAATGGGATGGGAGAATTGTTATGGTTCAGTGAATATGGCTAGTTCGCTGGGGTGTCAGAGTTCAGATTTTCTATTGAAATAAAGAAAGTAGACATATGTATGTTTGTGTGTGTGTGTGTATAAAGATAATTCTATTGGTAGAAATAGGGGAGGGAGTTGAGTTTGTGTGTATATGGGTGTTATGTGTGTGTGGGGGGGAGTACGTTAAGATGGAGAGAATATATATATTGTGTGTGTGGGGGGGGGTGATTATATTAGTAACAATGGGGGAGGGAGTTGTGTGTGTGGGGGGAGGGTGTTATGTTTGCATGGGTGTTATGTGTGTGGGTGTATGGTTAGCATGTTAAGATGAAGAGAATATATATGTTGTGTGTGTTTGTGTGTGTGTGTGCGCGCGCGCATGTGTGTGTGCGTGTGTATGCGTGTGTGGGGGAATGATTCTGTTAGTAGGAATATTTTTGAAATAACATATTTTCCTTACTTATTCGTATTTGGTCTGTTGTATTGTCAGCGCAAACGTATGTTAAGGTTTATTTAGTTCGGGTTTTTATTTTCTAAAGTAGAAGGTGTTATGTTTGTGTGTATGTGTCTCTTTGGATGGTTAGCATGTTATGGTGTTGACATAATTTATATTAAACCGTATTTAATGCTGGTCTATATTTTTGAATAAACATATTTTCCTTATTTATTCGTATTTGTTCTGTTGTTTTGTCAATGCAAAGGTAAAATGGGAAGACTTA
>OZ024742.1:132504254-132514254 GCA_964016885.1 Eledone cirrhosa
GTTTTATATCAGAGTGACCTTCCCCTAGAGAGATGTCTTAATTAAGGTTAGGGGCCTGTCACTCCATAAAGAAAACTTTATGGAGTGACATAGATATATACATATACATAATATGAAAGACTCATGGTGGAATGTTCCAGTAAAACCCCACAATAAAATGCAGTCATAACAGACCAGATATAATGGCACAGGGAAATGTAGCCATGCACAGTAGTAGAAGTTAGCTGCCCATCAGATGCCAATATAATATTAAATATTAGCGAAAGGGAGAATATCGATGCAGAACTAATGAGAAATCTACAGATACTCCACCCTGACTATACATTCAAATTTATACCTGTGTTTATTGGGGTTCTGGAATATGTTAGTAACTGCCTCAGTACAAATCCCGAGAAGCTAGGCTTCACAGAAACAGAACGAACATGACTAGATAGGAAATTACAAGTACAATTCATTAATGGAACACTAAAAATATGTAAAACATTCCAAAAATTCTGCATGTAATAACTGCATATACACTTGTACAGATACAAAGCACACATACAACTCAAATCATCCACACCCGCACATACAATAACATCCTTACCTGAATACACATGCATGCATGAAGACATGCATACATATCTTCTTAGTTAATGTTGTGTAAATTCCAATGAGAGACTCTTGTGTCGATGTTAGAAACTGACTCTCTCTCTATTGGCAACAATTTGTGAAATTACAAAACCAAAAGAACATACACACATAAATACTATATCAACAAAATCTACTACACCAGACATAACTCGGAAGAAAGTGTGATTTGATACTCTTCATTATGCTTTACCGAGACGGTAAAGACAAAAACTCGACATTCCATCTTACATCCAGGAATGTTCTTAATTGACTTGAAAATGTTTAAGGCGAATTGGACCAGGGCGGGATTTGAACTTAGAACCTAGAGAGACGCTCTAGCGACTGCCCATTTTATATCTATACACACACACACATGTATATATATATATATATATTTATATATATATATATATAATATATAATATACAATATATTATGTGTGTGTGTGTGTGTGTATAAATATATATATATACGTGTGTGTGTGTGTGTGTATGTGTGAGTTCGTGTGGGTGTGTGTATATATACACACATAATATAACACAGTTACAGTAAAACAAATATTAAAGTGACTTTAAAACATGGGTGTATATAGAGAATTGAAATGAAAATAAAATATAGAAAAGGAATTTGAGCTATCTCTAAAGAAGTTTGAACTAAGATACAGTGAATGGATTGGGGAGTATTTAACGAGGGAGTCAGGAAAGTAGCAGAGCTCTAAGAATAAGTGAGAAATGACCACCAAAGACGTCACCATCATACCGATCATTTCAAGTCAGTAAGTATTGTAGAAGCGATCCAATTTATCTCGTTACTGATATTCCTATATCTAATGAACGACTCGCTAATTATAATAGGGTCAAATTGTCTCCAGCCAGGAACTATGCTTACTCATATTAGGAAATTTCAGTTTCGTGTTCTATGTTCTATAACTATACAACTTAATAAGAGATATATTGCGGACGCTGCTAGCTAGGCTGATTCCAGTTAGGAACAGGTATATTGCAGACATTGCTGGGAAGGTTGATTCCAGTTAGGAAGAGGTACATGTGTAGTCGATTGAACAGCTGCGGCTCATAATCTCATTCCCCGGTAGCATTTTATTTACGTCTAGCTGAGGATCATATTGTACACTTTGACTTTAAGTGATGGATAGTATGTAATGCAGCCGGCCAATATAAAAACTCACACTCACTCTTCTGCCTTGTCTATTACACCAGACCCGTAGATTCTGATGGTGACAAAAGCAGAAGCAGGCAATATGAACTCAAAATTTGATGTTACTCTACAATGGTGTGCTTTCAAAATTAGAATTGATATTTTTTCTATCAATGATGTGAAGGCGCATAGCTTCCGGCTAAAGGGGTTCGATTCACAATTGTGAGGTTGTGAGTTCGATTGCCGGCACTGGCGTAGCCTTATGTCCTTGTGGAAGACAATTTATTTGAAGTTGTTTGATAAATAAACGATGTCTGGGATCTTGTCGAATCATCATATTTATGATAAGCTTTCAAACTAAGTGTGTTGTTACTTTGTCACTATTTAAGTCACAGTGTGCATATGTTCCTTATGCTGGGAGAAATAGCGATTTCAGGAAGTTGTATATGTTTCTTTAGTGAAATCATCATCACCAGTTAAATCGTACTGTGGCAATAAACTGTGCTTCTCTCACGTCATGGTTTGCTTTCATTTTCATTATTCTTGTAACATGGATTTGGTAGTCTGTTGCGGTAATTAATCTATAACCATTTAGAAGTTTTACTATGTTACTTTACAGAAGCATGACATTTCTCGTTAGTTATCCTTGTACTTACGACTATCGCAATTGTATTTCATTTCAGAACATGCAAAAATACTTAGACCTACATTAGGCGAACATAAATAAAGTCTACATTATGATAAGAATACTGTTTGCCCGTCCATGCGTCAGTCACACGCACTTTATATAGAAAAGGAGAGCATCAACCGTGAGATATGTAAATAGATAGAGAGAGAAAGAGGAACGCCGTGTGTTTTCGTGATGACAGAAAGAGGTAGATAGGCAGACAGTTATGATGTCGCACTCATCTACATAGAGAGTGGAGTAACACCAAGCGAGAGATATTACCTGTGGTCAATAGGACACTAGTATGAACATTCTGATTCTGACGATGGAGCTGTGAAGGTTTTAAAATTGTATACCAACATTTAGGAATGTTACTGTTTCAAACTAAACACAAAATAAAAAAAGAAATACAAGTATCTTTAATACAAATGACCAAACTGGAGAGTAACCGTATTTTCTATATAACACGCTTGCATATATATATATATTAACATACATACAATCACACACGCACTTATCATATATATATATATATATATATATATATATATATATATATATATATATATATATATATATATATAGTGGTAGTAGACTGACCTCCCTGCCTTTGCTTACACACGGCACTGGACGGAATTGATTCCACATCATTTATTCTCATCTCGGGAACAATTTTGAATAGCGCCAGTTCGTAATTTGAAGTCGGGGATTTTATATTCTCCGAGTGAAAAGATCCTTCTGACGAGAGTTTATCTTTGCAATGGATGGCCGCAAGGACTGTCCATTTATTTTTGACACTCGAAACCGATTCGGTAAATGTAACCATAGTGACTACACTTAATTTTTTAAAATTTATTTTGAAACTTTTTCTTATTTGCTAAACCTTGATTATATATGTTCTGGCTCGTTAATTTATTAACCTGCCATTGAACCACATTGGCATATGGTTGGACAATACGTGTGTCCCTAGACGCTTTTGGCGTGTAGGGATTTATACTTTATTATTATTCTCCTCTTGGTCGAGAAAAACATTTGGTCGTTCTGACTGCTGCTATTTATAGTGGTACTAGACGGACCTCCCCGCCTTTGCTTCTATCTTTAAACACGGCACTGGACGGAATTGATTCCACATCATTTATTCTCATCTCGGGAACAATTTTGAATAGCGCAAGTTCGTAATTTGAAATCGGGAATTTTATATTCTCCGAGTGAAAAGCTCCTTCTGACGAGAGTTTATCTTTGCAATGGATGGCCGCTAGGACAGTCCATTTATTTTTGAGACTCGAAACCGATTCGGTAAAGGTAACCATAGTGAGTACAGGTAATTTTTTAAAATTTATTTTGAAACTTTTTCTTATTTACTAAACCTTGATTATATATATATATATATATATATATATAAACAATTAAGTTAAAAATGTACATCTACATATGCATACTGAAATACTAGTGTGTATATGGATACACACACGTATACATATGTAGGTGTAACAAGTCTTTCACTGGTTGCTTTACTGTGAGCAACCCAGCTATTCTGTATGTAAACACACAGACAAACCGGTTTTTAGAGTCATACTGGTTTTCGGGGGAACACCTTCCCTCTATTCTCCAGAAAGCCAGACAAGGAATATTGAACTAGTTTCGTTGTTGTTACAACTCATCAGCAATATTTACCTATCTACCGGCCCTTCTGGAGAATTGTAAAAGCACATATCGTTATATGCTTTTTCTATGAAAATTAGTAGTGGGCAGACTAATTTGCATAGAGTGTGAGTACGCACCGGTTCAGCGGAGACGATAAAAACAAATAACGAAACGAAATTAAATTTCGTTTCGTTTGTAACTCACTTTTGTATGACTGACGCTTAACCGCTTAATAGCTGGGTTGCTCACAGTAAAGCAACCAGTGAAAGACTTGTTACACCTACATATGTATACGTGTGTGTATTCATATACACACTAGTATTTCAGTATGCATATGTAGATGTACATTTTTAACTTAATTGTTTAAGCGTCAGTCATACAAAAGTGAGTTACAAACGAAACGAAATTTAATTTCGTTTCGTTATTTGTTTTTATATATATATATATATATATATATATATATATATATATATATATATATATATATATATATATATACAATACATAAACAGAGAAAGCCTTAAGCGATACTCCGACCAACTCCATCTCACTCAACAACATTAGGATATACTTAAGTATTATCCCAATTTAGTGTTTCGAGTGATAACTAATCACTATTTCGTGGATAGCTTGTTGTATTATTTTAAGTGAGACATTATTAAATAAATATCTCTTTCCTTCCAGACGGCCGTTTCATCATAAGATTCTACAATTTGGGATAAATAATTTCCAGGTAATGTAGAAACTTGTATATAATCCATATTCATATACACAAGCGGGATCTTATAAACTCATCAGTGGATGCCTAAATAATATCGATATAAGAATTGTATCGACATTAATAGAATGCTGATGGCCTTCCTCAGCGCTAAGAAGAGACTGGTAGATTTGAAAATCGAGCAGTCCTCCTATATATATATATATATATATATATATTTATATATATATATATATATATATATATATATATATATAAACGTTTGAATATGTATAATAAAGCCAAAACAATGCAGGTATGGACATAGAAAAAGAATGCAATTGCAAAAGATATTGTTGACAATTCGTCTTTTACCTTAGATTTATTTTAAATGTCCTTCATTTTCGAGATAATATCTCTTCTTCAGAGGGAAATAAACACCAACAGAGGCGAACAATACGGTACCAACACCGAACCTAGCGGCGCCCCAACCAACAACACACCTGACGCAAAACACCTTGTCACAGACTTGACAGGATCCCTCTCCCGAGAGGAATTAGACCTCCTCAGCCTGGGTCCCAAGTTCATATTGAAACAGAGACTGGACGACAAATTATGGCTCGACATAGAAACGAATTTCTGTCGGGCTACCTACCAACTAAAATGGATATCGACTCTCGACAACAACACCACGGAATCCACCAAACCCAGATTCCCGATATACCAACTAGATTGCCCACTCTGTCCACCGCCTGCCAACCGCGAGATTGAAGAAAAACTCTCGAGACTAAAACATTCCGTATTTAACATATTACGGAAACAGAAGAAGATAGCCCCAAACCTCTCCAGGACACAACAACTCGCCCTGAGGAACCTACGGAATAGGGAACTTATATACTTACAATCCGACAAAGGTAAAGAGTTTTGCGTCATCTCTCAAGCCACATACGATAACCTAGCCTTTGAACACCTAAGCGACAATGAATTATACACAGAGAACCCGGACATGACTGCAGCCCAGATCGAAAAACAGACCAACTCCATTTGGTTCGATATCTGCAGGAGAAGACAACTCCCAAATAAAGTTAAGCTCAACTACACCACTAGAAATAGCAGACGGCCCACTTGCTACCACCTCATCAAGACCCACAAGAATAGTACTGAGACGCAAATAAGACCCACCGTGTCTAGCATAGAAGGACCCCTATACAAAATTTCCTGGCTCCTCTCCCAGGTCCTCAAGCCTCTACTCTCCACCTTTCCCGGGCATGTCAGTAGCTCCGACGAAGACTACACCAACTCCAGCCAGAACAATTTAAACTAAATAAATACGCTTTTAGCCTCGGCGTTGTCTCCCTCTACACTACAGTCCCCGCTCATCCAGCTGTCGATTTATTGACGGACTGCGTGGTCGCAGAGGACATCCACTGCTACGGCGTCCACCCGACAGACATACACCAGCTTCTGTCCTTCACAGTAGACAACACGTATTTCACCTTCCACCACCACACATACATACAGACAACAGGATTACCCATGGGATCCAGCCTATCGGGCCTGCTGGCAATCACCTACATGAACCAGCTAAAATGCCGAGCCCTCAACACCTGCCATTCCCATGCCTTCTTCACCCGATATGTAGATGACATACTCATCCTTACATCATCCCGTGAGGAGGCAGATAAAATATACACAACATTCTCCAGCATCGACGCCAGTATAAAGTTCGTTATGGAACACTCCGATGACCGCGGATCCCTATCCCTACTGGACTTCCAACTCAGGGTAACAGAGGAAGGCAATATCCACACCTGCTTCTATAAAAAGCCACCAGCAGGGCCCTGTTCGCACCCTCCCACTCGGTGCCAAGTTCGGATACATAAGGAACGAATTGGCACGTATCCGGAACAAATGCACCGACGCTAGAGACCGAGACACACACACCACACATTTCCTGGAAGTACTCAAACTGAACGGATACACGACATCCACCACAAACCGTACCAGAAATAACAGAGGACACCACACCCGAGGCACTAACACTTGCTTCCTGAAGCTCCCACACTTCAGTGACGAAACAACAGCCATCCGCAGAGCTATCAGACGAGAGGGACTAGATATCCAACTGGCCCACTCAGGTCCTTCTCTACGCGGACAGCTAACCAACAGCCACTCCAGCAGACATGACAACTGCTGCAGGCTAGCCAACTGCCCATCAACGACACAGACCTGTGCCACCAGGCTTATGTCGTATACAGACTAGAGTGTGACAAATGCAACAACTTCTACGTAGGTAGCACCACCAGACCACTCCACATAAGAATAAAAGAACACCTCAATACTAACGCTTTCTCATTTAAGAAACACCTAGTTAAATGCAAAACCACCGACAAAACCATAACAGTTAGGATAGAAACCTCGGCAATCTTAGAATTAAGAAAGCACTAATTATAGATAAAACACAACCACCAATCAATAATAGACTAGAACTCAACACCCAATTTATAACATGATAGGGCTTCTAGCTCCATATTTACATCCCCCACACACACACGCACGCACACACACACACACGCTTACACCTCCACTTATTCTCTCTCACACATACACACACAAAACCAGTTCTAACACCAGATAACACCTATCCCCCAAATTTACGAATAGACTTATCTTCTCACACTCATACACACACACACTCACATTCTTACACCTTCATGCATTCTCCCACACACTTAAACAGGCAGGTATATTTAAAAAAACCCTAAACAAACCCCTTTTAAAGGGAGACTACTCTTTATCCACCTAATTTTAACTCTTTGATATTAGAGATAGAACAGATACTCTATACTATTTCCTGTCAGCATGGCTTGGCAAGATATTTAGAACGCTCGTTTGAGACCTTTATTTCCCTCTGAAGAAGAGATATTATCTCGAAAATTAAGGACATTTAAAATAAATCTAAGGTAAAAGACGAATTGTTAACAATATCTTTTGCAATTGCATTCTTTTTTCTATGTCCATACCTGCACTGTTTTGGCTTTATTATACATATTCAAACGTTTATACCTCATTACACAATGCTTCAAATGAACTATAACCTCCTCCTATATATATATATATATTAATTCAAAATATTAACAAAAATAGACATTGGTGTGATCAAGTATATTTTATTATACATATTTCAGGGGTACTGAGCTATCTTCAACAGTACGTCCTCGTGAGATAAAATAAGATGATGCAAGACATACCTTGACTAAGTAGATTTTAACCATCGACTTAGTCAAGGTATGTCATGCATCATCTTATTTTATCTGATGAGGACGTACTGTTGAAGATAGCTCAGTACCTCTGACATATGTATAATAAAATATACTTGATCACACGAATGTCTATTTTTGTTAATATTTTGAATTAATATTAAACATTCCGGAAAACCAAAATTGTGGAGTGCTTCTAATCTATTGTAAAACTGTATTATTTGATTTATTCATTGAGCCTTGTTTAACCTTTAAATATATATATATAGGTAAGTTATTCCGGGTTGAATCGGACGTAACCACAGTAAGTAAGGTACTCACTTTCTGATGATTTCTAAAGAATGAAAGAGTTCTAGTCCTGTAGAATCAACATCTATATTATATATATATATATATACACATTAAGAGCATTTATATATATGTAACAATATTAATATATATATATATATATATATATATGTATATATATATATATATATATATATATATATATATATATGTGTGTGTGTGTTGTATGTATGTGTATGTTTGTGTGTCTGTATGTATGTGTATATTTACATATAGTTAAAAATTACACAGAAAAATTACACAACATCCTGGAAGATTCATGTTAATGAAAAGAGAAAAAATATACATAAAAGTCTCTGACGTTTGTCCTTCATCAGGAAATAGTAAAGTAAGTAGAAGGAGGAATATGGAAGATTGAAGAAAAACATATTCATCATGATGACTGAGGAGAGTTAGAGAGGTGGGAACATAACAGCAATTAGATATTAGGATGTCAAACGTTTGCACGAATTTAATATTTTCGTCAGTTTCGTTAAATGACTATAATGACAATATCGTCTGTGTTGCAGTTCTCTTTTGTTGGGAGTTATTTTCCGCCGAGGTTGAATTTGCCTTCCATACTTATGGGGTGGATAAAAGTAGAAATAATTAATTTCTTTCTGCTGGGTGATCGAATTCTTAATCATTGTATTCCTTCTAATGTTGACGCCAGTAATCCAACGCGCAGTACAATCATACTGACACACACACACACACACGTGCGCACACACACACGCACACACACACTCTCACACACACACACACACACACACACACACACACACACACACACACACACACACACACACACACACACACATTTATATATATATATATATGTATATATATATATATATACATATGTGAAGGCGCGTGGCTGAGTCGTAAGATAATTGAACTCTTAATCATGAAGTTGTGAGTTCGATTCCTGGACCGGGCGATGCGTTGTGTCCTTGGGCAAGACACTTTTTTATTTCACTTACTCCTTCTACCTGGAGTTGCGATCGATAGATAGTATTAGCAATTGGAAAGACCAATGGAACATTGTTTCCTCGGTCCGATAAGACGAAAGCCAATTGACTGTCATATATATATATATATATATATATATATATAAATGCTCTTAATGTATCACACTCTGCTGATCAACTCCTATCTGTGTCGACTATGAGTGTTTCAGTTGTTCGAACAATAGAACAGCCTACTTGTGAAACTAACGTTCGAGTGATGATCATGACACAAACATATGTATCCTTAACGTAGTTCTGATTGAGATTCGGTGTGTCACTTTCTATTAACGGCACATTTTGCCAACTGACTGGGCTGGAGCATCGCGAAAGAGGTGTCTTATTCAAGGGCGCACCACACCGCTGGTAATCAAACTCATGATCTTACGATCGCCCGCCGTACACCATAGCTAGTAAGCTGGGCTGTTCCACACGTTCATATACACATATACACACGCGCATGACCACATACACACACGTACGAACATAAGCAAACATATTTTCTAAGATATATATGCAGGCGTATTTACACATAATCACTACTATTACTAGTGGCCTCCAGTTGACATTTCGGTGTATCGTGGGCATCTTAAATGTGATGGAGACCAGCCATCTTCAGGTTCGAACACAA
>OZ024742.1:132519254-132529254 GCA_964016885.1 Eledone cirrhosa
TCCGTGTAGTCTGTGCTTGTTAGCCTGGGGGATGGGAGACTACATGTTTAGGAGAAAGGTCAGTCTAATTTCGAAACTGGCTAGATGGGACGCATTAACTAGAGCTATGACAATACATCAGTGCACCGTAACTTAGAAAACCCTATAGTATGAGTCAGGGAGTGCAGTCAGTTCGCTCTAAATGAAGGACCCGGAACTGCTGTTAGGGCATTCTTCTACGAGAGGGAAAGTCTGGATTGAAACATGCGATTACCAGGATTACTGGTTATCTTGCTTTGAGTTTCCACAGTGACTTGGAGATTAGCACCAGTGCTACAGAAGTGGTTGTTAGCATAATCGAATGATGTACAAATGCAGATGTATGATTTAAAATCATCTCAGCTGTCAAATTATCTGTGTATCTTTAGTTTCCTACTTCGATTGTCCAACACAATCCAAACTCTGAATATTTGGCACTGAATATAGACAGCAGATATAATCTGCGGGTGGTTGGGGTGTGGCATGAGATGGCACCAAATAAATACCTCCACCTCTGTAGGTTTGTCACTTCGGATGGTGCAGTATAGATGATAGCCACGCAAACTGTATGCTATGTCGGAAATTTGTCGAAGGGGGGGGGGGGGGGGCTTCATTATGCCATGTTGGTGTATATCTTTCGCATGGGCTGAAAGATGCTGCGTATGATGGCAATGATCAGCGAAGATAGAGCAATCATCTCTCCCATATGTATGTATATATATATTATATATATATATATATATATATTTCGTTTCTGAATTTGTTTAGCAAGATTCTTTATCTGAAATCGTGTGTTGAAACCGATATTGTTATACTTTGGGAGGGTCATGGGGTCATGTTGCCAATAAGAAATACACGCACCAGTTGCTTTCACTTCAATTTATTATAATAAATTTATAATAAATTTATAAATTTATAAATTTCTGGTTGGTTGGTTGGTTCCACAACCAGATAGGTGTTTATATATTGTCATAGTGCTTTCGTCACACACTCTGTGACCTCTTCAGTGACTGGGGATTCCTTTCTTTGTTTTTGTGCCTCTCCTTTGTTCTGTCCTACGCCATTTTTTTTCACTGAAGAGGTCACAGAGTGTGTGACGAAAGAACTATGACAATATATAAACAACTATCTGGTTGTGGAACCAACCAACCAACCAGAAATTTATAAATTTATAAATTTATTATAAATTTATTATAATAAATTGAAGTGAAAGCAACTGGTGCGTGTCTTTCTTATTGGCAACATGACCCTCCCAAAGTATAACTATATATATATATATATATATATATATATATATATATATATATATATATATATCGTTTCTGAATTTGTTTAGAAAGATTCTTTATCTGAAAACGTGTTTTGAAGCCGATATTCTTATACTTTGGAAGGGTCATGTTGCCAATAAGGAAAACACGCACCAGACGTTTCACTTCAATTTATTATAATAAATTTATAAATTTAGAAATTTATAAATTTCCGGTTGGTTGGTTAGTTCCACAACCAGATGGTTGTTTATATATTGTCAAAGTTCTTTCGTCACGCATTTTGTGACCTCTTCAGTGACTGGGGGTTCTTTTCTTTGTTTTTTGTGCCTCTCCTTTGTTCTGTCCTACGCCATCTTGTTTCTGTGTGTGTGTTGTGTGCTTAGTTTGCGCATGTTTTACATCCGGGTGTCTGTGTGTGTTTATATTCGTTTATTTATTTGTTTATTTACATGTTACTGGTTGGTTGTTTGTTCTATGTGCGTGTGTGTTGTCATTTTGTCCTTAATTGTATGTATTGATGTTGCTGTTCCACTCATGTTTTCTATTAAATTTTGGTTGTAATTCATTTATGTTTATTGCTTCTGTGATTTGTCTAAACATTGCGTCTTTTCTGTCTGTAGATTCTGTTTTTATTTCTATGTTCTCTAATTTAACATTATGTTCTATTTTAGCATGTTGGTAGAGTACAGATGATTCTTTACTATCTTGAAGGTCTCGCCAGAAGGAACGGATCGAACGGATAAACGAACACTGGCGAGAAAGCAACTGGTGCGTGTGTTTCTTATTGGCAACATGACCCTCCCTAAGTATAACAATATATATATATATATATATATATATATATATATATATATATATATATATATATATATATATATATATATATATATATATATATTTATATATACATATACGTATATATATACATAAATATATACATATATATATATATATATATATATATATATATATATATATATATATATATATATATATATATATATATATATATATACATATATATATAGTTATACTTGGGGAGGGTCATATTTGTGTAATATTGCCAGATTAATAACAGAACACACTCACTGTTCGGTTGCTTTTCGCTTTTCGCTTCTGTGTCTTTTATATCGGTTAATTTTATTCGGTCCTCAATGTTGCCATTGACTGACCAACGGTCAAAAATACAGATACAATATAGACACAAACACATATATATAGTCTATCAAAGTTCTTTCGTTGCACATCTGCAACATCGTCAGTGGTGCTATTGTTTCCTCCCGTTGCATCGTATGTCTACGCCATCTTTATTTAGTCTGTTTATATACTTATTTATTTGTTTATTTTGTTGTCTTCTTTGCGCATGCGTTGTGCGTGTGTGTATAGTGTTCTGTTTGATGTGTGTTCGTGTTTGCGTGACTGTGTATTGGTTAATGTATTCTATCTTTACTAGTGTGTGTTTATATGTGTTTGTTGTTGTTGTGCTTGTGTATGTATTTATTTATTTATCTATTTATTTATTTATTTATTTATTTATACTTCTCTTAGGTCAGTGTTGTTTGTTTGGGTGTTGTTGTTATTCCATTCATTATTTATGTTTAGCCTTGGCCTTCTAAGTTCTATTTCACTGGCCTCTCTGATTTGCCTGTCTGCTGGGTCATTTCTATGTTTAGATATTATTCTAATTTCTATGTTGTCTATGATACCGTCGTGTTGTTGTCTGGCATGTTCCTATAGTACTGAACCGTTTTTTCGTCCTTTTATCCCAATGTTGGTCTATCCTTTCAATTATGTTACGAACTATCTCGCCTATGTATGTTGTTGTCATGTTTCTGCAAGTACCCTCTGTACATCTTATGCTATAGACTACGTTTCTAGTTTTACAGTTTATCCGGGGGTTTACGTTACATATGATACATTTCCTGTTAGTACAGTGGGTTTTCTTAAAAGGGTAGGTTTTGCTGATCAGGGATTGTATGGTGGTTCAGGCTTTTCTACCACCTTAATCTTTAAGTGGGTCTTTCTCAGGGCCTTTCTACACTGGTTAGCTAATTTCCCTCCAGGGGTAGCGTCCACAAACATGAGACTCTGGTATCTTTGGTTGTCGTACCATGAGGTGGCTTTGCCTATCTTATGTCTAGCCTAATCTAAGCTTTCCATGATTTGCTCTTGTATAATGGACAAATTTCTTTCATGTCCAGTCCTATGAGGGTCTTATACTTCTCCGTGGATCCTTCGTATAATCTGATTCTATCTCTTTGGTTGTAGCCAGAGAACTGCATGCGCTTGATGAAGTGTTGGATGTGTATTTCCATTTATGTTGGGTCGAACATGCGGGACACATTCTTCATGACTCGTACCATGTCTGCGATTAGAATACTACTGGACATTGTTGAGTTTTTGAATATCAGCTATATGGAGGCTATGTGTTTAGCATAGTGTGAGTGGAGAATTTGTGCTGTTATTAATTCTGGCAATATTACACAAATATGACCCACCCCAAGTATAACAATATTTGTTTCGACACCCGATTTCATATAAAACACCTCGCAAAACTAATTCATCGCCGTCATATATATATATATATATATATTTATTCGATCCTCAATGTTGCTATTGACTGACCAACGGTCAAAAATACAGATACGATATAGACACAAACATATATATATAGTCTATCAAAGTTCTTTCGTTGCACATCTGCAACATCGTCAGGGGTGCTATTGTGGTGCTAATATTACACAAATATTACCCTTCCCAAGTATATATATATATATATATATATATATATATATATATATATATATATATATATATATATATATATATACATATATATATATATATATATATATATATATATATATATATATATATATACATATACATATACATATATATATGTTATATATATATATATATATATATATATATATATATATATATATATATACATATATATATATATATATATATATATATATATATATATATATATATATATATATATATATATGTGTGTATATATATATACATATACATATATATATATATATATATATATATATTTATATATCCCACTCTCCAGCGTGAACCTAATACTGAACTCTTCGTTATTGTTTTTGTTTTCTGTTTTAACTATATATATGTGTGTGTGTATATATATATAAATATATGTGTGTATATATGCGTGTGTCTATATATGTATATATATATGTGTGTGCGTGTGTATGTATGTAAGTATGTCTGTATATATATGTCTGTGTGTGTAAGTAACCCATAAAGATTATTTGCACGCATTTAGACTAAATATTTGTCAGATGTCAGTAACCTTATTCTAAATATTAAACAGCCACATTTCCATTCCCCCCTCCGCGGTATATTGTACAGTCAAAATACTAATCAAATCTATCACATGATCGTCAAACCCTCTCTTTAACTATAAATACGTGAGACCTCTCCCATTGTAGCATGATCCGTTCTTCGTCTATCTTTTGACTGTCACCCTTTATTGTACTTTCAATCCTTCTTTCCATCCCAACCCCAAACCACCTACTTCTCCGTTTCCTCGCCTAAAGCGAATCTTTGTTATTCATACCCCTCCCTCTCCGAACTCTGCTCTTTTCAGATGAACAATTTATGTCCGATACGTTTAGACATATATTTCCCTATTTTCTGTTTTTACTATACCTCCATTCCCAAGCGTGAATCTAATAAGATTGTGGGATTTTACTTTTTGTGATTGACTTGTATATTCTCTCTCTTTCTCTCTCTCCCTTGCTCTCTCTCTTTATATATATATATCAACATACAAATACACACACGCACATACATACGTACACACACACACATACATATATATATATATATATAATATATAAGATCAAAAAATGGTTAAAAGTGTTCCATGTATTTTATTATGCGCATTTCAAAAACAAATATCAACATGCAATAACAAGTGTTTTTTAACCTTCATATCATGTCTTCCTATTTTATCTGATGAAAACACAAATGTTATTGCATGATGATATTTGTTTTTGAAATGCGCATAATAAAATACATGGAACTCTTTTAACCATCTTTTGATCTTATATATTATGTATACTCCAGTCCTACAAACTGTAGAGTGCTTCTTATCCGATATCAGCATTGCTTTATTGTACTACAATAAAACTCACCTCCTACATATATATATATATATATATATATATATATATATATAAACACAGACAAACATCAATATATGTGTGTGTATGTGTGCGAGTGTATATGTACGTGCGCGTTTGTGGCAGTGTATGACTGTGTGTGACTGTGTGTGACTGTGTGTATACATGTATGAATTTTGTGTAAAAATTTGTAGTAGTCATATGTGAATGACGGATAGGCAATTAGTTTTGAGAGTTGAAAGAGAAGAACATAAAACATAAAAAGAGAAAATCCGACAAAATATATATAAAATTGATTTCAGAAAATGGACGTATATTCTTTTTGCTAATTCTTAATATATATTTACATTTTCGAATCTAATTTTCACAGAACTAAGTCTGTCTGTATGTCGCTCTGTACTTTCCTCTTCCTAGCCCTCGGTATCAACGCGCGTACACACGCACACACACACACAGAAGTGTATATGTAGCATTCAATATTCATATGTGTGTGTATATATACACTATACATACATATATATATATATATATATATATATATATATATATATGCATGTATCTGTGACATTCCTTGTTTGTGTGTGCTTGTGTGTCTATGTTTGTGTGGATGTATATTTGCAACTTAATATAAAATGTAGACTAAACGAGCAAAAAATATCTAAACGTATATTTATTAAATCATTTTTTTTTTTTTTCAAGGAGACAATTGTTTTCTGGAATCTGGATAGAATCTGAGATACGCAACACAAAATTTCTTCAATTAGAAAGAAAATCATTGAAATTCGCATTTAAAAATATTTTACATATATTCAAGCTCTCGAGTCTACGTTTTCCTGAAAATAATCGGAATTTAAATATCCTATATATATCCTTTAAATAAAGTACTGGATGCAATCATTTGACTACGGGTATACTGGGGCAGAGTACTGGAGGTAAACATAGGCACAAACAGCGACGGCTACAAACACGCACGCACACAAAGACCTATATACAATCAACATACACACAAAGTTACGCACATGTACATACGCACAGGTACACATATATATGTGTTTGTGTAAAACAGGCAACTGCCTTATCTGTCATATATATATAGAGGGAGAAGAATGAATAAATGCGAAGTGGATTCAGATGTTAAAGTCCTTTATGGATAATGCTGTGGTACATGTTTTAATGACGACAGTGGCAAGACGATTCCGTGTACCCAGTGCCAGGACATCATCAGACAGCTTTTTATACAATTAGCTTACTTTCCCAAGGTAATCCAAACAAAAACGACAAAGGAACGGACAAGGCGCATGTTTTTTAATGCCTCGGCCTTTCCACCGTCATATGTATACATATATATATATATATATATATATATATATATTTGTTTATTAAAATAACAGATTAAAGTTGAAGTAAAGAATCGCTGCTTTCACCCATAACGGATCTTCTGAAACTAAAAAAATCAATATGTGAACGCAGAAGTAAATATTAAAAAAAAACGTTGCAACTGGGGGAAGAGAGGAAGACGATACTTTAGTTCATGGTAACGTTCCCTGGCAAAGAACGGGAAAAAACGAAGATAAACGTCATTATTTGGAGCGGTGAAAAACAATTACACGCAAAGACAAAACCACGTTTTTGGTATAAAAGAAGTCGTATTAGATAGAATTATACCTGAAATTAGAAGTTTGGCTCCTCTTGCACTGTGGAACAATTCTTTCGCGGTGATTGATTGATTCAACGCCATGTGCAACAAGGAACATTGCCGTTTTATCCAATTCGACATCAATAATTACTACTCCTCCATCGCTTTACCACTTCTCCTTAGAGCTATCAATTTCGCTAAAACACTCACAGTGGTTAAGGATTTCGAAGTTGATGTCATCGTCATTGCCCGTAAGTCGGTGATTAATTTCGACAACTATATTTGGATTAAAACATCTAATAGTACCCCATTCGACGCGAGTATGGGCGCCAGCGATTCTGCGGAGGTTACTGATCTATCGGCCTTTTCCTTCTTTTCTCTATCAAGGAAGAATTCCCCAACGTGGACAGTGGTTTGTACCGTGATGATGGTCTTTTGACCATGACAAAGTGCGGCCCACGTGCTTGCGACAGGTACAGAAAAGAACTCACAGCCTTCTTTACAGGCTTCAACCTCTCCATACAGGTTGAGACCAACCTCTCGGTCGTTAATTACCTCGAAGCTACCCTCAATTTGTCGAATGGCTTGCACTACCCGTATAGAAAGACGAAAGATAAGCTTAATTACATAAGTAAGCATTCTAACCATCCTGCCAGCATAAACTAGAACTTGGTAAGAAACGTTTCTTTGAGACTTTCCCGTCTACCTAATAACGAGCATATTTTCAACGACCATTCCACATATTACAATGAAGCTCTGGCTCGGAGTGGATTTGTCGTTAAGGTAGCATATACAGTGTACGAGAATAGACCTAAAAAAATAGGTCCCGACGCATTATATGGTATAACCCACCATATAATATGATGGAGGTGGCCAGATCATTAGCTAAGATCTTTCTATCCCTTATTATGAAGAATTTTCCACCAACACATAAATATAGTAACATTTTTATAGAAATACAATTAAAATGTCTTACTCTATGACTCCTAACCTTGCACATAACATCACAGCTTTAAATTTAGCTAAACTACCGAGCCGTAGGAACACGTGCAACCCTGTAGCTAGTACTAACTGTAATTGTAGGAATCGGGTTGACTGCCTCCTATTCGGAAAATGCCTCTCTAGTAACATTGTCTACAAATATAAGGTTGAAACACCCACGTTCCGTAGGGCCTACATAGGGTTAACCACCAATAGATTCAAAGGGCGTCTTTACATGCATGCCCATTCTTTTCTTAACCCTTTATGAAGGAATATGACGTCACTTTCAGCTTATATCTGGAGTCTAAAAGACAACCACACCCAAGATAAGTTACACTGGGAGATCCTAGCTAGGGCTAGATCGTATAACCGAAATAAAAGACAATGTGACCTCTGCGCCGTTGAGGCCCTGGAAATACTCTACGCCAAAGATCACATCTTAAACAAAAAATCTGAGGCAATTTCTGCTTGTAAACATAAATTGCACAAAACGTTCCTGTGTTACAGCCCCACATTATACCCTAACGGATAGTACTAACTATACGCGGATATTTTACGTCTTGATGTGGTAGCTAAGTATATGTTATGTTTATACTATTACTTATTTGTATAGGTAAGTATATATTACCTGTATGTTTTGTGAAGATACGTATACTTTCTCGTTCGTATATTTGATTGTATATGTTATGGCGTATATATTATATATTCTGGTACATATGCATTTGTTTATCTGCATACGCGAATTTTGCGTTTGTGTGAGTATGCGGGTTCGTACGTATGTTGGGTGTGTGTATATGTGTACTTTGTGTTTTGGTTGACGTGCGTCTCCGAACACATGTGTATTTACATGTATGTATGTGTGTGTGCACGTTATATACGTATTTATTTATTTATATACGTTTATTTATTATATGTATACACGCATACACACACATATACATTTTTTTTTTTTAATATGTATTTGGTGTATACATTCGTATGTGTGCGGGCACAGGCGTTGCGTGGGTTCTGTATGTGCGTGCGGGTTTTTTTAATTTTTTTTTATTTTCGTGTACGTGCTTGTATTTGTATACCTATGGCCAGTGTTTTCGCCTATGCTTGTGTATGTACGTATTTGGATGCGTGTATGTATTTATTTAATTTCTATTACCTCTGTATTTTATTTACTTTATTCTTAACTCTGAAGCCGAGAATCATTCAGTTTCCTAGTTAGAATTTTAGTCTACAACTTCAGTTATACCATTTAGGTGGTTTTGTCTTTGCGTGCAGTTGTTCTCTCTGTTCCACATAATGACGTATTATTTCCGTCATTGCCAGAGAACGTCTCCATGAACCACCTAAGAGAATATTAGTCTAAGACTTCTTTTATACCATAAACGTAGTTTTGTCTTTGCGTATAATTGTTTTTCATCGCTCCAAATAATGACGTATTATCTTCGTTTTTTTCCCGTTCTTTACCAGGGAACGTTTCCACGAACCAAAGTATCATCTTCCTGTCTTCTTCCGTTTGCAACGCTTTTTGAAATATTTACTTGAAATATTTACCACAGATTGACTTTTTTAGTTTCAGAAGATCCGGTTAAGGGTGAAAGCAGTGATTGTTTGCTTAAACTTTAATCTGTTATTTTAATAAATATTTGCTCTACGGTTCTTATATATTTGATATTAATTTATACTTATCGAGCCCTCTTTGGATTTTAGTCTTCAAATTTATTATTATTACTATATATATATATATATATATATATATATATATATATATATTTATACATAATATATAATATATACAGAGAGAAAGAGAGAGAGAGAATCAAAAGATTTAAAGCTGTAAATCTTACTATAGAAATTAATCTAATAATAGGGCATATAAGACCCCCCCCCCACACCCCACTCCCCGATTGTAGAAACCTGTTTTCCAAACGGACAAGAGT
>OZ024742.1:132534254-132549254 GCA_964016885.1 Eledone cirrhosa
CATATATACGTTTGGCAAACATTCAGGGTGTGGCTCAATGAACAATTAATTAAATAATTATTAATCAGAGCAATTTATAAAATTGTAAGTCCAAAGAATCATAGGATAAATTATATACAGTATTTCCCCTCCCATTTTTTTTCTAACTTCAATTTCGTACCTAGATCCGTGTAGTTAACTATTTGTCTAGTCAATCTCTACAGGGGAGGAGAAATACTAGGTAAATGTCACATGGTTGTACATCGTGGAAAGGAATCTGTATCATTTGTCTATTATTCCTTCATAAGTACGTTTTAAACTTATAGCCTCGTTTAAATGATGTTTGTGTGTTTAACTGATTGGGAGAGGAAATACTGTATATATTTTATCTAATAATTCTTTGGACTTACACACACATATGTATATATAACCCTAACCCTAACCCTAACCCTAACCCTAACTCAACCATATATATATATATATATATGGTTGCCGAACATTGTACGACTAATAATTCGGGCTGTTTGTTTACAAACAAAGCGAGCATTATAATAAAGGTTCGGTAAACCCATACGTACATATATAAATATATATATATATATATATATATATATATATATATATATATATATATATATATATATATATATATATATATATGTGTGTGTGTGTGTGTGTGTGTGCATGTATATATATACACACTACTGTACATCTGTATACATATATGTATGTACGTATACATAATAATAGATAAGAATGTGCCGTACTAAGAATGATAAATGAAATTTCTATCTTTCCATTCATATATATAGATATACATATATATGTATATATATATATATATATATATATATATATATATATATATATATATATATATATATATATATATATATATATATATATATATAATAGAATAATCGAGTATCGGAAAATCAGCTCACGAATAGACGATAAACAAATCCGATATGAGTGGCAGAGGGCTCAATAATTCAGATAAATCAGAGCTATAACTATCGTTAAAATACCAACACACAAAGATTATGCCTAAAATCACCCATGCAGCCGAAAAAGAACGACCAGGAAGATTCGAGTCACTCAAATAAAATATCAATAAATCAATAATTTAAATGAATGTAAAAACTTACCCAGACCTGCTAGAAAGGTGTTAAATCTAGCTTCTTGGGTTTCTGCAATTCCTTAATCCGTTCGCTATCAGCCCACATAAATATATAATAGACTTCTTTATATATTTTATATATATATATAAATATATATATTAATAAAATGAATTCCAACTTTGTCTGATTTACTCGTTTTATTTACAATCCTTTAAAATTTATAATGGTATTAGAATGAAATAGTATGGCAGAATATGAAATGTTAAGTGTTAATTGAACAAGTACTTTTATGCTTTCGCAATCTTCAGGTTCATAATGTGTGGTGACAGTCAAGTTTGCAATTTTCTCTCTCTCTCTCTCTCTCTCTCTCTCTCTCTCTCTCTATATATATATATATATATATATATATATATATATATATATATATATATATATATAAAAGCTTCTACAGGACTGGAACTGTTTCATTCGTGAGAAAACCTCAGGAAGCTTCCTGATGATTTCTCATGAATGAAACAGTTCTAGTCCTGTGGAAGCCTTTCTATATTAAAACATGTATACTCTGCTATGTACTGAGTAACTTCTTACTCTGGTTACCCCGACTGAACCCGGAATAACTTATATATATATATATATATATATATAACGAAGGAAATGTGGTAAGGAACCAGGTGGACCATAACGCACCAAAGTACTCAATACTTACTGGTTCCTATATATATATATATATATATATATATATATATATATATATAAAATAGATATATATATTTACTAGGCATAAATTTTGAAGGGCGATAAACGCAAGAAATAATGTATTGGCACTTATGGCAAACATTTGCGTCAGTACATTTACATTTGAGAGTACATAATTATATAACAACAATTTGTTTACTTCTAGCAGTTATCGTCATCCCTAAAAGCAATACATTGCGTATAACACACCGATATGTATATCGTTTATATACATTATATTCATAGTAATCAATATAATCAATATATTCTCTTGACACTATTATTGACATTATCTTACTCATTGCTGCATCGCAAATGTCACGGCGAATCAATATTGAAATAATTGATTTCTTACAACCTGACAGATATGTAGATGCGTTGTACTATTCGATTGGCCCTTATTTACCTCATTGATATATACATAGATACCGACCACCACCCACAGACATATATATATGTGTGTGTATATATATATATATATATATATATATATATATATATATATATATATATATATATATATATATATATATATATATATATATATATATATATATAGAGAGAGAGAGAGAGAGAGAGAGAGAGAGAGAGAGAGATAGTTTGTTTCCGCTATCGTCGAAATTGAGCTATAAAAACATGGAGCTACACATATCGATATTATATTGCAATACCAGAACAGAGTAAAAGAATGTAAGAAAAAATTCACAGACAAGCAACACACACACACACAGACACGCACACACATATATATATATCTTCCGAAGATCCAGTTAACTTTAATCTATTATTTATATATATATATATATATATATATATATATATATTCAAATCACCCGCCCAACATCCTGTGAAACATTATCACTGATATATTAAATACATCTATAAATTCCTTAACTGCTGCAACCAGTCAATGTGTGCCTCATTAAATTTTACTTTGTGTACATCTTAACATTTTAACGGGTCTTAGAAATGCCTGACGGGCCTCCCCTTTTCTCCACTGTCTAGTCCTTCGCTAAGTTTAACCTCCCACAATACGTTGGAGGCAAGTGAGAATCGGTGTACCTCTCAATCCCTAATACTGTTGCTGTAAGACAACAAGTTATTCTCTAGCCGAACTCCATATTTTCGAGCTAAAGATTCTTTAAAACTTAAATAGCAGTACGCTAGTTATTGAAATAACGTTTCTTCAAAATCACTTAATTCATAAACATTATATATCCCTGCGACCAGTACTAACATAACTTTAAGAATATATAAATAATAAGGTATATTAATAAGAAGCAACCTTATATAACGCTATATCCTGCAGTGAAATCGTTTTTATATCTTTGAAATAATATATCTTTAAATCAATGGAAAAGTTACGTCCGGTATTGAAATAACATTTCTTTACATATGCTTTACTTAATTTTCAAAGAAATAGTATATAAAGCTATGACCTGTAGTGAAATAACGTTTCTTTGAATTGTTTAATGGCTCTTACTCCTGTAAAAATTATACCTCTCCTTCTATTCAGACGAGAGTATTATATGAAACCCTGCATATCAGTGGCATTACACGTGAAATACAATTCACAAAAACTGTTTTTTTGCTAGCGTAAATAAAGGGCAGTTAACATTTGATATATACATAAGGACGATGGCATTAAACTATTTCCTGAATCAAATATATTTTCATATTTCCTCGAATTATAGCTATAACATTTTAAAACGAAATTTATTTTGGTTTTAAACACTTTAGAGGTTCAGTTACCCATTTCAAATACGAACATATTTTTATGCTTAATATTAAACTCTTTTCTCTGATTTGTAATTGCAAAATTTTAAATAATCACTACCCGCTTATAATAAATAAGTCCTCAACACGTTTGAGATCACCATCTTGTAGCTTGATAAGATCACGTTTATGGTTGTTTTTTGTTTTTTCATACAATACCAGAATTGCATAAAAGCAGTTCGTGGGTTTTGATTTTATCCCTTTGATTAATCCAAATATATATGACCATTAACTATGTTAGAAAATAAAGTAAATATTTCTAGTATCACATTGATTTAATACTCATTTTAAAAATATGATTCAACGACTTTTACTCGTATTTAATTTATTATTGCAAACATTATGGAGATATTACTTCGTATATAATATTTTTAATTTAATCCGAATCATGTTAAAATGATAGCTGTTGCCTTTCCACTTAACATTTTGATGTAGTCACACAAATTCTCTGAATCAATCATAAACTCGATCGTCCTGAGATAGTTGTTTCTCTTTTTTAATCTCATATTTATCTAGTCACGTTAGACCATGTAAGCTGGTTAGTATCATAGTTTCTATTCTTTTGGAAAATGTATAGAAGAAGATTTAGAAGGACGGAAAAAATTGGATTCCAAATATTCACTTCAATTTACATTATTCTCGTGTGGATAACTTTTCACTGGGGCTGTTTTAAACAACTAGAATCATACCACTGGTTGTGTGATTATGTTAGAAGATTCGTTGAGTACCATACAGAGTAGTGTGGCTATTACACTTACTGTTTTTGTTATTGGCTAGCCGTAGCACAGCCCGAAAAAACTTTCTATTTTTAAATGTATTTCAACTGTAGTTATACTGTCTTAAGTGTAGATAGAGAATTACTGACACTACAATGTGCGATGACTCAATTGTAAGAAAGTAGGGAATACATTGATGGAGATTTTCTTGTTATTTATAGCATACCATGTTGTAACACAAAAGCTATACCAATCGTCTGTCACCTTTCTGTATTCAAAATATCGCAGACGCGTCTATATATTGTTTCCTATATCAATAAAGTGAATTCAGGGCATCTTTTGGAATTGAGTAAATTAGTATAGTAGACATCTTATGATATCTAGACCTGTAACAATGTAAGGAGATAATATGAGTAAACCCTATCCACTCATATATTCAGCCACAGATCAGTTCGGATTGAATGTACGAAATGTCAGAATCTTTTCTGCAAAAGCCGTCCTATCTTTTATACATATATTTCATATCTAATGCTATATCATTGATGTCAATGGATTTGTTTACAGTGGTATTGTATCATTTGGTGGATATTTGGATAATATTTATTTGAGGTCAGTAGATATAGTGTTGATGGTATTAGGGGAAAAATAGCTCCATTCTATTTTCGCTTTCTTTTTAACTGACACTCTATCGGTCGAACGAAGTTTTGCTTTTGCTCTCTATTTCTTCCCCAATTGTATCTATCATCCCCTTAATTTCAGCTTACGCTTTTGCATATTGTAGCAGTTTTATCCCAATTATGTTTATATTGTTCTCTTTCTCTTTTATTATATCCATCTTCCTTCGTAATTTCTCTTTCTTTCCCTCCAACATAATAATTGTTTGACCTAAATTTCACTAGTTCCAGTAATAGAATTGGAATAAGACAATCGATTTTAGAGTTCCTTCTAAAAAGGAACTGAGATTTTACATAACCAAAAATAATCAACGTAAAAGGAACAATACTATATTGTAATTATATGTAGAAACAAATACAATATACTTTATTTATTAAAACATTGTATAGCATTTGTGCACTTCTTTCTTCATATTGTTAACAAATTTATTTTATGTAATTATATCTGATATCATTTCCGGTTCTCTTTAATTATTTATTTATTTACTTTTCCCTTATTATGAATAGTCTTCAAATGGGTACAACTAAATGAGACAACAGTTTTCGCATACTAAATAGTACTGCTATTTCAATACACCTAGACAAAGCATTATCAAAACAAATATATATAAACATTTTATATAGATTAATAAGTAAATATTTTGTCGCTCGCTTAAATATCAGTGTTGATATATTACTAAAGAGAAAGTGGTAAAAGATTTATATATATATATTTATAATAGCCCCCCCCCCCCACCCCCCACCACCACCGCGACCACCACCAACATGTATATATACATATATATACAGCAATAGGCAAAAGCGGCTCAGAGGACAGAGACCAAAGGCCAGGGGTCAACAGAGAGACAATCCATGAGGTGGGTGACAGGCAGATGAAATATAGAAAATATTCAGCGAGAGGGAGGACAAGGAGTAGTGTCGTAGCGCATATAAGTGACTGGAATAAGGAAATAAAGAAAAGTGATGTGCAAGACTTGTTCACAGACACACATATTCACCTTCAACCAGCAAAATAGTTTCGCACGATTTAATTGCGAGAGCGATAATAGAGTTATATGTATTTACATACAATGTCGGTTCGTCTCGATCAGAGATAACAATGTTTTGCTTTTAAATTCATGATAATAATAATATTAAGTATCTTTCAATAATAATATTAAGTATGTTTCCTGCTTATTAGCTGTATGGGTAGAGGGTCGGACGCCATGCTTTCCAGTATAGAGTTACAGCCCTTTATGGTCTGAGTTCAAATCCCGCCGAGATTAACTTTGCCTTTCATATTTACGGGGTCGATAAAATAAAGCACCAGTAATGCACTGGGATAATTGTTGGCCTTGTGCCAAAAGTAGAAACAATTATATATCAATTTAAGCGAACCTTTTACCGCGACCTAATTTCACTTCACGTTTCTTTGTATATTATTTAATAACCAATTATACTCTTCTAACTCTTACAAATAATAATAGTAATAATAATAATAGTTTTATCAATGGTGATCAAGTAATGCATTTTATCTCAAACTAAAACCACAATCGCTGACAACTTTGCAAGTTAAAAATTCCTCACATACGTTCTTCGTTAAATAATCGCCAACATCCAATATTTGGTATAGTATCTATTCGTATAATATGTATGTGGCTAAACTTTATCCTTTTTCATAATTCCCGATGATATGCGGATGTTATATATATTTATATATTATGTTTTGTGTAAATAATTGCCTGTTGGTTTTCACTTCAATTTATTATAAATGTCCAGTTGGTTGGGTGGATAAACGGATGGTTGTTGATATATTGTCAAAGATCTTTCGTCACACATTATATGACTCCCTCACTGACTAGGTTTTTTTTTGTGTCCCTCTTTTGATAAGTCCTACACCATCTCGTTTTTTTTAATCAAAATAAAAACCCAGTCATTGAGGATGTCACATGATGTGTGACGAAAGAACTTTGACAATATATAAACAACCATCCGGTTATCGAACCAACCATCCAACCGGAAATTTATAATAAATTGAAGTGAAAACAAACTGTTGCGTGTTGCTTTATTAGTAGCATGACCCTTCCAAAGTATAACAGTATCAGTTTCAACACACGTTTTCAGATAAGAAATCTTGCAAACAAAAAAAAAATCAAAAATAAAATATGTATATATATATATATTATTTGTATTTATTTTCTTAATTTTTTCTTAAATTGAGACAGGCGAACCCAATTGTCTATAGTTAGTATTCTTTTCACCTTAGCGAATGAGGTTCCTTACAATTTGACCACATATATCTATATATCTGTGTTCGTTTTTCCTTTTATATTCTATTATAATATACGGCTCAGAAATATCTCTTTCTTTGATATATTTTGTTGAAAGAGACTATTTTGAGTTTCTAACTCAATATATACATTTAATATATATATATATATATATATATATATATATATATATATATATATAAGAGAGAGAGAGAGAGAGGGGGAGAGGGAGAGAGAGAGAGAATAATCATTATCTCTCTTTTTAAATTTGATAATAAATATATGACCGATTCATTCCGTGTGTTTGTATTTGTGTGCGTGTGTTCGTGTGTGTGTGTAACGGTGGGCGTAGGCATGTGCGTATGTTTGTGTGTGTTCGCTTTTGAAAGTAAACGTTTGCAAAGCATAGAGACTGAAAACAGATAACAAATATGTATGTAAAAAAAAAAGTTGGACCACACTATTCTTTTTTTTTTTTCGAGTTGAGTGTTTTTCTTTAGATTTTGTTTTTTTTTGTTCCTCTACACAGATCACATCAACCTTAAACGAATCTGTTTTGTTCTTGCCAACTCTTTGATCTACTGCAAATTAAAGAGAGGATTAGTTAACTCCCTTTCCATCTACTTCAGACATAATTCCATTTATTGGTCTAACTAAATCTGCCGTCAACAGTTTCTTGCCTTCAATGCGCTACCGCCAGATTATTTTCCATTCATCAGGGCATTACTCGCTTTAAATTTTAATCCGCTCAGCTGTCTGTTGATTTTTCTATTCTAATTGTGAGTTCTGTTTTTGCTTTAGTGTTACTTTTTTTTTGTTTTGCTTTGTTTTTTCAAAACAAGATAAATTGGTTTGTATGTGATGGTGATAACAACGGCAATAGAACCGCCGACGCCGTCGCACCCACCAACCACCAACCACCACAATCACCACCACTACCACCACCAACACTATAATTACTACTACTAGTACTACTACAGATGATGATGATGATGATGATGATGATGATGACAACGACAGTGATGATGATGGCGGTTTCTTTTAATAGCCACAAAAGGCATCGGATGAAGGAAACATTACAAAGACAAGTTATCACATGAAAGTGGAGGATTAAGCTGAAATGAGAAAAAATATGTAACAAGTTAATATAGTATACAAATTAGGTATACATAGTGTACAATTAAATAAGACATTCAGTCGCCCTGGTAAAGAGCTCAATACCGAAGGGACCCTATAGATCCACATTTACCTTGACGACAAGAGCAAGTGATAACCACTTCCAGCTGTCATTGTACAACTTACTGAGTGCAGAATCACTAACTCTAACCAATGTTGCTATATTTCGTAGACAGGAAGAAGCGAGAGACCGTACATCCAGGAAATATTAGACATACTGTTAGTTAGAGCATCTAAACTCGGTAAGGTTGAGTTTTTTAAATATTTATTATCGACACCATACCACTTGCTTTCATACAACTGATTTTCAGTAAAGATTCATTGCGCAGACAAAATATGGAAGAGTTCACTCACCTTACATGCGTGATTATCGGTTTTCAGTGTCTTTCGCATCTAACCTGTAGCATTGTACATAATGTTTTGGCTTTGAAAGTTTCCTTGTTAAAGGAATATCAATAAATATTTGCATCCATTGAATATGCTTGCTTCTTGCTGCTTTGGGCGAGTGGAGGCATATCATCATAGATAGAAAGATATTGCGTTTAGTAAATCGAATGGAATGTGGATACGATTAGCTTGATTTGCCAAACTTAATGGGTGCCATTCAATTGTAGAAAATAGATCACATATGGGAAAGGTAAATCTCTCGTTCTAGCATAGAACATCATGAATACGTTTGGGTCCTTGATGATTAGCATTGATGATGATGATGATGATGATGATGATGATGATGATGTAAATGGGGTGATGATGATTCAGATGAGTATGATTCAGATGATTCAGATGATGATGCAGTTGGTGATGATGAATAAGTTATTGATGAAATGAAAACAGTGAAGTAAACTGAAAGTTTTGAGTTACATGTAAATATTACGTTATAGAGATAAAAACTAACGCCATATGTGACATAGCCAATTAAAGTTTCATGTCGCGGCGGATTGACTACGATGCTCATAATTACGGAATTATAGTTTTCTGTGCATATGTTCCTTTGTACACATGTACAGAAGATATGTACGTATGTATATATACAGGGATATATATATGTAAGAAAACATGTATGTATGTATGTATTTATGTATGTATGTACGACCTTACTTATTTACGCACGCATGCAGACAAGTAGGCATGCCTGTATGCATGAGAGGGTTTATGTATACATATATGTATATATATATATATATATATATATATATATATATATATATATATATATATATATATATACATATGCATATGTGTGTGTTTGTGTATGTGTTTATAATTGTATATATTTGAATATGTGTTAATAATTGTGAGTGATTGTGTGTGTTTACGAGTAGATATATGCGTTTATATTTCAACTGATAAGGTTTGATCAATGTGTGAAGTAGCACATTAACCAACAACTGAAGCAGGTGTACATATTAGATATATAACCCTAAACTATTTTTGCACCTGTACTGGTGCTGCTCGAATCTACGAAAGATTTCAGACGGCACAAATCAACCGTATCACCAAAACAAAGAAAATAACATACAGAATATTAAAATTCGCTTATGGAAACACACACACACACACACACACACACACACACACACACACACACACACACACACACACACACACACACACACACAGACACACACACGGCCAGTTACACTTACATATACTCATACGCATAGACACATGCATATAGTGAAGGAATGATGTCCTGTGGTAAGGGAGGTGGACACATGATCTCTATTATTTGCTATACGAGGGGATCCTATCTACTAAAAAACCGTGGCGAGTTTTAAACCTGGTGGATAGCAAGCAACTATTCTGCTTGATTCCTGAGGCTAGCGGTAGGTTGTGTTCTTGACCGAAACACTCCCCTTTACGTTGCTCAAGCCTTGTCAACTGAAATCTTGTATAATATATACATATATATATACCTTATTATCTGACAATATATTATGTTCCTTCTCTCATTGCTATGAATTATATGAGCTCGGTCTCTCTTCATTGAGCTCCCTTGATCATAGGGAATTTATTGTGAATTTCTCGTTCTATATTATATACATATAAATCAGGATGGAATCAGCTTAGGGAATTAATCAATAGAGTTCTCGATGCTTCAGAACCCGACGACTGAGCTCTTACCGTTTCAACAGTTGTTCAACAACTATTGAAACGGCAAGAGCTCATGTGTCGGGTTCCGATTCTTTATAATATATATACACACATATATAATAATTGTTTCTACTTTAGGCACGAGGCCAGCAATTACCCAGTGCAGTACATCTATATTTAAAACAAATAGGGATGTACGTATGAAGCCGTCTTTGTTGTTTATCATCATAATAAAACTACGGATGAACAAAAGTTATCGAGTGCTTCCATCATCCAACTTTCTTCAATTGAATATATATATATATATATATATATATATATATATATATATATATATATATATATATATATATATATATATATTGATTTCCTGGGGATAATTTAATGTTATCCAAAGTATTAAAATTGAAATAAACGTAGAAATAAATTCGATAATTTGAAGTATCTTTGCGTTTACATTTTAATTTTATATAATTATATATATATATATATATATATATATATATATATATATATATATATATATATTGAGATAAACAGAACAAGCAAGATTCAAACAATTTTTAAAGTTAAATTAAAAAATATAATTTAAATATTTACTTATTCCAATTGCTTTTACCGATCGGTTTCACTTCACAAAAGATTGGAGATCCATAGAGACCTCCAATGGAAAAGTTTAGATCATCAGAAAGCATATTCCTTTCCTAGGACTAAAAGTCCCAGGAACGGCAAAATATATTGCCATCTGCCAGCTAGCACAGGATCGAATGGGGCCGAAAATTTGAAATATGCATGAACCAATCTTTTGTGAAGTGAAACCGATCGCAATTGGAATAAGTAAATATTTAAATTATATGTTTTAATTTATTTTAAAAAATTGTTTGAATCTTACTTGTTCTGCTTATCTCAATATTATAGTTCTGGTATGTCAAATTAAAACCATAGAACAACCCTTGTATCATAGACACCCTATATATTTCCAGTGGTACTTAGTACCTGTGGTCATATTAACTTCCACGGCCACCCTACTTCACACTGAAGGACCACAAATCCGATTTCGACTGTAAACCATCTATCAGGCTTATAAACCCAACGAAGTCCGACATAGGGAGAATCAGCAAAACAATCCTAGACCGCGTGATACCTAAAGTCAAGCAACACGCTCGTCTTAGCCTATGGATCAATACCCAGGAAGTTATCTCATGGTTCAGCAATTTGGAGGATAAACGAGACACTAAATTTATCCAGTTCAACATAGAGAGCTACTATGCTTCAATCACCTTACCGCTACTTACTGCCGCCTTGGACTCCGCCGAAGCACTTGTGCCCATCACCGACCAGGAAAGAAAAATCATCCTCCACACCAGGAAGACAGTCTTACTCTTTGACAACTCCAAATGGATAAAAAGAGCTCCTGACTCACCCTTCGACGTCGGCATGGGCGCTACGGATTCGGCGGAGGTCACAGATCTTATAGGATTATTCCTTATAGCCAAACTCACCGATATGTTTCCTGCTTTCGGTGGTGGATTGTACCGTGATGATGAATCCTTACCCTTACAGGGTACAACTCCAGTAGTACAGATCGGGTCGGTAAAAAATTAATCAGCTTCTTCCGCGACTGGGGATTTAAAATAACACTACAAACGTCCCTGACCCGAGTTAATTTCCTGGATGTTACCCTCGATCTCAATAATGACCTGTACTACCCATACAGGAAACCCAATGACAACCTGCACTACATCCACCGCCGATCTAACCATCCCAGGAACATCACCAACAACCTGGTCAAAAACATCTCCCTCCGTATATCCCGTTTGTCAGCTAATGAGAAGATATTCGATGAACATGCGCCTTACTACAACCAGGCCCTCAAGCGGAGTGGTTTCCGGGAGGAAATATCCTACTGTCCAGCTCCCATTAGCGGAACCAGCAGGCGACACCGCCGCTCACGCAATGTAACATGGTTCAATCCTCCCCACAACGCTGAGGTGACAACTCCCATCGGGAAAATTTTCTTTAGGCTCATTGAAAAACACTTCCCACCACAACATCGCTACCACAACATAGTTAACAAAAATACCATCAAACTCTCTTACAGCACTACACCCAACTTCGCACAAAACATCGTCTCCTCCAACAACAAAAAACTCAACCCCGATGGAAGAAACAACCTAAATAGCAGTGGAGAGCCGACCAGGAGGTGCAACTGTCCTGATAGATCCAGTTGCCCCCTCGACAACAGATGCAGAGACCGTAATGTGATCTACCAGTGCAACGTGAGCACGGACACCTCCAACAAAGCTTATATAGGATTAACCGCATGCGACTTCAAGACCCGGCTATACCAACACAGACATACCGTCCGAAACCCGGCACGGCGTCACGCCACTACACTTTCGGGCCACATATGGGACCTCAAGGACAACAACATCAACTATGATCTCACTTGGAAATTACTGTCCAGAGCCAACTCTTACACGGGATGACGCCGTCCGTGCAATTTATGCTCGGAGGAAACATTACAAATGCTGTTTTCGACGGACCAACTCCTAAACAAGAAAGATAAACTGGTTACTGCATGTAAACACCGATTACGTAGGACTTACCTCGCCCTCAAACCCCATAATGACCCGGGGGGGGGGGGGGTAGACTAGGGCTATAACACCCCACTTGCCTATTTTGTAATGGGTAACCCCTGCTTGCCTATGGAGACGTAAGATCTTCTTTTACATTCTTTTATCGCTTCCTCTATATTTCCTCCTTCCCCCCATTCCCCCTAGTCCTTCTACCCCAGTTCCTTTTCTTTGTCGTCGCCTTTTTCTCGCCCACCCGAGGTAGCCCATCGGTCCCTTGTAGCTTCAGCACCCCCACCCCCGCCCCTATTCTATGATTGATGTGGCTGACTCCGCTTTTTATAGCAGAGGTGTTAGACTTCGGATACTCGCCCCCTTCTCCGACCGCTGTCCCCTTTTTCCGTGCCTTCTATATTTCTTAGTGGCATCTTTGCTTTAATTTTTCGTTTATCCAGTATCTCTTTTTACTTTTTCCCTTTTTTTTGGGGGGGGGGTTGTTCCTGTATTAATTTTCCGTTCTTTACTTTTACTTCGTACGATATATATATATATATATATATGTGTGTGTGTGTGTGTGTGTGTGTGTGTGTGTGTGTGTGTGTGTGTGTGTGTGTGTGTGTGTGTGTGTGTGTGTGTGTGTGTGTGTATGTGTGTGTGTGTGGTGTGTGTGTGTGTATGGGTGTGTCCATAATTATTTTGTCACTTTCTTTGTGCACCGTAAACTAGCAAAGCGTAAAACAAAAAAAAGTGGTCAAAGAAATAATCACTGGGGTCGGTAAAATTGACTAAATCAAGGTGGTCTCGACTGACTGATTCGAGTAAAACGTTGGAGTCGATGTGAGCTGCGGGCCTCTCGACATCACACATCGTAATGAAATATAGAATATCAACATAACAACCTATGTGACATTTCCACTACCTCTCATCAATATTTATATATGTATTCAGTAAAATGTGTGCCTGCAGCCGAAATATATGATACAGTTATATCTGTATAAATACACTGTGTAAGAACGACTGCACCAATCGGTATAAATATATACACATATCTAATATGTAGGCATGTAAACATGCCAGAAAATATGAATTTCCCTATATATAAAAAAAACAAAACATATTTAATCAATTATTGGATCCTATTCAAACCTCACCAGAGGACCTGTACATCATCCAATCAACCACAAGGGAACATGTATTTCATGGGTACATATACCGATTTGCAGTTACCATTATTCTGGAAATGAACATACCAAGTTACCGATTGTGTGCTAATTAATATATATATATATATTTGAATAAAGGAAAAGAATAACTTCACTCATAGTTCTACATTTAATGATAGTTGACTTAATATTATAATATTACCAAATCATAATATTATAAAATAAATAAAATTGTTTAGAACTACAAGTGAAGTCATTCTTTTCCTTTTTTTCATATATACCTTACTGTAGCAAGGATTTCGCACATTTTCCTATATACATAAATACACACAAACTCATGCTTACGCAGTGCTCAAGTATAGCTCTTTTTACAAAACGGTTTTTTTTTCATTCAAGGTAGACGCGCGGCAACATCCACTTTTCCAAAAAAACAAATCATACACAAAACGCCATCACGATATGTCAACAGCTATGGACCTGTTATTTTTATCTAAAGACATGTTTTTCCAATTCCATCCCGCCCATCCCCTCACTCTATTTTATTTATCATTCTTTCTTCTGATGAAGGACTAGCGTCCGAAACGTTAAGACCCTCTTCCTGCTATATCAAGCGTTAGTCTAATATATAACTCCCATATACTGTACCGATTGTGTTGTTATTTCTGTTAACCTTTATACATATATATATATATATATATATATATATATATATATATATATATATATATATATATATATATA
>OZ024742.1:132551754-132571754 GCA_964016885.1 Eledone cirrhosa
ACCAATTCTTTCCTTGGATATTCCAACTACATGCCCAAAGTACCGGAGCTGTGATCTCTCAATTTAGAGAAGTAGCGGCTCTACCTGGAGTGACTCTCTGATCTCCGAGCTACGCATTCTATCGAGTAACGTTACACAGTAGACCTTTCGGAGGAAACACATATCGGCCGTCAGTATTCACGATTGTATTCTTTCGGTCATTACCCAAGATCAATGACCATATGTAAGAGTTGGCACGAACACCTAATTGAAGATAGCGTGATTAGCACCATTTATCCGATCACAATTACTCGGGAATTATATAGAGATATCAGGGCAACAAGCAGCTGAAGATAGATCCCATATTCCTGCAGAAACTTCCAAAGCAGATTCCATAGAACGCAGTCATATGCAATTTCGAGGTCTACAAGTCAAGACTATACATCTTTCCAGAATTCCCACGATTTCTCAAAGAACTGCCGCAGTATGAATATTTGCTCGTCTGTGCTATATCCGGGAGGAAAACCGCACTGTTCATCAGATAGCTTGGACTCGAGAATCTCTTCACGAGACACTTAGCATAAACTTTACCGGGGAAGCTTAACATGGTGATCTCTCTATAATAGGAGCAATGGCTACTGTTTCCCTTCTCGAAAATTGGGTATATCATTCTGCGACCGAATTTTATCATTCCCAGCGGCCTTGCCAAATCAACGGGGGAAGCTTAGCAAGGAGATTTCTCTATAATTGGAGCAATCTCTTTTGTCTCCCCTTTTGAAAATTGGGATCATCCTCCCGACTGCCATTGCTTAGGTGCCTTTCCAAAGATCCAGGACACACGTCACATGCGAGTCAGCCAAAGAATACCTTCTCTATTTGGGGTTTTTAACATCCTTGATTAATTCTCCGCAGCAGCCTTGCCATATTTGAGCTCTTTAAGTTCTCTTGTAGCCGTGAAATTACTCATCGCTCCCAGATGCACTTCGTGTACATCAGTAGATGATCAGGTTTAGGAGATCAGCATAGTATTCTTTCCACCTCGCGAAGATGCATCACTCTGAACAGAGGAAAACGCCGGACGCATTTCTGATGGTAGGCGTGGAGGAGGACGTCTTATTACGAAGTCGACGGATGGTCTGCCATCATACTTTATTTGCTGATCTGTAGTAGGATCCAGCTTAACCCCAAAGTCATGTTTTAACAGAGCTATTCGGAAAAATATATTGCAATCACCATTTCATTTCCATTTCATGACTGATAGGTGAATACATATTTTGAATAGGAATCGACCTGTAAGCTAGAGAGCATAATCTAATATTCCTGTGACAAATAAACCGAAAAAAAAATGCACATTCACATGAGATGAAAGTTTTTCTTCACTAATTTAATATTTTACCCTAGGATGTGGCTAACACAATACACATTTATAATACGATGAAGGATAATTAATAACATTCACGTAGAAATAGCTTAAGTGTCCAGGAAACTAAATAATATGACTCTACATAGTAAAAAGTCTATGTGTAACAGAATACTGTCAAATGACAAAGCTTAAATGTGTTACAAAAAATGTATAGTAGTTATCGGATATATATTTGCAAACGTTTCTTCAATCTGCAGAAAGACCCAACCGCAATATAGAACCGACACAGGTGACAGAGAAAAACATATCTTACTTATCATGTCTACAGAAATATCAGATAATAGAGGCAAATAAATCTACATACTGTTTCGAAAATGTTCATGGCGATATTATAACAAAATAAAAAGCAAACAAACTGAATTCTCGCCTGAAAAAGAAAGAAAAACTTGCAGCAGAAGGTCGTCGAGTGGTTAATATGTATGTAATCATGTGTTAATGCAAGAAACAGCATATTTTATAGATGTAGGATATGAATAAGTTGGCGTAACATCCCGTTGATTTGTTACGTGAATGGTTTTGTCAGTGATTCAGATTTTCTATAAAGGAAGTACAAATAACAAGCTAGTTAATAATATACGATATGGAAAATCGAAACTTATTTTACAGAGGTGAAACAAATTCTATATTGATTTTAGAAAGATGAGAGGAATAATAAAAATAGTTACATTCTTCCCTCGTTCTTTCTCTCTCACTCATTTACTACATTTTCTTCTTAGTGGAAAAACAGCTTTTTACCACTGCATAGTTGACCTTATGTTCTCTGCTCCTGATGACACAAACGTTACGCTCTATTATACACACAACTTGAATTATGTAGGGAAATTGGTATGAAATTCGGTTTGAAAACAAAATGTGCTACATTAACATTAGAGACGAAATGTAATAATGAAACACAAAAATTATCCTTTTAGATAAAGGGACATAGAAAAGTTTATTAGATAACATATAGATTTATGAATACTTCAATATTAATGAACTACTGCATATTAAAAAACCTACGAATGAAAAAAAGTTAAGAAAGTAATATTAACACGCTACGGGGTCGATAAAATAAAGTACCAGTATTGCATTGGGTAATTGCTGGCCTTGTGCCAAAAGTAGAAACAATTATATTAATATGCAAAACGTTGTTGTATGCCAAAATTATGTTTAACGTTGTCAATATCGTCGTAGCTATAGTAATAAGTTAGGTATTATGATTTACACAAATGGACGTTAAGAATGTTAGAAAGACAGGATGTAAAAATAAGCAGAATGTTAACTACATTCAGAATTTCTTTCCCTAAGGACGACAGAGAGAGATATGGCGTTTATCACGAATGTGCAGAGAAAGGGATTGAAATATCCATTGCGATACTCTAAAGAAAATAACAGAAGTAATACAAATATATTAAAGGCATGAACAAAACAACGATGTATTTCTGCCTTCAGGGAGGCCAACAAATATAAAACAGCAGTTGATAAAACGGACAGCTGTGAGGGATATGGCGGAAAACAACAGAATCTCTTAAGAAACTAGCAATTAAAGTGAAGATAGAATTACAAAAAGTTCATAAGTCATCGGCAAAAAAAAAAAAGAACTTACATATTTCTTACAGTCTGGAAAAAAAAAATTAATTCGATAATGTAAAACTTTGTTACTCTATGATAAGTGATAGTAAAACTGATTGCCGATGGCCCCAGGAGGGCTAATATGTCGTCAGGTCTCAGAAAATGTATACGTGAGTATACACTTATGTCAGCCCCCACACAAAATGATTAAAACAATTCACACTGACAATATTGTGAGTGTAATTTCAAACAAAATGTTTTGTAATCTATGTATCATTTCAAGCACAGGCATTAACATATAAGAGAAATAAAGAAGCAGCTCAAATTTAATGTAATGTGAATTGAAAATAAAAAAATTCTGAATAATGAAAACACAATCAGTGTCTGTAATAATTAAATTTGGAATAAGAAAAATAATTGTGAGAAATATATAATCAAAAATTCAGACGACACTTGCATTGTTTAAGGACAGGCAACGCTACAGCACAGACCCGCTGGTAACGCTCAATCTCTCTCTCTCTCTCTCTCTCTCTCTCTCTCTCTATATATATATATATATATATATATATATATATATATATGTGTGTGTGTGTCTATATGTCTATATATATATATATAGAGAGACATATAGACACGCGTCTGCGTGAGTATGCAGGTTCGTACGTATGGAGGGTGTGTGTATATGTGTACTTCTTGTTTTAGTTGACTTACGTCTCCGAACATTCGTGTATTTATATGTAGGTATGCGTGTGCGCTTGTTATATACGTATTTATTTACTTATATACGTTTATATAATTATTTATTTATTTGTACACAAGCATACACACACACACATATTTATATGTGCGTGGTTTTGTATACCTATGGTAAGGTTTTGCGTATGCTTGTGTATGTACGTATCTGTTTGCGTGTATGTATTTATTTGTTTCTATTACTTCTGTATTGTATTTATTTACTTTGTTTTTAACTCTGTAGCGGAGATTCATTTGGTCTCCTAGTTAGAATTTTAGTCTACGACTTCTGCTTACCATTTACGTGATTTTGTCTTTGCGTGCTATTGTTCTCCACGCTCCACATTTGACTTATTATCTTCGTTTTTTCGTTCATTGCCAGAGAACGTCTCTATGCAGCACCTAAGAGAACATTAGTCTACGACCTCTTTTATTCCATAAACGTGGTTCTGTCTTTGCGCGTAATTGTTTTTCACCGCTCCTATTAATGACGTATTATTCGTTTTTTCCCGTTCTTTGCCAGGGAACGTTACCACGAACCAAAGTATCGTCTCCTGTCTTCCTCCGGTTGCAACGTTTTTTTAAATATCCAGTTCTGCGTTTACAGATTGACTTTGTTAGTTTCAGAAGATCCCGTTAAGGGTGAAAGCAGCGATTCTTTGCTTAAACTTTAATCTGTTATTTTAATAAATATATATATATATATATATATATCAAGTAAGTATGTTTTGAAACAGTGATCAGGTTTGAAATTAGAAAATAGAATAGCTTTCACCGTACTTTTGACTAAAGGTATTTTTTAGCCTGGTAATGGGGTTTAGAACCCTCAGATACATGGCAAAAGATGAGTATTGACGTACATATATATATATATATATATATATATATATATATATATATATATATATAACAATATATTTAGAAACACACAGATACATGCGGACACGCACATATATACATGAATGCATCCAACTGTAAATTTATTACTAATTATATCTAAATGTTTCCTCTCTCTTCATAATGTATTTTTAACTCTGATACTGGTTCAGTCTAGTTCAACTGAATTGGTCTGTCCCAGTCATTCATTGAGCAACATCGGTGAAGTTGGCACCCTTAACTCACAGTTGGGTGCGGATGCATTCATGTATATATGTGTGTGTCCGCATGTATCTGTGTGTTTCTAAATTTATTGTTAATAACTTCCTCTGGTCGAGCAATCTTTACTCATACTTCTCGCCTTCTTCACCACCTCTTCTACGGCCTCGATATAAATACCCCCTCCGTCTCCGTGGTATTTTCTTCAGGGTTATAAGAGGCTTAGCTCTGTTTCTCGACCGTTATATCGCGTGACTATCTCCCCATCCGCCTTTTGGGATTCTTTCTCACGTCGTGTAGACGCGTTCTTGAGACTAGTAAAATGAGGTATCCTCTTGATAAGTCGGCAGACCTCGCAAGGACTCTATGTCTTTATGATATATTGTTTTTGTTTATGCCACGAAACTACGTAGTCGAGGAATTTAGGAGCAGTTTAGGTATGATACATTTTATTACTAATTATATCTAAATGTTTCTTCTCTCTTCATAATGTATATATATATATATATATATATATATATATATATATATGTATATATATATATATATATATATATAACGAACGAAGTGTGGTAAGGAACCAGGTGGACCATAACGCACCAAAGTACTCAATACTTAGGGTAGTAGAGTGGGTAATAGGAACTAGTAGCACGCCGACGGCTGAGCTCAAGCCGTTTCGACGGGTAATTCTGGTCTAAATTAGTCCAGACTTAGCCGTCGAAACGGCTTGAGCTCAGCCGTCGGGGTCCTGCTCGTTCCTATATATATATATATATATATATATATATATATATATAGGTAAATATATATATATATATATTTATATATATATATATATATATATATATATATATATATATATATATATATATATATATATATATATATATATATATATATATATATATTTCGTTTCCGAATTTGTGTAGCAAGATTCTTTATCTGAAATCGTGTGTTGAAACCGATATTGTTATACTTTGGGAGGGTCATGTTGCCAATAAGAAACACACGCACCAGTCGCTTTCACTTCAATTTATTATAGATTTATAAATTTATAAATTTACAAATCTACAAACTTATAAATTTCTGGTTGGTTGGTTGGTTCCACAACCAGATAGTTGTTTATATATAGTCATAATCCTTTCGTCACACACTCTGTGACCTCTTCAGTGACTGGTGATTCCTTTCATTGTTTCTGTGCCTTTCCTTTCTTCTGTCCTACGCCATTTTGTTTCTGTGCGTGTGTTGTGTGCTCAGTTTGCGCATGCGCCACATCCGGGTGTCTGTGTGTGTTTGTGTTCATTTATCTATTTGTTATATATATATATATATATATATATATATATATATATATATATATATATATATATATATATATATATATATATATATATCAGATCAGAGCAAACAGCACGGACACTCTATCTCAAAATTATTTTTGAAAAGCATTTAAAAATGCGCAACCGGTAAGGACTTAAAAACTTAAAACCACAACTGAATACTAACCCATACAATCACTAATACTCTTTTATTCCTAATTAAACCATTTTTCAACTGTGAACAAATTGTCAGCATTTTCTATTCCGTTTACCAATATATATATATATATATATATATATATATATATATATATATATATATATATAAATATATATATTAAAATAACAGATTAAAGTTGAAGCAAAGAATCGCTACTTTCACCATTAACGGGATCTTCTGAAACTAACAAAGTCAATCTGTAAACGCAGAAGTGGATATTTAAAAAAACGTTGCAACCGGAGGAAGGCAGGAAAACGATACTTTGGTTCGTGGAAACGTTCCCTGGCAAAGAACGGGAAAAAACGAATATAATACATCATTAATAGGAGCGGTGAAAAACAATTACACACAAAGATAGAACCACGTTTATGGTATAAAAGAACTCATAGACTAATATTCTCTCAGGTGGTTCATAGAGACGTTCTCTGCCAACGAACGGAAACACGAAAATAATACGTCATATGTGGAGCGTGGAGAACAATTGCACGCAAATACAAAACCACGTACATGTTAATGAAGTCGTAGACTAAAATTCTAACTAGGAAATCGAATGATTCTTCGCTTCAGAGTTAAGAATAAAGTAATAAAATACAGAGGTAATTGAAATTAAATAAATACATACGCGCATCCAAATATGTACATACACAAGCATACGCGAAAACACTCGCCCTAGGTATACAAATAAACGCACATATAAATATGTGTGTGCGTGTATACAAATAATTAAATAAACGTATATAAATAAATTAATACGTATATAACAAGCACACATACATACCTACATGTAAATACACAAATGTTCGGAGTACGTCAACCAAAACACGAAGTACACATATACACAGACCCTACTTACGTACGAATCCGCATACTCACACAGACGCAAAACCCACGTATACACATAACCAAAAGCATATGTACCAGAATGTATAAATATAAGCCATAACATATACAATCAAATATACGTACGAGAAAGTATACGTACCTTCACAAAACATACAGGTAATATATACTTACCTATGCAAATAAGTAATGGTATAAACATAACATATGCTTAGCTACCATATCAAGACGTAAAATATCCGCGTATAGATCTTACTATCCGTTAGGGTATAATGTGGGGATGTAATACAGGAAAGTTTTGTGCAATTTATGTTTACAAGCCGAAATTGCCTCAGATTTTTTGTTTAAGATGTGGTCTGCGGTGTAGAGTATTTCCAGGACTGCAGCGGCGTAGAGGTCACATGGTCTTTTATTTCCGTTATACGATCTAGCCCTAGATCGGATCACCCAATGTAATTTATATTGGGTGGGTTTGTCTTTTAGACTCCAGATATAAGCTTAAAGTGACGTCATATTCCTTCTTAGAGGGTAACGAAAAGAATGGGTATGCATGTAAAGACGCTGCTTGAATCTATTGGCGGTTAACCCTATGTAGGCCCTACGGGATGTGAGTGTTTCAACCTTACATTTGTAGACAATGTTACTAGAGAGTCATTTCCCGGATAGGGGGCAATCAACCCGATTCCTACAATTACAGTTAGTACTAACTACAGGATTGCACGTGTTCCTACAGCTAGGCAGTTTAGCTAAATTTGAAGCTGTGATGTTATGTGCAAGGTTAGGAGTCGTAGAGTAAGACATTTTAATAGTATTTCTATTAAAATTCATTCTATTAAGGATTCTAATGCCGTTCACGTCCACTCCGACAAAACTGGCAACCTATATCAAGTGGAGCGCAGTACTTACCATAAACTACTACATAATGCTGTAACTAAGGATTACCGTAAAACTAATCGGTACGTCATCTATGAAATCAACGATGCTGAGTTTAAAGCGGAGAATCATTCGATTTCCTAGTTAGAATTTTAGTCTACGACTTCATTACCATTTACGTGGTTTTGTCTTTGCGTGCAATTGTTCTCCACGCTCCACATATGACGTATTATCTTCGTTTTTTCTGTTCATTGCCAGAGAACGTCGCTATGAACCACCTAAATGAATATTAGTCTACGACTTCTTCTATACCATAAACGTTGTTCTGTCTTTGCGTGTAATTGTTTTTCACCGCTCCTATTTATGACGTATTATATTCGTTTTTTCCCGTTCTTTGCCAGGGAACGTTTCCACGAACCAAAGTATCATCATCCTGTCTTCCTCCGGTTGCAACGTTTTTTTTAAATATCCACTTCTGCTTTTACAGATTGACTTTGTTGGTTTCAGAAGATCACGTTAAGGGTGAAAGCAGCGATTCTTTGCTTAAACTTTAATCTGTTATTTTAATAAATATTTGCTCTACGCTTCTTATATATTTGATATATATTTATACTTATCGAGCCCTCTTTGGATTTTGTCTTCAAATTTATTATTATCACTATATATATATATATATATATATATATATATATATATATATATATATATATATATATATATGTGTGTGTGTATAAAACATGTATAATGTTTATTGCAATTATAAATAGATGTGAGGATATAAGAATATACAAAATAAAGATGTGATGTATTGGTATTTGTAAACCTGACGTTAAACATTTTGAAATATATTTAACAGAAAAGGAGCGAGGTGCATATCGAAATTATCGACTGTTCTTTGCTATGTTTTGCTTCAAAACATGTATCTTCTCGACATACATTTGTGAAAAGAGATGTACGTAGAACTTAATAAATTTTCTCGGTGATGAATTAACCATTTATTCATTACACACTTCACTTATTTCAAAAAATGATAAAATAGCCTTGCTTAGATCCGTGTCTTAATATAGTTTGGGATTTGGGAAGATATTATTACTTACATTCTTATCTGATCAATAATAACAGTGTAATGGAAAGGACATTAAGACTTCAGAATCATTAACACAATTTATGAATTTGTTTTGACAGACACCGATCAGTAAAATACAACATTAAACCGTTTACATTATTTATCCAGGTTCGACTAATCTTTTCATCTAATCTGTTGGGAGCCGAATCAATTCACAACACATCTCACTTAAGTAAAACTGTCAGCTATGCATGGCAATATAGACACAATAACAGCTTGAGCCGTCACACTTGCTTTTCCGATATTGGGATTAAGAGCCTGGTGAGGAACGGTCACATTCATACCGAATTAAGTATAACATCTAGAGGATATATGGTTTGCACTGGCTATCCAAAAGTATATAAATAAATAAGTTTGTCTACGTCTTAACACATTCTTTCTTAAATGTGTGATAGTGCAGGTGTCTATTGGATTGAATCGCTCACTTAATTATCAGCCAATTGTATTCAGAGGACGATAATGTTAAATGAGCCGGAAAACGTTATATTCCAAGAGGTATATTAGTCAGAAATAATACTACAGTTTTCCACTTCATGTAGAAAAGCAAATCTGAACATTTTGTCTGGTGATCGCTTGACATCTTTCAAAAGTTACTTCGGTATCATAATGTTTGATTTATCAATCAGGGTTAAAAGAGTATATATACATATGAGCACCAAAAACATCAGTGTTAACAACAATATTAACAAAGGAAACGAATACGTTGAATGATGCATATGCCTATGATTTCTCATTTATAAACTAAAGTAAACCAAGCTCACATTATTTTTATGTGTACATTTAAACTTTGATTAATTTGAATTTAGAACTACATCTACTTATCGTTCCTGGCACGAATCCTTATCAACACTAATGCTTTGAATTTACACGACATATATCACCTCATTTAATTAAAATATAATTTTGCTTTCTGATAGATCATATACAGAATCATACGATCTTCTAGCAATATGTATTCCTAGGAAAGTCATCAAACACCGAATCAGTAAATTGTTTTCTCACAAACATACATCATCACAGTAACTTTTAAACATGTATATACGTGTCAGAGGATTTTAATCAATGTAGATTTCTAGGTTCTGTCCCTTGTAAGCGACGACAAGTAGTTTCAGCAGGGCTAACGGCATTATTACTGATTATAGGTGCAATTCCTATCCATTTAATATCATTTTTGATTGACTACATTATGTATGTTGTGGTGTACTGTTTGATTAGAACGTAGGTTACCAAGGTTCAGTTATGTTCTATTTCGTGTCATGAAAAGCCCTGGGTACTGTGAAAATGAAATCAGTGAAAACAATAACAAACAACAAATATAAACAAGAAAACACTCACTCAAATCCCCATACTGACACATACCCACACATGTACAAACACATACACATAAATATAAACATAGAATTTATAGTGTCATGAATGCATTTATAAAACAGAACAATAATAAAGAAGATTCAGATAACAATATAAATAAGCAGGTAAACAAAAAATACAAATCAGTTTATACGTGAATATCGACTTACAGATAGAACAACTGCAAGAAGCAATCCAACAGAAGTCATACGATTTGCGAAAACCAGAATGAGATTAACATTTAAACTAGATGGCAGCAGGATATTTTCAATGATTATAGAAAATTTCCCATCAGCCATTTCATCTGCCATTGACATTGTCATCTCAATTACATATGTGGTCTTTCAGTGTCTCTCTCTCTCTCTTTCCTCTCCTTTCTCACTATATATATATATATATAATCTCCCTTTTTGTATTTCTCTCTCTCATTGACTGAGTATTTCCAATTTATATTTCACCCATACACTATTGTGTCTGTTTTGATATTATAATACAATTTGTTCTAACACAATACAATAATATTCTTTAAAATGATGATATTATATGTAAGGTTTGAATAAAGAATGGAAGGCGACCTAATTAAATACAACTGAACTATTTTCCTTCCGGAGACTCTTTTAATTATGTCATGACGTAATTCCGCAATTCCTTGAGTGAATCCATGTAGATAGTGTGTATAGATTTTCACTTGTTTGTTATCAGCAAAGTATAACTTGAGGTCAGCCATAAACCAAATATTTTACATTGTTAAACCATAGAATATGTGTTAATACCAGGCTGCAATGTAATAGGCTAAGGGAATTCCTTTGAGGTATTTATTTATTAACAGATATAATTCGTTTCTTTTTTGTTATCAAAAAAGCTATTAACCAATTTTTAATGATATGATATATTTGCCAATTATTAGTACTTTTTACACCGGGTTAACAGTTCCAGAAATCGCATGATCAGAACACTAACGAAAGCTTCGGGATAATAGATTAAAAGGAAATCTTAAGGGAATGTGGGGTTTAGCAACTCTTTCCCTTCAAATGTAACTTTAACAGGGGTCAATCTGCTCCAATTGTTACACTTCTCCATTCTATAGCCTTCTGTTTGGGCTTTGTGGATCACTAATTGGTCCTCTAAAATTATGACCTTTATAACAATCTCATAGTTTTTCTAACATAATTTGCGTGTGTGGGGGCGTTGTGCTGCTGTTGCTTCGTTCGACGAGTGACCCGGTTGATATGTTCAACGGAACATCATAACCTTACGTACAAGTGCCTGACTATTTCACAGACACACATACTCTTAACGTCATTATCAGGAAGATTCACCGTGACACAACATGGCTGTGTCTTAAACCTAGTGATACAACAAATCATTTTTGTCAGCTTAGTGTACTGAAGCCACGTGAAATAATGTGTTTTGATCAAGGACACAATGCACTGGTGGGTACCCAACATATGACTTTACGATAATGCATCGAAAACCCTGACCACTTAGCCACGCACCTTCACAATCGTAAAGCATGGGGACAGTCTTTGTTGCTATCGATTTACACGTTTTATTAATCCTAAAGGTAACAAAATTACATAAAATGTGTTCTTAGTGGCTACCGAACGAAAGGCTTTATGATTCAACATTCGGAGCAGAACGCTCAGCTGCAAAATGCGTGTCAGTATAATTTGTTCCGTAGTCTTGAAGCAAAAAGAGGCAGCCAACTACAGAGATTACTTCTGCTAAGGTATTACTCGACACATCTCCAACGGAATTGGAAGAGTTTGCCACCTCATGCTATAATTAGTGGTGATATTGAGAAAGAGATGGAAGAAAAGTGTAAATGAGATCAGCAATGACAGCTGTTTCTAAAGTAATTGAAAGTAACTTAATCCCGTGTTATATCGAACTACGGCATACACTTATAAGATTGAGCATTAATTGCAGGCCGAATAAGTTCAGCGGATATTTGCAACTGATATAAGATAATAGGATAAAACTGGACAAGGTTACCCTAGAAAAACTCATGGCAATTAAATCTCTGAGGTGGTGCTGAACTCGTTGTGAAATAAACATTTCTGGAGTAAAGATGATACCATTTAGTGTGAAGCAAAATGCATCTCACGTAATGAAGAACTCATCTGCTGCAAGAAGAAATTAATCTCCCCAAATAATATGAATTTTATTAACTCTTGATCTGCTAACAAGTGGCTGCTTCGCAAGTCAATCTCTTCTCCAACGAAATATGGAGGAGATGGAATCAGAGCAAAATATATACGTTACTTGCCCAAATAATTACCTAAATGAACTTTTAACTGGCTTGTATTCAAGATTATCTGAATCTAGGCGGATTGATAGCATCAGTAGAGTCGAACAACACGCTTTGCGGCATAGTTATGGCCCTTTACGTCTTAATTCCAAATCCTACCTATATTAGATTTGCCATTCTTCCTTAAAAAGTCGATAAAATTATATACTAGTACGGCACTGGGGTCGATTTAATAGACTTTCCCCTCCCCCAAAATTACAGGTCTTGTGCATTTTGTGCGATGTGAGAATTTAATTGTTGTTAATTTCTTAATTATTAACTGTTACCATTTTCTACACGGTTTTAAAGCTATTTGTAATTCCTCACTATCAATGTTTTTTGTATAGTCCTCTATCTTTCGGCTCTAGTGGTCAATAAAAAAAACTATTATGTTTGTGTCAGGCGTCATAGGTAAGGAACTAATTTCGTTGTGTATCGATTTCTTCCTATGTCTGTTTACATTTGATTTGTGTGTGCGTGTGACTGACTGTCGTAAGTATCACTATATCCCCCGCAACTCTCGCTCGCGTTCTCTCTCTCTCTTTCTTTCTTTCTCTCTCTCTATTTTTCTCTCTCTCTCTCTCTCTCTCTCTATCTATCTATCTATCTATCTATCTATCTATTTATCTCTCTATCTCGGCTTCCGCCTCAATATTCTGTATATTCTAAGTATGGATAATCTGAATATGAATCTAAGTATAATATAAAATGGTACTTGTGAAATACATTAATATCGGGAACATATATCAATATTATACAGGTTCTTTTTTTGAACTGTCGCGACATTAGTTGTTTGAATCTAACACAAAGTTCATTAGAATATTCGAGACAAAAGTAATCCGGTTAATATCTTTAGGTTTTATAATTTCATCAATCATTGAAATGATCAGTGAAATATTCATTCGTGATGCTTATCTTCATGTAAACAGAAGCGGCTATTTTCAGATAACAAAAGACTATTTATTCCTACGTTCGACATAATCGAAGCTTTATTACACGCAGAATAGTGTCTATGGTTGTGTGTGGCCAATGCTGTTATTGTATAAATGCAGTGATTTTTATGAGAATATCAAATTATGTTTACTGATCAAACACGTTAAATATCTATCTGGAGGTTCGTGTGGAAAAGATTGAGAAAATGGAGACAGAGAGGGAGAAGTAGAAGAAAGGAAAGAAAGGCAGATTGTGTGAAAGGAGAATTTGACCACCTAAATATTAGATCAGAATGCAATATCAAAAAGATAATAATTGTAGGCAGGTCGGTCTGTGATTCGATGTAGAAATTATTTAAGCCGGCTAATCAGATAACAAATCACAATCGTACACTTATATCCAATTTCTTGTCTTGTTAACCGTAGTGAAGATATTTCCCAACCCTCTAAATATGATTTTATATAAACGGATGTATACTTGAATATATATATATATATATATATATATATATATATATATATATATATATATATATATATATATATATATATATATATATATATATATATATATATATATATATATATATATATATATATACATATATATATATACGTATGTATTTATGTATTTGTGTATGTCTATATTTATGTAAGTATGTACGCATATGTATGTATTTATTCATGTAGGCATGTATTTATGTATGTATGTATAAAATGTATGTGGCAATGAAATAAAGTATAAATGCATGGATGAAATAACAAAAAAGGTAATCAACTAAAATAATGCCACCAACAATAGACCCATTTGACTGCTATTGAATTATTTGAATAATAATAAAAAAAATCTTCAAAACTACACAATGACCATCAGCAATAACCAAAGAACAGTTGAGAGAGCCCGGGCCATTGAGAAAATCAAATACAATACTAAATTTATGTTTTCATTTGCAACAAAGTACAAGGTCACTGTCAACACTGCCAGCCATCTGATTTCTAAAATGATATTGTTAAAACCATGTGTGAAACCAATGCAGAAATGATATTGATCTCTTTCAACAATGTTGATGTACTTGATTTGGATTATATCAGTGATGTTAAACCACAACACATCATATCTGACATAAATTTGGCGTCCTTGATATATTAGCTTCAATATATAACATAAAGCACAATTCAGACGTAGGCCCCAATAGGTTCCCTTCTAATATCCTGAAGGAGTTTCGGTCTCTATCAAAGGTAACATTGACAGGAAGTTCCTTAGTTCGAAACCCTAAGTTCGAGTCACACTGTACTTTTCGTCCTTATTGTCAATTCAAACTTCACACGTGCTGACTAGAACGATGAAACGAACAACGTCGCATCTGCTCAGTTACTTGATGAGAAGAAATAAAAGCCGCCCCATTTAAGACATAAACTACCGTGTTAAAAAGGATATTCGCTTTAGACAGTGTGGTATTTAGGTTTAATATGACTGAAGAAGGAGTGGTTTGAATTATCTGGAAGGCTTTTAAATATAGTCCTGCTTGCTGAAGATTAGTCTTATGCAAAGTCTCAATAATATCTACCTTCGCTGTATAAAATAAAACTGCCATAAACAATAATAAAAGTAACAGATTTTCCAACTAAAAGTCAAATAAAACCTATCTCATCATCATGGTCAGAATAAATAGCATCAAGAGGATGCAGCCAGATGCAACATAATATAAGAAACAACAAGATTTAGAATTAAGATCTAGGAAGAATCATAATAGCAGCAAACAAAAATATTTTTATCCGTATATCAAAATACATCTACTAGAAATTGTAACCGCCTCGCATCGAAATTGACCTACCATCTTAAAGATATAAAATGACGCTGTGATTAATGTAGTAGTGGATATATATAAAGATTGGATGGATGAAGAAGGAACGCCCCTGAATGCCATGTACGCCTGCTCGAGTACTACTGACCTGCCTCGAAAATGCAATAAAAACAACAAACGCAACAGTCATGAACAGAAGCAACACATGGCTCCGCAAAAAGAGAAAGACTATCAAAAAGAACAGTAGAAATCAAGTACAAAAATTCATAGGAACAACAACAACAAAATACAGCAGCAGCAGCAACAGCAACAACAACGACAATAACAACCACAGCAACAACAACATCACAGCAGCAAACATAACAAACAAGAAGTACCACTGCGATAAGTACTAGTACAATAAATACCACAAAACAAAATAAAAATAAGTGCAACAAATTCAATAGGCATTGTAACAACAGTCACCTCTTCCTCCCACTTCGTCCGCAATGGAAAAAACAAAAGCCAGTTAAAGACAATTGATGTTTATTACTGACAGAAGTAATAAAATATCTGCAAAACGAAACCCCAATCCGAATCTACAATTAAACAATGCTATTTGTTTTTCTTAGCTTTCAGTATATATTTTTTCCTTTTGGTGTCTGTATATTGGTGGGGATAAGTTAGCCATGAAACATTCTGGCGGCATAATATCGTAATAGAAAAAAATGTTTTTCTATGGCGCCAGTGTTTTTCATCTACATGTGATTGATGTTTCTGATTCACTCTCACACATTCTTCTCTCTTTCTCTGTTGCTTCCTTAGCTCTGTCCATCTCTCTATGTTTCCCCATCTCTTCATTAGAAAAAAAAAAAAATAATGATTAAGAGGGAAGCACAGCTAGTGAAATATACAAATTATGACGGTCACTGAAATAACACTCACCAGAGAAAAAGAAACAAAAAGAATCAAGTGAGTGAAAGAGAAGGCCAGAAAGAATTACAGAGGGACATATAAATACATACGAATGTGTTTACGCATAAACGCATATAGATATGTGGCTTTGTGTATGAATCGATGTTTGTATGCATATATATATATATATATATATATATATATATATATATATATATATATATATATGTATATATATATATATATATATACATTTATATATATTATATATATATATATATATATATATATATATATAGGATTATCATGGATGCAGTAATGGTTAATTACTACACAGGATAGAGTTGACGTACGGTGAGAGGTTACTGTGTAACCACACTGGAAACATTCGTATGCACACAGGATAAATTACCTTTTTATGATGTCTACCTGTTATTATTCATTCTTTATATATATATATATATATATATATATATATATATATATATATATATATATATATATATATATATATATATATATATATAATATATATAAATTTATATATAATGTTTAATATAGACATGGCTTCTACAGGATTAGAACTGTTTCATTCGAAGCAAATCATCAGCAAAGCCCATATATATACATACATATATATATATATATATATATATACACACACACATATTATATATATACAATTTAGCACCCTGGACGCCTTCGTCGATGCCAGCCGTAGCGCAGTAAATCGTTTCGACTTCCGCCACCGTTCCAAACGGCACAATATCTCACGGGGCGAACTCCTCGCTCTCCGCTCCCTCCGTAGCCGAGATGACATCGTCATCAAACCGGCGGACAAGGGAGGCGCCGTGGTGGTATGGCGCGCGGACCTCTACACGGCCGAAGCCCTCAGGCAGCTCTGTAACCCCCTCTTTTACCGCCCTCTACCCTCCGATCCCACCCCCCACTACCAACAACAAGTCTCCTCCACCATCAAAGACCTTATCGCCTCCTCCCTCCTCCCCCCACCGCTTCCCACCTCATCGTCCGCACACCCCGCACCCCCACCATCTACTTCCTCCCCAAACTCCACAAACCCGACAACCCCGGCCGCCCCATCGTCTCCGCTTGCAACTGCCCCACCGAACTCATCTCCGCCTTTCTCGACTCCCTCCTCGCCCCCCTTGTCACCACCCTCCCCTCCCACATCTCTGACACCAACCACGCCCTGCGCCTTTTCGACTCCTTCACCTACCTACCCGGCCCTCAGCCATTCCTCTTCACCCTAGACATCAAGTCCCTGTCCCCCACCTACCCCCCACTCTCCTGAGCGTGAATTTAATAAACATTTATCGTACTGCCTCTCTGTTCTGTCCCTGTTCAATTTTTCATTATATATATATATATATATATATATATATATATAGAGAGAGAGAGAGAGAGAGAGAGATGATCAGCTGACCTCCTCCGCAAAATCAGGTAGATAGCAGCCCGCATGAGGAGGGAATCCAGCGAGGTGTGGGGCTGTTGCAGCGTGTATCACTGTCTATTGTTCGTGGAAATGCCTTTTCCATTTTGTCCGTGGGGTGCAGCTGAAACATCGTCCTGACATAAATGCAGAGTCCGTCGCCCTCTCCTCTACAACCTTTCTTGCATCCTTTGTCTAGTAGTCCATGCTCTTCCCCTCGTTTTCCTCTCATTTATGGCATTTATATTACTTTCCCATACTGGTCCCTTTTTCGATATGTTTATATAACTCTACTATGAAAGAAAATTATATATATATATATATATATTGATTTCTTTATTAGCCACAAGGGCGCAACAAGAAAGGGGACAATACAAAGGTGTTGCAATACAACCAACGTGTAATCAATATATATATATATATTGATTACACGTTGGTTGTATTGCAACACCTCAGTTTGCAGTTTGGAGCGCTCGACGAAATGCGCAGGTTGGGTTGGGTACTCCGGAGTAATGTAAAATAAAATGAAATTTTAAACATTTTAAACAATTGACTTATTTATACATTTTACTTTATATATATATATATGTGTGTGTGTGTGGTATGTGTGTGTGTGTGTGTATTCATATATATATATATATATAGAGAGAGAGATTTTGAGTTTATGTTGGTTGTATACCAACACCTCAGTATGCAGGCTGGAGCACTCGACGAAGTGCGCAGGTTGGTTTGGTTACTCCGGAGTAGTGTAAAATAAAGTTAAATAAAAAGTCAAATGATTAAAATTTAGCTTCGTTTATTACTGCTATATATATTTCAGTGACAGCCATCTTTGGCTGTGACCTCTTCAGGCAGTTTGAATAAGTATGGTATAGACAAATACATATGTTGTTGAGGTGTATAATATTGTCAATACTCTGATATGCCCAGTTCCTGGTTGGGTTGTTATTTCACTGAGGAACTGGAATCATATGAATTCAAACAAACGAATGTCAGTGTCAAATCTCCTCTTCTCCTCTCATTGGTCAGTTGTTACAACATTCCTCATTCTAAGTGTTGTTATTGTTGGAGTTATCTTAAAAAATTGATAAAATAGTAGAAGGAACAAGGTGTTAAAGGAACAAAATAACAAAAAAGTGTCAAACTTCCCATTGGTCAGTTCTGAGAGCATTCTCCTCAGTCAGAAGTCTATAGAATTCTTTCTGGGGGTAAGGCTCCATGTAGTGTTTTTGTTTGCTATTGTTAAGTACATTTGACCTCTACCATTATTTTGGTAGTGTTGTTGGTGTTGTGGTCACCTTATATCTTGCTGCTGCTAACAATTTAGAAGTATCCAGTGTGTGTGTTTTCTTCATCCCTCCTGCCACCATCTCTCATAGTGGTGGTGGTGTGTGTGTGTGTGTGTGTGGGGGGGGGGTTATTCCATGTATATGTAGAAATATAAGGCAATAAATGAAGAAAACAGAAAATAAATAAGTAATATAATAAAATAATTAATATAATTTGTATAATTTGAAAATAAATAAATAAATAGAGAATAAAGAATGAAGAATAAATGAAAAATTGGTGAAAAAGTAATGAAAATGAATATGGAGAAGTGAAAAATAATGTCGGATAAAGTGTGTGTGTGCTATAACCAATCTCAAGGTCAGAAATATGTTGGATAGCTTGGTATGAGGACAAGATGTTAAGATAAGATAATCAAACTAAAAGTGTTAGCGTTATAATCAATCTCAACTTAAAAATAAATATAAGGTGATACAGTGAAGAGGGCAGAAAACAAATAACAAATTAATTAAGAGAAATCAATATTTAAAATTGGAACTTGAAAATCAGAAATCTAGTAAATTAAAAGTGTTTGTGTTATATAGATCTTGGCCAAATTATAATGGCTGTGTCCGATTCTATCTCTAGGCTATCATGGTGTCTGCTCAGCCTGGGTTGTTCCCTATGGCTTGGGGGGAGTTCACAACCTAGGGTGTTGTTACTGCCCATATAGCTTGAGGGAGGTCTGGCCGAGAGGTGTTTTCATGTTCTGTAGAAGTCCCTATAGCTTGAGGGGAGTTCACATCGTCTTGTGTTGCTACTGTCCATATATCTTGAGAAAGGTCCCGGCTCTAA
>OZ024742.1:132574254-132576754 GCA_964016885.1 Eledone cirrhosa
CCGACGTGTGACATAATATCTGTGGTATAATATATAACTGCGATTTCAGCCCTCTGCAGCTATTGTATGTTCTTTCGTGTGCTTTTGTTAATAGTTCCTCAATATTAGCTGGAGAGCGATGGGGAGAGAGCAATGAACTAACCTGAAGTATTTGGTCCAGTTGAGGAAATCGTTGTAAGAAGCACTCGGAATATTGAAGAAAGTGAACGGAGATGAGACGATATCGGGTTCACAGGATTTCGGGTGGCAGAAAAGGCGAAAGACGATCCCGAAGTCAAATGCCTTTAACGAGGCCAAAGTCGAACGCATGAGGCAGGGATTGGGTAGCGATTATCGGCTGACTGTTCGACTAATCGAAAATTAGCTCGACATGAATCACGATATTGTTTGAAAAACTATCACAGAATATTGGGCATTCACACGTTCTGCGAAAAGATTAGACCAAAGCCGTAGAAAGATGACCAGGAGAAGCGGTGTATGCAAGTGTGTCAGGACATCCTCCAGTGCCTTGACATCGAAGCAGACATTGATGGAGGGAGTCATCCCCGATGATGAGTGCATTAGCTTCGAGGGGGATTATTTCGAAGGGAAAACTTGTAGATTGTGGTTTAGATTTGAAATATATTTTTGTGACTCTAGTTTTAATCAACAGGAAAAACTCTACTAATGTATTTAATACCTTACTTATTGTGGGTACCCCCAATTGAATTCAAGACTCAGTTATATACATATATATATATATATATATATATATATATATATATATATATATGCATATATATATATATATACGTAGGTCCCGGGTTGAGTCGGGGATAACTACAGTAAGTAAGGTACTCTATATATATATATATGTGTGTGTGTCTGTGTGTGTGTGTGTGTGTGTGTGTGTGTGTGTGTGTGTGTGTGTGTGTGTGTGTGTGTGTGTGTGTGTGTGTGTGCGTGTGTGTGCGTTTGTGTGTGTATGTGTATGTTACAAGTTGTCTATATATCATCATTCCCCTCTTATCCTGGTTTTTCATTATGAACACTGAATGAAATCTTGTGAAGTATTTTTTATCCCTTCCCGCCTACTTTTCGTATGAACACATTTTCTGAGCAGTTCCCATCCCGCTATATTTTAACATATCTGTATTGCTGAATGATGTTAGATATATCAGTTTCTGACTTTTTTTTCATATCGAAAATATTCGAGACGAAGCTTTGATGATAGATTAGATACATAGAAAACATTGAAAACGTGAACGTGACGAAAAGCCGTTATAACCGCCGATTGTCGTCAATGATATCAATATGGAAGTTGAGCAAAATACCACAAAGGACAGAAAACAATGGCCAGTGATCGGCACCGAGAGACGAAAAGTAAGTTGTAAGGTGGGTGAAAATATAGATGGTTAGGAGAGGAGTGTGTTGGCATGTAAGAGAGACGAGGAACGGAGAAAAAGAAAAACAAGTGGTGATTAAATTTACAATCATTGTGGAGATTAAAGTTACAATTCTTACAAGACAAGACACAGATGCACCTAAACCTCATCAGCTCTCATCTAGCCATGTAGATTCGCACGAGTATTAGCAACACAGCTCTTGCAACACAAAAAATAAACCTTTCTCTTGATATGATGCATTTGTGATGGCAACAAAATTAATCAAATCACACGAAAAGAAAGACGAAAATTTCGAGAGAAATTGCTAACCGAACTCGCGTTCAAGTTTTCAATGTTTTAATGAATTTCATATGCATGAATATATGTATGCATGTCAGTCTGTCCGAATGTCTGTATGTATGTTTGTATGATTTTTATGTGGTGTGAGACACTCCTAGTCTTCATTAAGGTGTCTCTCTATAAAACCTCATATAAAACCTGCGATTTAGTTTGCATCCAATGATGTATACCAATTCTTCTTTTTGGGCAAATTCATTCGATGTTCAGAGAGTTGGATTGGTCCCTTGAAAAGCCTCTCTTCACTTAAAAAAGCTTCAAGCACAGACAGGGCTTTATACGAGACATTTTTTGCAATGCATGGCGTTGCTGCTCATAAGCCAGTCCCTAACTGGGCTTAAAAGCCAGGTCTATCATTATCATGCTTAAGTATGAAGCGATGACAATACTCGAAATCGAGTTACATCCATCATCATCATCATGTATGTAAGTATGTATGTATGTATTTATATAAAACTATTCATGTATGTATCTATGTATATCTGCATGTGTGTATTTGAGGAGACGGGCGTTACAGAGGCGCTTTGAAATTAATAATTATTTCTACTTTCGGCAAAAGGTCAGCAATTAATCCAGTGTATTACTGGTACTTTATTTTATCGAACCCGTAAGGATGGAAGGCAAAGTTAACATCGGCCAGATTTGAACTCAGACTGTAAAGAGACGTAACTCTATGCTACAAAGCATGGTATACGACCCTCTATCGATACTGCCAAGTATGCATGTATTTATGTAAAACTGTGCATGTATGTCTGCATGTGTGTATGTTTGTATTTGAG
>OZ024742.1:132584254-132651754 GCA_964016885.1 Eledone cirrhosa
CAGCTCGTAATGAACACTGTAATGTTCATTACGAACTGAGGATCCGCTAAGGTCAAACAATTGTTCTCGGTATGGTGAACTAACTGTTGTGTAACCCCTTCTATATATATATATGTCGAGAGAGAGAGAGAACGTGTGTGTGTGTGTGTGTGTGTGTGTGTGTGTGTGTGTGTGTGTGTTTACTATAATAGTTACAGCTTTCTGGGAAAATTTATTTCATATTACAGTTGTTTCTGTATCGATCAGCCTGATCAACACGATCTGATCAATATAGAAAAAATTGTAATACGATGTAAAGTTTCACAAAAAACTGTAATTCTTATTGTCACTCTATATATAGAATTTGCTAACAACAGGTGCATTAAACATGGAGCATAACCCATGGGTAAGCGTACAACGTAACAGCAACGAGTTCTTCGACAAGCGTCGCCGCTGGTAACCGCAAGTTACTCACATAATTTATATATATATATATATATATATATATATATATAAACGGAAAAAATGAAACTCTTAGTATGGCTGTTACTTAAATATAAGTATGTATACGTACATACATATATGTATACAGACGTACAGTAGTATGTATATACATATTTGCACACATATATATATGTACGTATGGATTCACCGAACATTTATTATAATGCTCGGTGTGTTTGTAAACAAACATCACGTATTAAGCCGTAGTGTCTAGCAACCATCGTTGCTCGTTTGTTCAACACTGACAAAGTTTCAAGCTTATTAGCTATCGTCAGCAACGTATACCTTCCTGCCAGATGATTGAACGTCTGAAAGTATATACTTTCCTTATGCATATTAACGTACTAAGAGTGGAAAAGGAAACTTCGTTTCATTTTTTCCGTTTATCGTTCTCGGTGCACCCGGCCGATTAACCCACTCGATATGCAAATTGGGCCAGCCGTTAAAATGCATAAGGAAAGTATATACTTTCAGACGTTCAATCATCTGGCAGGAAGGTATACGTTGCTGACGATAGCTAATAAGTTGAAACTAGTACAGCGTTCCTTTCTCAATGTTGAACAAACGAGCAACGATGGTTGCTAGACACTACGGCTTAATACGGGATGTTTGTTTACGAACACACCAAGCATTATAATAAATGTTCGGTGAATCCATACGTACATATATATATATATATGTGTGCATGTATGTATATACATATACATACTAATGTACGTCTGTATACATATATGTATGTACGTATACATACATATCTATCTATATATATATATATATATATATATATATATATATATATATATATATATATATATATATAATATATATATATATATATATATATATATATATATATATATATATATATATATATATATATATATATATATATATATATATATATATATATATATATAGAGAGAGAGAGAGAGAGAGAGAGAGAGAGAGAGAGAGAGAGAGAGAGAGAGGGAGAGAATAAAAGAGAAAACACAGGTAAGCATTAAAAAAGTGATTTTATCCAGGTATTTACGACCGTTTCATTGGTAAGTGCAACCTTATATTGCTATACTGCAAATACTAGCCACGCAATAATAGTTGTTGTACAATTCCAAATATTCAAAACATTTTTTGGAATTGTATTTGCTAGTATAGAGAGAGAGAGAGGAAGAGGAATTAGAAAGTGTAGATTGTTACAAACTTGTGGAGTTACCCCTATCCGTACGTTGAAATCGTCCATGAAACTGGCTGTCTTAACCAAGAGCTGGATTACAATAAGCAATTTTCTGCTTCCCTAATTATAGGCTCCTTATCGGTCGAGCAACCACCTAAACATACTGTACTACTATGGTAAAGCATTACATAGGTATGGCCCTAAAGAACATTCCTATACCTTTAAGAATGGATTATACCCTCGGGATGATACAGCGAACAAACGACTTCATATGCCGGGTTAGATGGAAAACTTTCCATTTCGACAAAGGACGTAACGATCGCACCGTGGAATACAATAAGGAAACATACGGCTTCAAATCATGTTAGAACTCACCTAACAACCCACAACTGGATGCCTTTGAACAGGACTTACTGAAGATGATTATCAATATCAAATTCAAAAAACGGAGGAATAATAAACTCCAGAATGACATGAATACATTCCTAAATAAGCTGCGAACCACCAGTGGAAATATTGTCAAAGCGGACAAAACCTCAAATGTGTATACGATGGATATTAATACATACATTAGCTTCATACGGAAGGAATTACATAGGAAATACAAAAAAAAACTAACGAGACGGCACTGATAAACATCAACAACGAGGCACACAATATAGTCAAACGCCTATGAATAGAGTACAGAACGGAGCCACTTAGGCCATGTACCCCCATATTTAATATCAAGGACCATAAGGTAAATTTTGTTCATAACCCCACAATTAGACTTATATGACCATTCACATCGGACATTGGGAAAATTAGTAAACATATATTAGGCCTAGTGATAGCACAAATAAAGAATAAACTAGTAATTAAACTATGGGGTAACACTACCGAAACAATTAAATGGTTTAACAATATAGCTAACAAAAAAGTATCTAAGTTTATACAATTTGACATTAACGACTGTTACTCCTCTATATCTCCCAACACCTTGGATAAAGCCTTAACATTCGCCAAAGCCAATTCTGACCTGACAGACAACGAGATAAAAATTATATTAGCTGCTAGGAAAACAATAATTACATTTGAAAACGCCTATTGGGAACGTAAGGATGGATTAAATAACTTCGACATCAAGATGGGGGCTAATGACTCGGCTCAATTGACATATTTAGTAGGCAATTACATAGCCCATAATTTACAGAGGGAGTTTAGCGACCTTCACGGTGGAATCTACAGAGACGACACCCTTCTCCTAGTTAAGAACCTAAATAACCGGAGCATAGAAAGACTGCGTAAGAATATTAGAAAGTCTATCGGGAAACTGGGCCTTAGCATAACGTATGAATATAGCACTAAACAAAAATAGTTAACTTTTTAGACGCGACGCTTAACCTAAATACGGAACTTGTAAGACCTTATCACAAGATTAATGAAAACTTAGCATACATCAACTGTAGTTGGATCCACCCACTATCCATAATTAAATCCGTTCCGCGCAGCATATCCCTTAGGATCTGCCGCCTCTCGTCTAACCGACAAATCTTCGAGGAATATGCAGAGTACTACAATACCGCACTAGACAAGGCAGGCCACTTAGATAGAGTAGAATATATAGATGAAAGCCTCCGCAAAGCTCACCCGAACACGCATAACACAAACTCCAGAAACACACGCACACACACATTTACTCATAGAACTACAAATTATAATGAAAATAGAAATACAACATCGAAATCAAGCAGGTCACGCAATAGAAAATATATTTGGTATAACCCTATATTTAACAGCTCTATTAGTACTAACCTGCCCTCTACCTTCTTTAGAATAATAAATAAGCACTTTCCAGTTTCACATAGATACAGCAAAATCCTTAACACTAAATCTATTAGACTATCTTAATCCACAGCACCAAACATAGAGTCACACACTAAGATGCTTAACGCTAAAAAGATACGTAATAACACCAGAACACACATTTATAACAATAACAATACAATTACCATTGAACACAACAGAATATCTAATACACAACCACCCACTAATAGGCAAACAAGACGTAACACACTTGTACAGGCATCGCAGCTCACTAATAATGCCAAGGTTGCCCATGACAAGAATTGTAATTGCCACCTACCTGAAACCTGTCCATTACATAACGAATGTATGCAGTCTAACCTGGTTTACCAATGCACAGTGGAATCAGACAACCAGAAATGGTATTACATCAGAGCGACTGGGAATACATTTAAAGCTCGTTGGTATACACAACGTTACGCAATGAAACATTCCCAGCATCGTTATGTAACTACCCTTGCGAACAAGACCTGGCAACTGAGGGAAGGTAACCACCAATACACCCTGAAGTGGAAAACATTATCGAACTCGCCCCCATATCGGAGTGGTATGAGAAGCTGTCGATTATGTGACCTTGAGCTGTTCCACATTTTGAGTTCGAAGAATAAGTTGCTCAACAATAAAATCGATAGATCGATCTATTGTAACCATAGACTCAAAGAAAAGTTTTCGCACTACACGTGCAAATCGAACCCTTAACCTCTTATTACTACCTGGCAAACTGCATATATATAGACTTTCTACCCTCTTATTGTATACAACGCACACAAACCAATACCTATATCCCTCCCTTCTCCTTCAATCCTTTTTTATTTCTTTTCGTTTTCTTCCTTTCTTCTCTCCCTTTTTTATGTCTTTTCTTTTCTTCTTCCCCACTCTTTATTTTATTTATTTATTTATTTATTTTTATTTATATATATATATATATATATATATATATATATATATATATATATATATATATATATATATATATATATATATATATTTATCTCTCTATCTCTCCCCCGTCTCTCTCTCTCTCTCACTCTCCATCACTCCCACTATAAACAATTTAATTCTCTTTAACTCACTACACACTAAATCGACGACATCATGTCTACATATATCAAAACTGATCAAAGATTCCTTCCACCTCTACCCCTCCCTCCATCTCGGTTTTTCACCCTACTTCCTAATTCTTCTCCTCCGTCCTCTATCTCTATACTACTCCCTTTGTCCCTTCACTTTCTAATTCCTCTTCCTCTCTCTCTATACTAGCAAATACAATTCCCAAAAAATGTTTTTCACAGTAAAGGCTTCGATTTTACTAAGGTTCCACATGTATATATATATATATATATATATATATATATATATATATATATATATATATATAGGAGGAAGTTATAGTTCACTTGAAGCATTGTGTAATGAGGTATAAGCGTTTGTATAATAAAGCCAAAACAATGCAGGTATGGACATAGAATAAAGAATGCAAATGCAAAAGATATTGTTGACAATCAGTATTTTACCTTAGATTTATTTTAATGTCCTTAATATTCGAGAAAATATCTCTTCTTCGGAGGGATGTAAAGCGGTTACACCCGTGTTCTAAATAGCTTGCCAAGTCAGGCTGACAGGAAATGGTATAGAGTATCTGTTCTATCTCTAATATCAAAGAGTTAAGGTTAGAGTTCTAAATTGGCAAGCTATTTAGAACACTGGTTTAACCGCTTTACTTCTCTCCGAAGAAGTGATATTATCTCAAAAATTAAGGACATTTAAATAAATCTAAGGTAAAAGACTAATTGTCAACAATATCTTTTGCATTTGCATTCTTTATTCTATGTCCATACCTGCATTGTTTTGGCTTTATTATACATATACAAACGTTTATACCTCATTACACAATGCTTCAAGTTAACTATAACTTCCTCCTATATATATATATATATATACATACATGTGGCACCTTAGTAAAATCGAAGCCTTTACTGTGAGCGAGCAAAAGTCGACCTACAATATGAATCAGTTAGCAAACCAATAATGGTAGATCCTTAGAGTAACAACATAAGTTTAAATAGCTTGATAAATTGAACATTGTGGTAGGCAAAACACAACACACAATACCAAAGCAACGATGAAACAAACAGATTATTTATATATATATACATATATATATATATATATATATATATATATGTATTTATATATATATATGAGGTGATTCCGTCTGAAAAGTCCAAGAAAAAAGAGTGCTCTATGTAGGTAACAGAGCTTAATAGTTATGTAATAAACAACATAAGGCAATTATTCCATTTACCAGTGGTTTCTTAAAAGCAAAAGATTTTGTTTCAATCCTCAGAATGAAAAAATCCTGGTCTGTTTATTGAATTTCGATTTTAAAAAACAAAAATACAATCTATATGAAAGTGAGGCTGGAGAAAGAAGAAGGAAAGGAAAAATAAAATAAAACCACACATGCAAACACACATACACACACACACACAATCATACATACACACACACACACATATATATATATACATATATATATATATATATATATATATATATATATACATACACTCATACATACACACACACACATATATACACACATATATGTGTATATAAATACACACATACACATACATATACACATATATACATACGCACATAGATATCAACACATTCATACATACATATACATATATACAACCACACACACATGTATACACACATACATAAATATATAAACATAAATATACATATATATACATAAATATACATATATATATACATATCTATATATATATACATATATGTATATATATATATATATATATGTATATATACATATATGTACAAGCATACACATACACAAACATAGCCATACGCACATACATATACATACATACATACATGCACACAATCATACATATATACACACGTACATACACATACATAAATGCAGTCCTCTACATATTCACACACGCAAATAAGTATCAGAAAAAATATATATAAAAAAATAAAAAATATTATAGAGTTGACAGCGATACAAACAGCGGGTAGATGAACAGACACGCGTGGTAAGTAATACACAGAAATGCACGTATACATAGGTAAGAAATAGTGAATACATACACACACTCTCACACATAAATATACATAAACACATACATACACCTACACAAATACATGCACAAACGCGCACACACACACGTATACAATTATACACACACTTATATACACACACACACATATATATATACATATATATATATATATATATATAAATATAAAATACACACACACATATATATGCATACATACACACACACATATACATACATAGCTATACAATTATACACATACAAATACATACATATCATAAACACGCACAACCAAATACAAACACACACACACACATACATATATATATATATATACGTACATACACACATACATGTGTGTGTGTGTAAAACTCAGTCTTAGATAATTCATATGAACCTTACATATACATATATATAGTAGTAAAGTAGTAAAGTAATAAGCAACATAAGGCAATTATTCTATTCACCAGTGGTTTCTTAAAAGCCAAAAACATTTGCCTTCCATCTACAGAATGAAAAAAAAACCTGGTCTATCTACATATACATATATATACACACCCATATATATATATATATGCATATATATATATATATACACATAAATATACATACACATACATATATGTATGTGAAGGGCAAGGCATAAAGAATATATAGCGGCGGGAAGACATAGGAAAAGGTGAAATATAAGGGGAGATAAGGGAGAAACATGTATACAAGAGTACAGAACGTAGATTCAGCAAAATAAAAAAAACCGTAGCAGAAGTAAAGAGCAGGAAAGGAGTTCAAGGCGATTGATTTATCATAGGAGTGTCAAACCAGTTACAGATCAGATGCGATTTCAGATGAGGACAGTATCTGAAGATCTCAGTCTTTGAGTTAAGGCAAGCGGAAGTGGCTCTCAAGTTTAGCAAAATCCTATATTTTTCTGTGGTACACAAATAACAATTCTTTGTGCCCCTTTGGTACTCCCTCGAATGGTCTAATATAGAGCAATCGATAGAGTACGGGATGTTACTATCCTTGAATTCCCACACCTTACTTGCGATGGCCGTTGATGTTCGTTTATCGGAGTGCTTAAAAGAAGCCACATGTGAGTAAAATCTGGTTTTCAACCTGTCCTGGGTCATACCGACATATCGCTCACTCCTGGCTGACTGGTTGTTGATTACCGGTGTTATTTTAGCCTCATAAACAACAGATTTGGTGTTACATTTACCCTGCAATGGGCATTCATCCGGCTTCCTGGAAGGTATCTATATTTGAAGTTCTAGTTAAAATTTAATTGGTTACCTACCTAGCTATGTGTGCTTACAGACTTTACACATTATTCCCTGTAATTGTTTCATATGTTTATTTTATATATATGTATCAATCTATTTCTAGTTGATATAAAATGCTCGGATCTATTCATTGGAATCTTTGAGCTTATTCTGCTGTGGATATGGCGCATGTCTATGAGACATGACACCCTCAATTTAATTTTGGATATATATATTTATACATAGAAAAAATGTGGTAATGAATTTTTAAATTAACAAATTCAGCTTACAATTTTCTTATATGAATAATACCTTAATACAATGAGCAAATAATCTTCTTGACAAGAAACAGAATTACCATCTAGTCGTTTGATTATGGTAAGATAACGGAAATAATTCGGCAGACCCACTTTGGTATATTCACAGATGTCTAGCCGACAAGATGTGTGAATTTGACTTTTCCAAGCGAGAAAGCTTTTCATCTTTTTCCGTCTGCAGGGGCTCATACGCCCGAATGTTCAAACATGAGAATAACGGTCCACACTCCCATACTTCTATGTTTTACATAACAAGAGATATGTACATTTGAGAGGTGTTAGAAAACACGTCATCATCAAATGGAATTTCATGACTTGGGTGACATATAATCTCTGTGCGTGAGATATGGCTTGTATATATTCCGCCAACAATATAGTTCGTTAATTGCAGTGATGAAATATAACACTGATTGCGGACCTATTTTAACTGTGGATACACCTCGATTTTACTCGAGATCTACAAACACACTCAAACACAAACACACACACACACATACACACACACACACACACACCGACACACACACAGACACACACGCGCGCAACCGTGTGTGGGCGCGCATGTTTGTGTGACCAAACCAATTCCAGTTGCATAAGTTAACTTTGCCTTTCATCCTTACGGGGTCGATAAAATGAAGTACCAGTAATACACTGAGATAATTGCTGGCCTTGTGCCAAAAGTAGAAACAATTATTTAGGGCGGTGGATTGGCAGTATCGGTAGAGGATCATATGCCATGCTTTTCAGCACAGTTACGTTCCTTTACGGACTGAGTTCAAATCCCGCCGAGGTTAACTTTGCCTTTCATCCTTACGGGGCGATAAAATGAAGTACCAGTAATACACTGGGATAATTGCTGGCCTCGTGCCAAAAGTAGAAACAATTATTAAGCTAGAATGGTAAACAGAACTTAGTATGTTTCAGAATCATTGTGAATATTTAAAATTTGCAAATATGTTTGACTTAGGAATGAAACCGACAGAATGCATTCAACTATAGTAGATAAGTAAATTGGGTAAATTTGTCCAGGAGACGGAAGAAATTAAATAGAATTTATTGTGAAAATTTACACGAATCCTTTGCTGAATAAAATAAACAAAGACACTTCTGTTATCCCATGAAGAGACTTCATATCAGTTTAAATCGATCTACAAGGGCACAGACCTTAATATCGTACTGAGTGGGGGGAAGTCGTCTAATCGGCCTAAGGAACAATGTTCTCCATTGCTCTTTAAATCAGGACAGCTTTTTGTTATTGTGAAAAAAATTTAAAACACCCGTCACCTGTTCGTCAATAAACTTAACATATGCTATTAGAAGTAAACGATGGGACGAATATGACATATAGAAATAATACTTGCTCTCAGAAACAGAATACATTTCCAGCGTCAAATCATATGGGATCCCAATATATTCAACTTATTGGATATATTTAGACATATGTGCAACAAACAAATGCTCAAAATTCCAGCCCGAATCCAGTTGAATAATGGAGATATATCTATAAAGAAACACAAATCACGACTGAATAAGCATTAAGGTGATCCAGGGACAAACAAATATGCATGTAGATGTTGTTACTTCTATGACTTGGAATACTGAATACATATACAGATCATCAATTTTGGAATATCACATAACACCTTCTTCTTCTTCTTCTTCTTCTTCTTCTTCTTCTTCTTCTTCTTCTTCTTCTTCTTCTTCTTCTTCTTCTTCTTCTTCTTCGCCCACGTATTACTGAGGACATCGTGAGGGCAGAGTCCCCAAGCACGTCTATCAGTCAGTTTCTTTTGTCAAAAATATCTGTCGTGAGTTGATCCGGCTGGAACCCCAAGTGAGACCATCAGAGCTCATGGATGTTATCCAACCGTGTTGCTCAGGGTCTACTTCTCGGCTTCCTGCCAGTTGTTTTGCCCGTAAAACCTGTCAAACAATATTTTCTGCGATAATTTCCTGAAACATTCTAACCACAGACCTGTAGTGCCGGAGCTGCGATCTCTCAGTCCGGAGAAGTAGCAGGTCTAGATGTAGAGACTCGTTGATCTCCGAGTAACTCCCTCTATTTAGTAATCTTACGCCCAAACCCTTCGGTTGATCCCTATATAGACAGCTTGTTTTCGAGATCGTATACCTTCAGTAATTACTCAAGTTCAGGTCCATATGTAAGGAATGGCACGAATACAGAATTGAAGATTTTGTTTTTACACTTACCTCCCTTCTTCGGATGACCGATGCTGAAAGCTGAACCTGGCGCATTATGAAACAAGCTACTGCATGACAAATTGATTTTTGACGCATTAATTTTTTGAATTGTTTCGTAATTTTTTCAATTGTTCACGTGGGCTGTTGTAAACTGAAAACAGCTGAAAACAGTTTTGTAAAACTGATTTCGTTTGCCTATGATCGAAGAGTGAAAAATAAAATTCATGAAATTGTGAAACCAGTTAAGTTGATATAAATAAATCATTCTACTGAATACATTTGCATTTACCTCTTTTCTATCTAGCAATCCATCTATCTATCTATCTATATATATATTCATGTATATATATATATATATATATATATATATATATATATATATATATATATATATATATATATATATATATATATATATATATATATATATATATATATATATATATATATATATATATATATATATATATATATATATATATTCTTGGGTATGTTTGCTGCGCAGTTTCAAAGAATGCTACATCGTAGTGATATGATTTTACGGTGATTATTATAAATATAAACATATATTTATACACATTGTTTATATATGTAGAAGTGTGTGTATTTTTATGTTTGCATGTGCGTGTGTTGCTATACAAGCGTATTATTTTCAGGCGGTGGATTGGCAGTATCGGTAGAGGGTCGGACGCCATGCTTTCCAGCATAGTTACGTCCCTTTTCGATCTGAGTTCAAATCCCGCTGAGGTTGACTTTGCCTTTCATCCTTGCGGGGTCGATAAAATAAAGTACCAGTAATGTACTGGGTAATTGCTGGCCTTGTGCCAAAGGTAGCAACAATTATTTTCATGTATATGTATGTGCGTATGACAGTGTGGTGTGTTTTAGTACAGTATTGAAAATATAAATACATCATCTTACACGCAAAGGCCCTCTCTCGAGGGAAAATATTTCGACAACTCCATCTGAAACACAACAGAAACATCATTGAAAATTTGCATGAGAAACAAGCATGTAAATTAACAAAACTCCCTCAAAAATTCAGACACATGCACAAACACACACACACACCCACCCACACACATACACACACAGACACAGACACACACACACACACACACACACACACACACATATCTATATATATATGCATATATACACATATATATATATATATGTGTGTATATATGCGGCATGAAAACTATAAACTGAGTCCCCCTGCCTTAACCATGACCACCCGTTGGGCAGGCGGTATAAACAAACATCTGTGAACCAAATGTACATCACAGACCCTGCTCGAACAAGCATTAGTGAAGCAACACCCACTATATAATAAATGTGTATCCCAGACCCGACTGGAACTGGCACTAGTGAAACAAAACCCATAATATAAAAATGCAAAACACCATCATATGAACAGGTATAAAAGAACAAGTGGGACTAGATTGTTTGAACACCGGCCAGAGTTACTCCCCCTGCTCTGCGATAATAACAGCACATGCACGTAGACGAAGAATGAACTCTGATGTGAATTTAACCGTGAAATACCTCCTGGGTCGTGTATAGATCATTTTTTTGTTTTCCATGCCCTTGATAAACCCATTCCGGGCGAAACCTACATAGGTGCACTTTTATATAAACGTTTTAACGGTTTTAAACTCCTTGTATTCATTTCTTTTATAATCGCTCTGCTTATTTTTTCTCGCCCATTAAATATTGACGCTTCTAATATTTTACCCTGTAGGCACGATTATTGAGCACATCTGCACAAACTATTGGCAACTAAATATATGTATCTTTCCTTTTTTCTCTCTCTCGATACTTAAACATTCTATATATATATATATATATATATATATATATATATATATGTATATATATATATATATAATTGTTTCTACGTTTGGCACAAGTGCATTAATGGTACTTTATTTTATCGACCCCTTAAGGATGAAAGGCAAAGTTAACCTCGGTGGGATTTGAACTCAGATTGGCAAGGGCCGTAACCCTATGCGTCAAAGCATGGCGTCCAACGCTCTACCGATACTGCGTAATATAATATATGTCGGTATTTCTGTGTGAAGTAAATTAGAATAATTGAAATATGCATTGATTATTATTATGTATGTTTACATCCATTCCATTCGTCGTCATTTTCATCTCATCTCTCATCTTAGAACTCTCAGAATTACGTTCTTTTCCGTATATAGATATATATATAAACGGAAAAAATGAAACGAAATTTTATTTCCCACTCTTAGTACGGCTGTTACTTAAATATAAGTATGTACACGTACATACATATATGTATATACAGACATACAGTAGTATGTATATATATATATATATATACATATATGCACACATATATATATATGTACGTATAGATTCACCGAACATTTATTATAATGCTCGGTGTGTTTGTAAACAAACATCGCGCATTAAGCCATATTAAGCCATATATATATATATATATATATATATATATATATATATATGTGTGTGTGTGCATATATTCTATGGCGCGTAACATTCCCGAGATCCATGGACGAGTTCTCTGCAGCGGTCTCTGTCCCTCATTATCGCTGCCATGTCTTGTGTCTCTAACAGAGCATCAACATACGTTAACCTTGGTCTTCCTCTTCCAGTGTGTCCATGAAGGGGCTCCCACAGGAGCGCTGAGTGCAATGTCAACTCTGGATGTCGGTGAGCATGTGCAGCTACCCTCAGTCTCCTCTGTGTCACTTTTGAACTGACTTTTGGGAAGCTCCCATACAGCTCTGAGTGTTTCATCCTCAGTGTATACTGATTAAAGTTCAGAGTCATCCTCAGCATTCTCGTGTAACACCCATCCACCATCTGAGTGAGTTTCTTGGTCAGTGTCCAAGTCTCAGACACGTATAGCCTCACAGACTCCACTACAGCAATGAAAAGGCGGATTTGCAGGTCTTTACGAAGGTCCGACTTCTACACTGATTTCAAGCTGTGGCACGCCGCCCAGGCTTTGCTCTTCCTCTCAACCACATCATCTTCCGTATTCCCAATCTTTGCTACCATATACAGGAAGTCCTCAACCAATTCCAGCGGCATTCCGCCTACATTTGAGAAGCCAGGGGGGATATATATATATATATATATATATATATATATATATATATATATATATATATATATATATATATATATATATATATATATATATATATATATATATATATATATATATATATAAATATATGTATATATAAATATATGTATATATATATATATATATATATATATAAATATATATATATACAGTATTTTCCGTTGTGTTGTAATATAAATATTACACACAGTAGATTATCAGCTCACGTAGAGTTTGCTCGACGGTTCCAGTTGTAGTTCCAAAAGTAATCCGGAGAAAAATAGAAAGATTTGAATGGATACAGTTTAGTTGAAAGGAATTTATTGACACGTGTTTCTATAACAGTTACATAACCTAAAACAGCTGCTATCTACAAACTTTTAATTATGCAGACATTCAATATTTCAATGTTATTATTTACTGTCATTTCATCAGAATAATATTACTGAGGACCTATTTAGTATTTATAGAGAATATTAGGAGGGAGGGGTGAGGTTGTTAGAAGAATAGTTGAAGGAGTGGTTTTTCGATGGCAGTGAGAATTCTTAGTGGCAGTGAGTAATTAGATTCCCATCTGTTGTTTTGACATTTTTTATAGAATATATTATTGGTTATTTTTCTAAATCTATAGAAGGATTAGAGATAGTAAAGATATGCGTGGTTGGTTTTGTGTTTGCACTTAATTAACATTCAGACTTAAATTTTTCTTTCAAGTGTACGTATCCTTTCACCCACGCATTCACACACAAATATATTTGCACACCTCTACAAAATACATATACTCACAATTCACATATTCATACTTACATATATATACACATGCATACACATATATATACACACATGTATTCATGTACATACATACACGCTCATGTGTATACATTTTCATACTCAACTTATCTTTATATACACACGTATAGACACACACATATATACATACATACTCTAGTCCATGTGTACACACATACACATACATACACATCTATATACACATATATACATACACATATATATATATATATATATATATATATATATATTATATATATATATATATATAAGCACTTTAATACATGAATACACTTACATCTAATTATACACATCAAACATATATATATATATTTACTTATTTATATACATTTTCACATATATATGCATACTTATGGACGTTTTTAGACACATTCATTATCGCATATTTGCACCTATTCTCATCAGCATATCTTTCCATTATTAGTGTGGTAATTTAAGGTTATTAATATATGTTGAGAAGAGATTGTTTTTATATTTTTCTAACTAGATTAAGGTTTATATAGTTGGGGGATGTCCCTCTTTTTTGTAATATTCGGCTTGTAGTGGGAAAAAAGGGTTTTAGTTCTGTGACGGCAGAATAATGTTCGTTCGATTCTGTTATTCAGCAGTTTCTTCTTGTGTGTGATTATGTAATAAATCTCAAGATTACACAATTTGCAGAAATTTTGGCTCCTGGAAAAGCTTTGGGTTTTAGCTAATTTCTCCCATTTTAGGGTAAACTTTTGATCGCTATCCCTGAGCGTCCAAGCTTTTTCTGCTAAAGTTGTTACATTTCTTTGGCTCTGGTGTTTTATTGAGTAAGAATGCCTATACAATCGAGATTTAAACGATATTGCCGTTGATCCCACGTAATACCACTCGTTGCCTCCGGATTTAATGGTACACTTATAAATAATATTTTTTTCCAGGCAGTTATTGCCGAGGGGGCAGTTGTCAGGATAGGTGCAGTTACAGTTGTGTACGTTGTGTTTTCTCTGGAGTAGTATTGCGGACGAACTTAGGTGTGGTTTATTTATGTTTTGTAGTGTATTGTCTACTGTTTTTTTTGTGTTCTTTGTACTTAAGTTTTTAGTGTTTTCGTTTAACCTTCTAGTATTGATCTTTTTTATGTGTTGTTCAAGGTTTAACGCTGTAGAGTATGACAGTCTTATAGTGGTAGGGTTTAGGATTTTGTGGTATTTGTGTGATGTAGGAAAATGTCTTTTAATTATTTTAAAGAAGAGTACTGGTAAATTTGTACTAATGGAACTATTGTATTCGGGGTTATACCAAAAGTACTCTTTGCATCGCTCTCTATTAGTTTTGTTTGTTGGTTTACTGGTGTGCATACTATGGTAGTAAGTGTGGTTTGGTGTTGTGTTATTATATCTACCTATGTGGGATTTATTTTGGGTGTTTTGATTGTTCCCATCTATGTACTCTATTTTGTTGAGGTAGCCTGCTTTACTAAGGGCGTTATCGTAGTACTCGGCGTGTTCCTTAAATACTTGTATGTTAGAAGATAGACTCGAGATTCTAAGGGAAATATTTTTAGGGATAGATTTAATTATAGAGATGGGGTGGTTAGACCCAACATTTACGTATTTGAGATTTTCATTCAATTTATGAAACGGTTTAATCAAACCAGAGTTTAAATTGAGTGTGACATCCAGGAAGTTAACTACTTTAAGGTTGTATTCATATGTTATAGTTAGTCCTATTTCGAGTAGTAGTTTTCTTATATCTTTGCGTAGTTTTTCTAGTTTTTGGTTATTAAGGTTTTTAGCTAGGAGAAGAACATCGTCGCGGTATATTCCGCCGTGGAGATTGCTGAAATTCGGTTTTAGGACTTGTAAAAACCCACCCACCAACCCACTATTAGATGCATTTGAGCAGGACCTTATGAACTTAATCCTTAAAATTAAATTCAAGGAACGCAACACCAACAGCAAATTACAAAAAGATATAAAAAAAACTACTGGACGACCTTAAAAACACCAAAGGAATTGTAGTAAAAGCGGACAAAACATCAAACCTGTACACTATGGATTGCACTACATACAACAACTTCATTCGAAAAGAATTACATAAAAAATATAGAAAAACGAGTGAAGTAACCCTTAAGCACATCAATGATGAGGCATGCGAAATAGTGAAAAATCTCGGAATCGAAGATAGGACAGGACCACTCTTACCGGCGGTACCCACCTTCAATCTTAAGGACCACAAGGTAAACTTTGATAATGACCCTAAGATTAGATTAATCTGCCCCTCTAAATCAGATATAGGTAAAATAAGCAAACCCTCTAAATCAGATATAGGTAAAATAAGCAAATATATCTTATATAGAATCATCCCCCAAATTAAGGCTAAGGTTAACATTAAACTCTGGGGGAAGACCCAAGAAGCAATAAGATGGTTTAATAGCATTAGCAATAAGAATAAATCTAAGTTTATCCAGTTTGATATCGATGAATATTACTCATCGATACCACCTGAAACTTTGAACAGAGCCATTAAGTTTGCTAAGGATAACTCTGACCTTACAAACGATGAAATTAAGATTATATTAGAAGCTAGGAAAACTATAGTCAAATTTGAGAACAGTTATTGGGTACGTAAAGATAGACCCTCTAACTTTGACATAACAATGAGCTCTAACGATTCGGCGGAAATAACTGATATTGTGGGGTTATTTATCGCCTTTAGACTCCAGGAAAAATTCAGCAATCTCCACGGCGGAATATACCGCGACGATGTTCTTCTCCTAGCTAAAAACCTTAATAACCAAAAACTAGAAAAACTACGCAAAGATATAAGAAAACTACTACTCGAAATAGGACTAACTATAACATATGAATACAACCTTAAAGTAGTTAACTTCCCGGATGTCACACTCAATTTAAACTCTGGTTTGATTAAACCGTTTCATAAATTGAATGAAAATCTCAAATACGTAAATGTTGGGTCTAACCACCCCATCTCTATAATTAAATCTATCCCTAAAAATATTTCCCTTAGAATCTCGGGTCTATCTTCTAACATACAAGTATTTAAGGAACACGCCGAGTACTACGATAACGCCCTTAGTAAAGCAGGCTACCTCAACAAAATAGAGTACATAGATGGGAACAATCAAAACACCCAAAATAAATCCCACATAGGTAGATATAATAACACAACACCAAACCACACTTACTACCATAGTATGCACACCAGTAAACCAACAAACAAAACTAATAGAAAGCGATGCAAAGAGTACTTATGGTATAACCCCGAATACAATAGTTCCATTAGTACAAATTTACCAGTACTCTTCTTTAAAATAATTAAAAGACATTTTCCTACATCACACAAATACCACAAAATCCTAAACCCTACCACTATAAGACTGTCATACTCTACAGCGTTAAACCTTGAACAACACATAAAAAAGATCAATACTAGAAGGTTAAACGAAAACACTAAAAACTTAAGTACAAAGAACACAAAAAAAACAGTAGACAATACACTACAAAACATAAATAAACCACACCTAAGTTCGTCCGCAATACTACTCCAGAGAAAACACAACGTACACAACTGTAACTGCACCTATCCTGACAACTGCCCCCTCGGCAATAACTGCCTGGAAAAAAATATTATTTATAAGTGTACCATTAAATCCGGAGGCAACGAGTGGTATTACGTGGGATCAACGGCAATATCGTTTAAATCTCGATTGTATAGGCATTCTTACTCAATAAAACACCAGAGCCAAAGAAATGTAACAACTTTAGCAGAAAAAGCTTGGACGCTCAGGGATAGCGATCAAAAGTTTACCCTAAAATGGGAGAAATTAGCTAAAACCCAAAGCTTTTCCAGGAGCCAAAATTTCTGCAAATTGTGTAATCTTGAGATTTATAACATAATCACACACAAGAAGAAACTGCTGAATAACAGAATTGAACGAACATTATTCTGCCGTCACAGAACTAAAACCCTTTTTTCCCACTACAAGCCGAATATTACATAAAAGAGGGACATCCCTCAACTATATAAACCTTAATCTAGTTAGAAAAATATAAAAACAATCTCTTCTCAACATATATTAATAACCTTAAATTACCACACTAATAATGGAAAGATATGCTGATGAGAATAGGTGCAAATATGCGATAATGAATGTGTCTAAAAACGTGCATAAGTATGTATATATATGTGAAAATGTATATAAATAAGTAAATATATATATATGTTTGATGTGTATAGTTAGATGTAAGTGTATTCATGTATTAAAGTGCTTATATATATATATATATATATATATATATATATATATATATATATTATATATATATATATATATATATGTGTATGTATATATGTGTATATAGATGTGTATGTATGTGTATGTGTGTACACATGGACTAGAGTATGTATGTATATATGTGTGTGTCTATACGTGTGTATATAAAGATAAGTTGAGTATGAAAATGTATACACATGAGCGCGTATGTATGTACATGAATACATGTGTGTATATATATGTGTATGCATGTGTATATATATGTAAGTATGAATATGTGAATTGTGAGTATATGTATTTTATAGAGGTGTGCAAATATATTTGTGTGTGAATGCGTGGGTGAAAGGATACGTACACTTGAAAGAAAAATTTAAGTCTGAATGTTAATTAAGTGCAAACACAAAACCAACCACGCATATCTTTACTATCTCTAATCCTTCTATAGATTTAGAAAAATAACCAATAATATATTCTATAAAAAATGTCAAAACAACAGATGGGAATCTAATTACTCACTGCCACCAAGAATTCTCACTGCTATCGAAAAACCACTCCTTCAACTATTCTTCTAACAACCTCACCCCTCCCTCCTAATATTCTCTATAAATACTAAATAGGTCCTCAGAAATATTATTCTGATGAAATGACAGTAAATAATAACATTGAAATATTGAATGTCTGCATAACTAAAAGTTTGTAGATAGCAGCTGTTTTAGGTTATGTAACTGTTATAGAAACACGTGTCAATAAATTCCTTTCAACTAAACTGTACCCATTCAAATCTTTCTAAATATATATATATATATTTAATACATATATATATATATATATATATATATATATATATATATATATATATATATATATATATATATATATAAATATATATATATATATATATGTATATATATATATATATATATATATATATATATATATATATATATATATATATATATGCAAAAGTTTTATTTAAAATTGTTGGGTTACAACGAGTAAATATTTTATAACTGATATAAAACCACTCAACAGGTTTTGGAGTATTTTACGATATAAAACACATGGAAACTACATTTATAAAACCATATTTATTTCATTATATATATTTCAGGGATATCATATTAAAAATATGGTATGCCCTCTTCAGATAAAATACAATATATAAACAGTTTTATAAATAAATTTGACATGCCTTAGAATATTACAACTTCCATTTAAAAAGTTGTTATGTTAGTCTACCATAACAACTTTTTAAATGGAAGTTGTAATATTCTAAGGTATGTCAAATTTATTTATAAAACTGTTTATATATTGAATTTTATCTGAAGAGGGCATACCATATTTTTAATATGATATCCCTGAAATATATATAATGAAATAAATATGGTTTTATAAATGTAGTTTCCATTTGTTTTATATCGTACATATATATATATATATATATATATATATATATATATATATATATATATATATATATCATCATCATCATCATCATCAACGTTTAACGTCCGTGTTCCACGCTTGCATGGGTTTGGACGGGGGTAGTCCCACTTGAGGCAAGAGTGATTGTCTTGCTCGCATAGGACTGTCTGGCAGGTTTTCTACAGTTGGATGCCCTTCCTAACACCAACCACATTTACAGTGTGGGTCTGGGAGGTTTTTACCGTGTTGCCTACACGGCCACATTACAGCGTGGACTGTGTGTTTTTTTGTCGTGACACCTATACGATCTCATTTGTTTCGGCCTGGATGGCGCGGCACCAACATAACTTTACATAGAACGGGGTGGTGTGGATGGGGTGGGGGTGGTTGCGGGACGGGGTGTATTTTGTTAGAGATGCCTACTGGCAAGGCGGGTCTTCTCTGTTACTGAGTACCGCCAAAGGTCTCGGTCCAGTGACATTGTCTTGGAGAGGTGTAAGTGTGTGAGGTCGGAGTTTATCAGCTCATCCCAGGTTTTTCTAGGTCTGCCTATTCCGTGGCTACCGTCTATCTTTATTGCCCTGCACTTTGTTATACAGCTATCGACTTTCATGCGCATCACGTGTCCATACCAACGCAGCCTTCTCTCGAGTAAACAACATCTGATCCCTCTTATCTCTAATTTTTTCCTTAGTTCGTTTATGCTTTGCCGTTCACGTATATTACTGTTACACATCCAGCGGAGCATGCAAGCTTCGTTCCTCTCTAGTCTGCGTATATCCTCTGCACACAATGCCCAGGTCTCACTACCATGCAACATTGCTGTTCGTATGCAGGCATCGTACAACCTGCCTTTCATATATAAATATATGTATATATAAATATATGTATATATATATAAATATATATATATATAAATATATATATATATATATATATAAATATATGTATATATAAATATATGTATATATATATATAAATATATATATATATATATATATATATATACATATATAAATATATATATATATGTATATAAATATATATATTTATATATATGTATATATATATATATATATATATATATATAAATATATATATATGTATATAAATATATATATATATATATATATATATATATATATATTATACCACACCGACAAACTAGAATACATGTACCCACACAACCATAAAACACATAACCACAGACACGCCAAACGCCGCACAAACACCCGCACACACGCACCTAGACCCCCTAATACTAACCACACCACAAATACAACAGCAACATCAAAGCAAAACAGAACACGGAGTAGATCTTACATTTGGTATAATCCTATTTTTAACTCTTCTATTAGCTCTAACTTACCTTCCACATTCTACAAAATTATAAAAAAACACTTTCCAAATTCACATAAATATAGTAGTATAGTTAATACCAAAGCAATTAGACTATCTTATTCCACTGCACCAAACCTAGACGCACACATTAAGATACTCAACGCCAAAAAACTCCGTAACAACAACACCCCAATCGCTCAACACAATAATACACCTAATACACAACCACCCACTAACAATCAGTATGCACAAAACACACTCACACACACATGCCATCTCACCTATAACTCCACCACTGCCCATAACAGAAATTGTAATTGCCACCTTCCAGAGACTTGTCCATTGAATAACGAATGTTTGAATTCAAACCTAGTATACTGGTGCTCGGTTGAGTCGGGCATCCAAACCTGGTACTACATAGGCAGCACAGCAAACACCTTCAAAACTCGTTGGTACACGCATCGTTACGCAATAAAGCACCACCAACGCCGTTACGTAACGACTCTCACCGACAAAATTTGGCACTTAAAAGGGAGTAACCGACAATACACCCTTAAATGGACCAAACTCTCACTTGCTCCTCCATACCGGAGTGGGATGAAAACGTGCCCGTTGTGTAATAATGAGCTCTTACATATTCTAAGCTCAAGCCACCAACTACTCAACAACAAAATTGAAAGGTCAATTTTTTGCCAGCATAAACTGAAAGCGAAATTCTCACACTTCAAACCTTCAACCAAATCCTAACACTACCTATCTTTGTACCCTAAATAACAATTCTACACCCCTAAAAATAGACTATATATGAAATTTAATACTTTCTTCCTTCATCTGTTCTCTGGTAAGACTTTCGCCTGTCCACTTCCAAATGCCTCTTAAAATTCTATCTTTCTTCTCTCTCCCTCTACTCATCACAAATTTTAGCACACATCCCTCCTCCCCCTCCCTATACAAATCCTCTCACACCACACTATCTCTTTCTCTTTCTCTCCCTTCCTCTATCCCTTTTCTCTCTCTCTCTCTCCCTCTCCTTTGCCCCCCTCTCTCTCTCTCTGTTCCTCTATCTTACACTACTACCCCTTATTTCATTTCCTAAGGTCATTCCAACTTTGTATTTTGAAAATTCGGATGCCACAGTATCTTTCTTGATTGCCTATTATAACATAGTGTAGCAATAATGGACGGACATTCTCATGAAACAATTGTAAATACATTGATTAAATTCTATTGTAATTGTTTACCTTCGTCCTATTTCTCTTCTTTGATTACACTCCTCGTTTGTTCGTGTTTCCACTACAGAATCCCTACCAACCTGTCGAGTCACCTTAACGTATGTTGAGAACTTTCCTCACAACTTGTTCTACCAAGCTTTGGAATACTCCTAATAACTGAATATATATATATATATATATATATATATATATATATATATACATATATATATATACATATATATATATATATATACACATATATATATATACATATATATATATATATATATATATATATATATATATATATATATATATATACATATATATATATACACACATATATATATATATATACATATATATATATACATATTATATATATATTTATATATATATATATATATATATATATATATATATATATAAACATATTTATATATATATAATACATATATAAATATATATATGTATTATATATATATATATATATTTATATATATATATATATATATATATATATATATATATATATATATATATATACATACATATATGCATATACACACACATATATATAGAGATATGATATGTATATATATATATATATGATTATATATATATATATATATGCATGTGTATGTGTGTATGTGTGCGCGCGCGTGTGTGTGTGTGAGTCTGTGCATAATTCCCTTCATTTATTGCATGTCGAAGATCTGCTCTTATTCCCTGATGCCTTCAGCAAAGTTAATAGGTTTTCCAAGGTAAAACAAGAGTCATATTACACATTTCGTATTATCTGACGATAATTAATAGAAAGGCAGTGCTTCGTTCAATAACTAATTACCAAACTTTTTATTACAATCTGCCTGTTTAACTCGTCTGTATATTCCTGTGCCTTACCCATTCGCCTTCTCTCGGTGCTATCTTTCTTTCTTTCTCTTTCTCTCTCTCACTTTCACTCTCCCCCTCTCTCTCTATTCCTCTCACTCTCTATGTCTCTCTCTCTCCCTATTTCTCTCTCTCTGTCACTGTCGATATATGTCATACTTGTTAATTATCCGGCTATCTAATATTATACATTCATATATATATATATATATATATATATATATATATATATATATTTATATTTCTCATTATTATCACCATTATTATTATTACGTGCATGACACCTGGATACACACATATATAAACTTAAACACAAGCACTCACAGACATGGACAGGGTATCTGGATGGCTGTACGGTTAGGAGTTTGACTTCGTAGGAATTTTGGAAATATTTTTTAATATATTACTTGTGGTTAATACATTGTGTATATATATATATATATATACATATATATATATATATATATATATATATATATATATATATATATATATATATATATATATATATATATATATATATATATATATGCAAACACACACAAACACACATACAAACACTCACACAACACAACACACACAAATATATTTATATATGTATATATACTTCGTTTATCAATTTGTTTTGCAAGATTTCCTCTCTGAAAACGTGTGTTGAAACAGATATTTTTATACTTTGAGAGGGCCATATTTCCAATAAAAGCACTCGCAGCATTTCAGTGACTAGCTTCTTGTTTTTACTCCCTCCTTTTTTCTAAAGAATTAGAAAATCCCAAACAACACATCATCAACCGCATGCTTTTCTCTGGCTATAATCATAGATACAAGTGCAGTGTATATAAAGAGGCCAGGAGCAAATTGGCAAAGATTGTAAAAAATTATGCAAATGAGACTTGACCCCTGTACAAGAGCAAACATTGGAATAAAATAGAAAGGAGTAAGAAAAAAACCAATACAATCAACTCATAATATGATAACAATAAATAACAGAAGCTGAGTCTTATGATAGTCATATCTATATAAATAAGGAGTATTCGACGTATATGTATATAACTATTCTTATATCTATTATGTAGGTATGTATACATGCCAAAAACACGAATTCCCCTGTACAATAAGCTACTCGATACATTAGTAGCTAGTTTAATTAGAAGTGACACTAACATTGCCTGGTGCATCAAAAGGCTGCATTTGAAAGCATATCTGATATTTTTATGTATCATAAGCTATGAATTTACTAAAGTAAAGATGTGATTATATCACAGCTATTTAAGTAACAGTAAATATTCCAGATAGATATTTATCAATTTCAATTCGTCATCAGTGATACTCACTCTGTACAGAGACAAAATTAACAAAACCTATATATTTTTTGCGTATGAAACATTGGCAGGAGATAATCATTTGTTTGTCGTGTGAACTTGAAAGGAGAAAGGGAGATAATTAAAAGAGGCAGTAAAATGACGGGATTCACCCTAGGGGTGGATACGAAACCATATACGATGTTGTTATGCATAATAAAGAATTGAGAATCTGTTGATTGATGGAATGGAGATAACTAGAAAAGACACTAATATTGACTGTTTCGTTACCGGCGATCATATGATTGTATATGTTTAAAGAGAATTCAACGTGAGACGACCGTATATAAATTATACATAAACATATTATATATGCTTTTATATACATTCCTATGATTTGTACCTAACGTCCGTATTTATTTCATGTCAAAATGTAATATATATTTTTTAGTCGTTTGAAATCATCACAAGGGTCCAAAATAATTTCAAATTAATGAAACACTCTAATCCTTTTAAAATTATCCCTACATTTAATGTATATATGAGTAGGGGAGAGATGAATCAGGAAGTTCTATATTTCATACATAAGTTACACGAAAATGTATTTACAAGTAGTAATACATTACCATTTAATCGATCACTTCTAAAGATAGATTTACATACGGCAACCCTATCACCAGCGTTCATAGAAGAATTGACTTCTACACGCATATATACATACAGACATGCAAACACACTCACACATACAAACACACACACACACACACACACACATATCTATATATATATGTATATATGCGAAGTCATAGGGTATACAACACAGGGGATTGATACACTACAACGAAGATATATATTAGTTTAACGCTTGATATAGTAGGACGTGTGTTTTAGCGGTTAGAACGTTAGTCCTTTATTAGAATGTAAATGACATATACAAGAAGAAATAGAAAGAGAGTACGAAGATGAAAAAACGGAAAATATATTTGATAGGCATTACATATTTTTTAAGTCAGCCATTTTATAGAACTCATATAGAACTTTCATAATACCAATTTCAACTAGAACAATCGAGTACACTAAGTAACATTTTTTTCCGTCCAGTGGCTTTTATGTCCAGTTTGTTAGACTATTTTTCATAGTCGAACAAATACGTTGAAGCATACATTTTCAATAAAGCATATCCGATCAAGCTTTCGAAAAATAGATCATTGTTTCCATTCTGGTTGATTGAGAAAGACTTCAGATTAACGGAAAATTACATCAGCCACGAATTGGAGAATTAGGTGGGTTGACCCGTCGAACATACGGCACGTATGAGTTCGAGTATCATTGGCGACGCTGGATTTTATGCCAAATTTATTACATTATTGCACAGTAGAGAACAACGTTGAAACTTCTAAATGTTCAATGCATACATGCATTTCGCTGATGACCATTATGCAACAGCTATCACCTTACCAGAACAGAAAAAATAACAGAAAAACATATCGATGGAATAACATTTACTTCTGTTATTTCGATTTTTGTATATGCTCAGTGCTGAAGTTTGGTGCTTTTTTCTCAAAGCACCAGTCATAGGTATATATATCTATATATATATATATATATATATATATATATATATATATATATATATATATATATATATATATATATATATATATATATATATATATATATATATAGAGAGAGAGAGAGAGAGAGAGAGAGAGAGAGAGAGAGAGAGAGAGAAAGAGACCGAAAGAGATAAAGAGAGAGCACTGTGTGATTTGCTAAGCGTTTAGTATTATGTCTAAATAAATTCAGTGACAATTTTTTGGTTCATATAAAACGATGTATAATCGTATTCAATTTATTTAATTGGTCTGAATAATTCAGCATGACACAGGCGTGTAATAAGTTTTTCGTTTTTCGTTTGGCTAATTAATGTGTAGAACAATGGATGTAGACGAGAAAATACAAAATGACAATCAAATCTAATATGTAAAGGAAATTTAGATTATAAGCTACACACACACATGTGCATACACATAGGCAGACACACAGATATACACACTCACACAAACACACACGCTCATATATATATATATATAGAGAGAGAGAGAGAATAAGAAAACACGAAGTAGTTTCAGATGATAAAGTCCTTTATTGATAATACTGTGATACATATTTCAATGTCGACAGAGGTCACACGATTCCGTGTACCCAGTGCCATGACATCATCAGACAGCTTCTTACATTCCCGGTTACGTTCCCGAGGCAATCCAAACTGAAACGACCAGGGAACGGATGAGGCGTGTGCTCTTGAATCCCTCGCCCGTTCCCTTGTCTGATATATATATATATATATATATATATATATATATATATATATATATAGAGAGAGAGAGAGAGAGAGAGAGAGAGAGAGTGACGAAACATAAGTCAATTGCATGAACTCATAATACTTTATTTAGTGCTATATATATTTCGATGATAGCCATTGAGTGCCTATGACCTCATCAGGCGCAGTTAGTCAGTTCTTAGATATGCAAGCTCTGTGTTTATGGTGTTGACTGTATCAGAGCCTTGGGACATATATATATATATATATATACACACATCTGCATTGAATATACAGGGTGACCCAAAACACTGGGAGCTTGATTATCGTATAGAGTAACGAGAGTGTCACAAACATACATGGGCTATATTATCAACCAATACCACATGGATCTTCGTCAGTTTAAGGAACTCTAGCCATTAATATTGTAAAAATATTCATTTAAATTTTCATATTTGAAAACAAGGTGTTATTGTGGTCACCCTGCAGTATGGAAAAAGTACATGTGTGAATTTGGTAGGTCTTGTTTAAATTTATATAGAGATGAGAAAGTCACACAAATCGGTGATGTTAATTTGAAGACGTAGACCTTTGAACTCATTTTGTTTGAGTGAAATATTTGGTGAAGATTAAACGTCGGAGCCGAATAATAAATTAATTAATAGATTGTGCCAAATTTAAGGATTACATCTATAAATAGGTGTTATATTTTGTGAGAAAATCTTTGCCAAATCCATTTAAATTATAGCGTCATACACAATTTATGTGTGAATATGTGAATATTGTATTTCATTGTAGACACACAGACAATACACGGTAAGTACATGCCCAAACACATACACACAGGCACATATAGAGCAGGTGAATTCATGGTAACATATACATCATTTCCTGCTGCCCTCCTTACATACATACAGACATTAACGCACACGAACATTCTACATCGATAATTATATATACACACACAGACACAAATATATGTATGTATAGAACATTTCTCGATGTATGTTATCTCTCTCTCTCTCTCTCTCTCTCTCTCTCTCTCTCTCTCTCTCTCTCATCCTCTCTCTCTCTCTCTCTCTCTTTATCTATCACTCTCAATCATTCTCTCTCTTTTTCTATATATATATATATATATATATATATATATATATATATATATATATATAACGAAGGAGCTGTGGTAAGGAACATGATGGGACCATAACGCACCAGAGTACTCAATACTTAGGGTAGTAGAGTGGATAATAGGAAAAAATGTAACTCCGACGGCAGAGCTCAAGCCGTTTCGACGGCTATTATTCTTTTCCTATATATATATATATATATATATATATATATATATTAGATATTATACATATCTAAATATATATAATCGTACACATGGCGCTGCCATTTACACGTATGAAAAACGAAACGTACGCAGTCCATCGAAGATTGACATCTTGCACTATATTTTGGGAAGCCACCCTGTTTCTATCGAAATAAAAGGTCAACAGAAATGAATTTGAAGGAATGTAAACATAAACAATAATATTAATACATCAAATCCTTTTTCTTGACATTTTCATATCATTTTGGCAAGCTAAAAGAGATTCGAGTGAATACACGTTACAAGCCAGTAGTTTGATTTTCAGTTAAATAAAACGTTAAACAAATTTATAAAATAAAACAAAATAAAATAAAATATGCACAACAGCAACATCAAAACACCACCACCACCAACAACAACAACAACAAAACACGATCATCATCAACAACAACTACAATAACAAGACTATAACTATTGCTACTATTACTACTAGTAATAATAACAAAAACAACAATAATAATAAATTTACTAATATTAATAGCATAAGATAAATAACGAAGCACTCTGAACAGCCAGTGTATCAAGACAGAGAAGAGGCAAAGATCGATTTAATAGAGCTGTCATAACAAACGCTGTATGTAGGTATGTTGGCTGGCATCTATCTTTTACAGCAAATACTATTTTATGTTTTAAGTTTTACATTAAAACGAGATATATTTATGACGCACTAATGTCATAAATAGAGTGTTTCTAACTTTATATTTTTACTACCTCTTTACTTTGTTCCGTTTGTTGTCTGTTTACTTTGCAGAGTCTACACGTATACATACATACACACGCTCACACATGTGTTTGTTTATGTGTGAGCGTGTATAGATAAATAGATAAATATATTGATATATATATATAGCGAGAGAGAGAGAAAGAAAGATATATATATATACATAGAGAGAGACAGAGATCGTGAGAGAGAGAGAGGCTGGATGGCAGAAGAGATCAATGCTGTTTCGTTGCATCAAATTAAGTTCAAATCCATTTTAAGATGGATTGCTTTCCTAGGCTAATAATCATAAGTTTAGCCATATTATTGAAACCAGTAAGTGAACCCCATCTCTCTCTCTCTCTCACTCTCTCTCTCTCTCTCTCTCTCTCTCTCTCTCTCTCTCTCTCTCTCTCTCTCTCTCTCTCTCTCTCTCTCTCTCTCTCTCTCTCTCTCTCTCTCTCTCTCTCCCTCGCTCTCTCTCTCTCTTCCTTTCTCTCTTTCCCTCCTTCTCTCTTTCTCTCTATTTATATATATACTCAACCTATTTGTAATCATCGTTGTTGTGGTATAAGCATGGTCATCGCTTTTAGTCGTTTTTCTTTGTGTTAGATTTTATTAACTTTTGTGTCTACGCTGGACGATGATGTATTAATTTCTCGCCCCATTGAGTACTTTGTGATTGCCTTAACAATTCGATTAGTACCTGCTATATTGCGGCACTAACATCGATTCATACCTAATAATACTATTCTCCTAGCTCAATGTATTGATAACGTTTAGTTGTTTTATTTATAAATGCTAGTTGAGAGCTTTATTTTGAGGGTTTGAGAATCTCTTTGATCTGATACCCAGGAAAGAACCACCAATAGTTCTGCCAGCGTGACCTTTCTTGTTTGAGAAAGATCACAGGCAGATTTAGTACAATAAATAAAGCGACTCTATTAACAGACCGAACCTTGGATACAAGGGAACAAAGCCTGACGGAGACGGGAGCACCAGTTCCATCGTGGAAATGCGCAAATGAATTGCCCATGTATTATGCACATTCTGGTGTAGATTCATTGGTCCCAGAAGCTAATCGAAGATTTTTATTGATAGCTATCATTTCTAATCGACTCGAGATTGTCCAGGTTAGACTTCAATTTATCGTTGTTGTGGTATAAGTATGACCATCGCCTTTGGTCGTTAATTTTGCTTTATACCCTGGATGATAATCTATTAAATTTTAATTTGTAATTGCCTCAAACAATTCGATTAGTACCTACTACGCAATATTATATATATATGCACGAATTTGCAGGTACATTTATATTTGTATTTTAAAATGTAAGTTTTGTTTGCAATGCTAATTCCAAAATGCTGTAAATGTATACGCCTAAATACAATATTTGAAATAATGAAAATCTACAGATGATATCTTTTAGCCTATACATAGTATTTGAGCTATTTAAGATGCAATATATGTATATATATATATATATATATATATATATATATATATATATATATATATATATATATATATATATGTATATATATATATATGTGTGTGTGTGTGTGTGTGTGTGTGTGTCAACTCTGGATGTCGGTGAGCATGTCCAGCTAACCTCAGTCTCCTCTGTGTCACTTTTGAGCTGACGTTTGGTAGGCTCCCATGCAGCTCTGAGTTTTTCATCCTCAGTGTATACTGATTAATGTTTAGAGCTATCCTCAGAATTCTCATCCACCATCCACCATCTGAGTGAGTTTCTTGGTCAGTGTCCAAGTCTCAGACCCGTACAGTAGCACAGACTCCACTACAGCAATGAAGAGGCTGATTTTCAGGTCTTTACGAAGGTCCGATTTCCACACAGATCTCAAGCTGTGGCACGTCCTGGTGTTTCTCCAGTGCAAGGCGCTGTGACATTGCACTCAGTACACCTGTGGGAGCCCCTACATGGACACACTGGAAGAGGAAGACCAAGGTTAACGTATGTTGATGGCCTAAGGACAGACACTGGTCTGTTGGAGACGCAGGACATGGCAGCGATAATGAGGGACAGAGACCACTGGAGAGAACTCGTCCATGTATCTCGGAGTTTTACCCGCCCTAGAATAAAAGAATTTTATATATATATATATATATATATTTCGTTTCTGAATTTGTTTAGCAAGATTCTTTATCTGAAATCGTGTGTTGAAACCGATATTGTTATACTTTGGGAGGGTCATGTTGCCAATAAGAAACACACGCACCAGTTGCTTTCACTTCAATTTAATTTATTATATATTTATAAATTTACAAATTTATAAATTTCTGGTTGGTTGGTTGGTTCCACAACCAGATAGTTGTTTATATATATATAGTCATAGTTCTTTCGTCACACACTCTGTGACCTCTTCAGTGACTGGGGATTTCTTTCTTCGTTTCTGTGCCTTTCCTTTCTTCTATCCTACGCCATTTTGGCGTAGGATAGAAGAAAGGAAAGGCACAGAAACGAAGAAAGAAATCCCCAGTCACTGAAGAGGTCACAGAGTGTGTGACGAAAGAACTATGACTATATATATATAAACAACTATCTGGTTGTGGAACCAACCAACCAACCAGAAATTTATAAATTTGTAAATTTATAAATATATAATAAATTAAATTGAAGTGAAAGCAACTAGTGCGTGTGTTTCTTATTGGCAACATGACCCTCCCAAAGTATAACAATATATATATATATATATATGAATGTATATATAGTGTATTTTGCAATACACTTTATGCTTAATTAAAAGCATTTTGAAGACCGTATGCTTTTGTTTTAGAGTAGTGACAGACTCACTGACAGAGTTCCAATTCTAATATATATATATATATATATATATATATATATATATATATATATATATATATATATATATTATATATATATTTTATATATATGTATATATATATACATATACTCGTATATATATATATATATATACATATATATATATATATATATATATATATATATTTATATCTGTATATAGTCTATCTGATACGTTTGCAAATAGGCTACACCTATCCAATTTCACTAACAATAAATGGGTCAAACAGAGGTTATGGCAAACTACAATTTACCAAGGTGTCAAGTAGTGGGATCGAATTCACGAATTAATGTAAGGCAACATTTTTAACCATTGTGCAACGCTGCAACCACCACACATAGACACACATAGCTGTTTAACTATGATATAAATATAAATAAATGTATATATATATATGTATGCATATATATGTATGCATATATATATATATATATTTCGTTTCTGAATTTGTTTAGCAAGATTCTTTATCTGGAAACGTGTGTTAAACCGATATTGTTATGCTTTGGGAGGGTCATGTTGCCAATAAGAAACACACGCACCAGTTGCATTCACTCCAATTTATTATAAATTAAATTCATAAATTTAAGAATTTATAAATTTCCGGTTGGTTGGTTCCACAACCGGACGATTGTTCATATATTGTCAAAGTTCTTTCGTCACACATTATGTGATCTTTTCAGTGACTGGGGATTCTTTTTGTGCCTCTCCTTTGTTCTGTCCTACGCCATTTTTTTTTTTTTGTTGTCTGCTTAGTTTACGCATGTGTTACATCCGGGTGTCTGTGTGTGTTTATATTTGTTTATTTATTTGTTTATTTACATGTTACTGGTTGGTTGTTTGTTCTATGTGCGTGTGTGTTTTCATTTTGTTCTTAATTGTAAGTTGTGATGTTGCTATTCCATTCATGTTTTCTATTTAATTTTGGTTGGAGCTCATTTAAGTTTATTGCCTCTGTCATTTGTCTAAACATTGCGTCTTTTCTGTGCGTAGATTCTATTTTTATTTCTATGTTCTCTAATTTACACTCATGTTCTATTTTAGCATGTTGGTAGAGTACAGATGATTCTTTTCTATCGTTAAACACTCACCAGTGTTCATGTATCCGTTCTCCTATACTACGAACTGCCTTACCTATGTACACTATATTCTTATCCCTACATTGTCCTTCAGTACATCTTATGCTATATAGGACATTTTTAGTTTTACAGTTAATATGGGGGCTTAGTTTACAGATTATACATTTCTTATCTATACAGGGAGGTCTTTGAAAAGAGTATGTATTGCTAATAAGTGTTTTTATGGGGGTACCTGGTCTTACTACTATCTTAATATCGAGTTTATGTTTTTCTAGGGCCCTTCCAGATTTGTAAGCTAAATCACCTCTAGGGGTTGTATTGATGAACATTACACTCTGGTATTTATTGCTATCATACCATGAGTTTATTCTATTAACCTTATTCCTAGTTCTTTCTATTCTTTCCAAAATGTGCTCCTATACATGGGGCAGGTTCCATGTGTATCATTATTTATATTTTTCCTATTTGGTTGTGGCTCCTCTCTATACTCTGATTTTATCTCTCTGATTGTGACCATAGAACTGCATACGGTGGATGAAGTGTTGTATGTGTCTCTTTTGTTGTTGTTGAATTCATCTGTTAATGAGATGTCGGCCATGTTTATACCGTCAATCTTGTCAGGATATATATCGCTATTCTCTAAAGTTTCTTGGTCTCGTTTCATATCATTAACAGATGAATTCAACAACAACAACACAAATATATACGGTAACACTACAGTCAACACTGATGAATTATCGATATTACAGCTACCACCTAAATATGCCACATATAATAAGGTAAATATGATAAAATGCTTGTCAGAAATAGAAAAATCATTTACAAAATTACGTTGGAGCCACAAAAACAAAAACAAAAGTAACAACATACGCACACACACACACATACAACACACATCCCAACAATAACAGACACACAGACACAAAAAGCGATAACAACAACACACACATCAACAATAATAACATACTCAGAAACAACAACAGGCACACAGACACAAACAACAATAACAACACCCACAACAATAATAACATATGCGGAAACAACAACAACACACATCAACAACAACAACAACACCCACACGTTCTATGCGTCTCACCACCAGCACTATCTTAACAAACACACAGACACAGAAAACAGGTAATAACAGTAACACAGAAGTCAGGGAAGGTAATGGGATTGAAATGAGAAGGGAGACTATCGATACTGACAGGGAAAATATCCAGGACGAACACACGGACACACAAAATAGAGTAGATAATAGCAATGAGCCAGAGGATAGAGACAGGAGTAATAATGAGAGACGTAGAAACAACCATGTGGCTGTTGGTGGAAATTGAAATAGAAACAACACAACTAACAATAACAATAGCAATAGTACACATAAAGCAGTCGCCTGCAAATCTACTTGTTATAATCCTTCCGATATGTCCTTCGACTTACAACGAGTCCACGCCACGACTTTAGCTTTTAAAAAACGCACGCAATTGCCGTCGCAAGTCGATGAACAAACAGAAGCACAATTTAGTATAGCTAGATCTAAACTTAGAAATATTATAGAATAGTATAACAAGAAGCAAAATAGAATGGAAGCCCAGCAACTGGGAGAAAAATCTGCAAACGGCTTGCGTAAGCTCATGCAGCGCTCGCGTAATGGAGATATTGCATGCTTTCCAACAGACAAGTCTGGAAGAATGTCGGTTGACTGTCTGTCAAACTACATCCAGGCAATGCAACCCCACATAACCAACACAAGAGAAATAACACCACAAGGGCATGATGATAGGGAGAAAACCCTCAATGACCATATGATGATGTGGAAAAACTTAATGCAGCCCAATAAAAGGACTGGCAACAACTTCCAAGCCTGGAAAAATTATGTTCCAGCGTTGTATGTGCTTCGAAAAGACCATAAAACGAGCAGTGACCCTGTCACAGGACCACCAACACGGGCAGTCTGTGGAGCTAACTTTGCTAGTAACTACAGACTTTCCTACTTTCTCTCCCTTATCATACGCCTCATCATTGAAATGTCTCCAGTTATATGTGACAGCACGGAGGACCTGCTCAGCAGAATCAGCGAAATTGACCGATCTAGGGACCTAACAAACTGTATAATAGGTAGTATGGATGTTGTGTCCCTATATCCATCGATTGACGTGGATTTTGCTGTGGAGAAATGCGAAGAAATGATCAGTGAGAGCAATGTTGAATTCCGTGGGATTGATACCAGTGAGCTGGGACTCCTACTTAAACTTACCTATAGCAATGATTATCTAGATACATATGATCTTAGCAACTTGTGCCCTACAAGACCAGCAAGAGGCAGACCACCTACCATTACCTCAATGGCCAAGACAACACACACAGATAGATGGAACGGGTGGATCAGAGCCATACGAACCCCCGGAACCCACGATGAACTAAAGAAAATGATTGCACATGTGGTGGGGGCCAGTATAAAATTAACCCTTAAGGAACATACGATGAAATTTAATGGAAAAACATATGCCCAAGAGGAGGGAGCAGCCATTGGTGTTAGCATTGCAGGTGACATAGATAACCTATTCATGGTATGCTTTGACAATAGACTAAAACTTAAACTTAAAGAACAATTAGAAGACAGCAACCTCTTAACCCTGATAAGGTACTGCCGCTACGTTGATGATATAAACATCGTATTAAAAACACCACCACTGGAGAACAGTCAGGAATTAGAGAAAAACACCATGGAAAGCATCCAGCAAATAGCTAACTCCATCCACCAGAATATTATATTAGAGTTACTATAAACTACCCAAGCAAACACGCCAACCATCGATTACCTGTACTAGACACAGAGCTCTGGTTAGAAACCATTAATAACAAAAGACAAATCCTATATTCCCATTATGCCAAACACATGGCTTCCAAATATCTGATCCACCGAAACTCAGCTGTTTCGGACCACACCAAAATCAACATACTGTTTGCGGATTTGGTACGGGTGATGAGAAAAGTGTCCCGCATGTGCAACCCCAAAGAACTAGAGAGACATATACAACACTTCATCCAGCGTATGCAGTTCTCTGGTTACAATCAGAGAGATAAAATCAGAGTATATAGAGGAGCCAGAACCAAATGGGAAAAGATATAAATAATGATACAAATGGAACCTACGCCTTGCATAGGAGCAAATTTTGGAATAGAATAGAAAGAACTAGGAATAAGGTTAATAGAATAAACTCATGGTATGATAGCAATACATACCAGAGTGTAATGTTCATCAATACAACCCCTAGAGGTGAATTAGCTTACACATTTAGGAGGGCCCTAGATAAACTTAAACTCAATATTGAGATAATAGAAAGATCAGGTACCTCTATAAAAACACTTATTAGCAATACATACCCTTTTCAAAGACCTCCCTGTATAGATAGGAAATGTACCATCTGTAAACTAAGCCCCCATATTAACTGTAAAACTAGAAATGTAGTATATAACATAAGATGTACTGAAGGGCAATGTAGAGATAAGAATATAGTGTACATACGTGAGACAGCTCGTACTATGGGAGAACGGATAAATGAACGCTGGCGAGAGCTTCACCACAGAAAAAGAATCATCTGTACTCCACCAACATACTAAAATAGAACATAAGGGTAAATTAGAGAACATAGAAATAAAAAAAGAATCTACACACAGAAAAGACGCAATGTTTAGACAAATCACAGACGCAATAAACATAAATGAACTCCAACCAAAATTAAATAGAAAACATGAATTTAGTAGCAACATCACAACTTACAATTAAAGACAAAATGAAAACACACACACACATATAACAAACAACCAACCAGTAATTTTAAAATAAAAAAATAAATAAACAAAGATAAACACGCACAGACACCCGGATGTAACACATGCGCAAACTAAGCACACAACACACACACAGAAACAAGATGGCGTAGGACAGAACAAAGGAGAGGCACAAAAACAAAGAAAAGTATCCCCAGTCACTGAAGAGGTCACAGAATGTGTGTCGAAAGAACTTTGACAATGTATGAACAATCGTCCGGTTGTGGAACCAACCAACCAACAGGAAATTTATAAATTTAATTTATAATAAATTGGAGTGAAAGCTATGAGGCGTGTGTTTCTTATTGGCAACATGACCCTCCCAAAGCATAACAATATATATATATATATACATGCCTCAGTAAGGTATACATAATTAATCTGTTGAAGTCACCGATTGAACTGTGGCATGCTCTGATGAGGTAATGAATTACCCACAGAAGCACCTAATCCTATTATATAGTAATAAAATATTTTTTTCTAAACTGGCTTTCACATATTTTTCATTGAGGCATTTTACTCCATTTCTGTACCACACACCAGATACCATATCTATGGAAGTTACACATGACGTTCAATGATTTTGCTTATAATACCACGGCCTGCTGATTGGAATGACTGGATCTCAAACCCAGCTATATATTAGTGAAACCATACAACATACAGCATATATATATATGTGTGTGTGTGTGTGTGTGTGTGTGTGTGTCTGTGTATTTGCCAATAAATTTGTGTATATATTTCTATATATATCTGCGTGTAGATGTGTAGATATATAAGTAGAAATATAGAAATGCATGAAAATATGAGTTTGTGAGAGTGTGTACGTCTGTATACATGAATATGTGTGTGTATATATATATACGTACATATATGTTTATATATATATATATTAATTGTAAACAACAAGATCGAAATCACTGGATATCGATCTAAACCTTTATATATATATATATATATATATATATATATATATATATATATATATATATATATAAATACACATATATATATATATAATATATGTATATATATATATATATATATATATATATACATATATATATATAAATACATATATATATATATAATATATGTATATATATATATATATATATATATATATACATATATATATATATATATATATATATATATATATATATATATATATATATATATACATATATATATATATATATATATATACATATATATACATATATATATATATATATTTATATATATATATATATATACATATATATATATATATTTATATATATATATATATATATACATAAATATATATATATATACATAAATATATATATATATATATATATATATATATATATATATATATATATATATATATATATATATATATACATATATATATATATACATATATATATATATACATATATATATATATATACATATATATATACATATATATATATATATATATATATATATATATATATATATATATATATATATATATATATATATATATACTGCTCTTACGGGAGCATTGTTTGAAGAATTATGTGTTTGGAATCATTGGTGGTGAAATACTTTGATGTTTGAAGAAAGAACAACCGGTTGTTTATTGGGATTGTTTTGTTGTTATTTATTTTCCACTTCTCTTGTAGTGAGTCGAGAGTAACGGTTTCCTTTATAGTTCTCTATAGAGAGAATTTTTTAAAGAATAGCTGCAACATCAAAGAGTTAAAAATGTGAGCTAATCGTACACGTATGCGTATTTATAACTTTATATATGATGATACTTATGCAAGTATATATATATATATATATACATATATATATATATATATATATATACATACATATATTTATATATATATACATACATACATACATACATATATATATATATATATATATATATATATATATATATATATATATATATATATATACATACACACATATATATATAAATATATATATATATATATATATATATATATATATATATATATATATATATATATATATATATATATATATATATGTATATGTATATATATATATTTAGTATATATATATACATATATATATATATATATATATATACGTATGTGTGTGTGTTTCTGTGTGTGTGAGTGTGTATGTGTTTGTGTGTGTTTGTGCGTGTGTTTGTACGTGTGAGTGAAGGAGATATAAAGTCTTTGCCTAATTTTATAGGGTTAAGTACAGAATTGAAATGAATAATCGATAAACGTAGATAGTATTAAATGCATTGATAAATGGGAAGATACACCAAACAATCTATATTCTGCACATTACGTATGAAAGTCTCTCTCTATATATACTTATATGTATAAATGTGTTGATCAGGATTATACCGACTTAGACAAGCTCATTAGAGTATTTGCCTATCCTAACTCTGCTGGTCAATGGTCTTACTAGTTTAAACTGGTAAAATCGTTAACTCTCTCTCTCTCTCTCTCTCTCTCTCTCCCTCTATATATATATATATATATATATATATATATATATATATATATATATATATATATATATATATATATATATATAAATATATATATATATATATATATATATATATATATATAAATATATATAAATATATATATATATATATATATATATAAATATATATATATATATATATATATTTATATATATATATATATATATATATATATATATATAAATATATATATATATATATATATATATATATATATATAAATATATATAAATATATATATATATATATATATATATATATATATAAATATATATAAATATATATATATATATATATATATATAAATATATATATATATATATATATAAATATATATATATATATATATATATATATATATATAAATATATATAAATATATATATATATATATATATATATAAATATATATATATATATATATATAAATATATATATATATATATATATATATAAATATATATATATATATATATATATATATATATATAGAGAGAGAGAGAGAGAGAGAGAGAGAGAGAGAGAGAGAGAGAGAGAGAGAGAGAGAGAGAGAGAGAGAGAGAGAGAGAGAGAGAGAGAGAAGGGTCACAGAAAGAGTGAAAACAATCCTTGCTCGAAAAGCCATTAATCTGGATATCAGATAAATCTCCCGAAAACGTATTTCCGAGAATGGGTGTTTGTGCTCACTTCTCCACAGCCTTTACCTGTCCGATGTTTAGTCACGTATATTCTCAAAGTGTTGCCTGAGTTCTTTCCATCTAAAAAGGCTGTTAAATGGAAATGATAGGAACTAAGATGCCCCAACCATGATATATTGTTGCCATTATTCCATATCACTCTACGCCCTGCAGCTATTAGTGGTGGACAGATTTCAAGATCAACTTATAGTTAAAAAAATATGCTAAGCTGTGCGATTTCCATTAATGATGATGTATAATACCCTTTTCACCTCCACTGGTTAAGAAGTATACTTTTTTCTTTCTAGCTCTCCAGACTCTCCGCTAACTAGACAGTCGTAATAATCTTATTTTCCTTACTAATCTTATTATACCAACTTTATTTCCCCGTATGCTTCTATCGGTATATATCTGTTAGTTATACGAATCACTCGCTTTCACACAGATCACTCTAATAAACTCTACCTTTCAGTGGAGTGAATCTGATTTTCTCTTTAATAATTCAGTATATCATGAAATACTCTGGCCATGGTATGTTTCAAATCAAATACCATGTTCTCATAACAAGATTTAAGCCATGCTAACGCTGCCTAATGAATGTATGTTTGTTTTGAGTAATGGGCACGCTAGATTAATAGAATGATCCAGCACAGTAGCACAGAAAATGCTCCAAATATATCCACCATATTCAAAGCAGCTTGTATTTCCATGCAATCGCCATTGGTATTTCGGTGATTGGGTAGATTTCAGATTTATAGATTGCATCATGTTTTCAAGGGTGATATATTGTTTAAAGTAAAACAAGTGATTCTGGCAACTATGGCTTTAAATAGCAAGCAGTTTTGGACGAATGCACAACTCCCATAATTTTCGTTGGAAACTAACGTTGAAGCAAATTCTAAATTTGTATCTGTATGTCCCGAGAAGCTTACTTGAGTTGGAAAAGACACAAATCTTGAAGCAGCACTGACTAAGGGGTTTGACCAACAACGTTTTTGTCCAAGAAATTCTGCTCCTAAACCAATTAGATAGACAGGCATCAATAATATCGAAACTAGTGACAAGTGCTCATGGCAATTTAGAAATCGTCATGGAATGAGTAATTAAATTGTTCATTGTGAAATAGACAGGCATAAACCGAAGAAATCAAACCACTCAGAAAGTAGTTAGATGACTTAATAAAGTGTGAAGGATCTCTAATTTCCCAAATGTATAATAGACATGTAATTGTATTGTACTGGCGATCTTAACACTGAATGGCCCAGCCTTTTATAATGAAATTTTCACACATTGTCGTAGATTAAGTAACGAGCAATTTTCAGCTTGCTTTGCGCGAACGCAGATGGTAAGGCACCTTCTTAATTTAGTGATGGTGGGGAGTTCAGCAACTCCGTGTCTTTCGAAAGCCATATTACACCAGTTCCCAGCGAAATATTACCATGCTACGAAATCATATTTCAACATACATATTTTACTGACTTTTTTCTCTCGCATTCATTTCCTATAGTGTTTGAATACCCCGAACATTTCGTCACACATTCTGCTGATGAGGTGAAAGTGTTACAAATTTTAAGGAAGGCTTTTTCTCATTCGGCAGTCACCAGCCTGTCAGTAACAATGTTAAATCTAGCTGCAAATCCTTAACACGAATTAGGCCCTCCCTGATGAAGCCAATGAATTAGAGTATAATTGTAAAAGCCTATAACAACGATGTTATGTTTAAGGAGCACAATATTATGAACGATAAATGTAGGCAGAGGAATATTAATCTAATCAGAAATAGAATCTCATTATAGCGCTATACCATTTAAGAGCTCCATGGAAAGCAATGGAAACTACAAAAGTAGCCAATGCCTGATACATATCTTCTGGTGATGTTGAAGAAGAATACGATCTTAAATGAATGTTGGCAAGGGATTTTCATCGCGAATTTCAGAACGCCGCTGAAAAGGACGTCGCAGAAGACAATGTAAGAATCCGGCTAAAAGATCCAAATTATGAACCTGAATACGAAATATTTACAGCATAACAAATAGCAAATTATCTTCCAGTTGAAAACAGCAAAGTTATTGAGAATAATGAAGACGTAGAATTATTGTGTATGAAAGAAAACTCCCCTGTTATATATGAATCCTGGTTAACATAATTTCACATTGCTCTGTGAACATTGACTGCTATTCAGCGATGTCATGAACAGCTTTGACCGTCCATGGGAATCCTTCCTAATCCAGAATCAGTATCAAGAAAACAAAAATATCAAGCTCATCTGATTCTTCGAGCAAATATATACCGTACCTCTGGAGTTGTTAGATCGAATTAGCCAAGAATAATACAAAAAATTACAATTAATATGTTTCTTCTTCTTCTTCTTCTTCTTCTTCTTCTTCTTCTTCTTTATAACAATAATAATAATATAATAATAATAATAGTAATTCTTTATTAACCACAAGGGTTTACATAAAGTAGACATTAAGGACAGTACAGGACAATAAAGGACGGAACAAATGGGCATTTCTGCGTGTAAAAAACAAAAACAGAGGATGTGACAAACAAATAACAATTAAAAATTCCACAATACGTGGGGAGACTTCCGAGGGACATTCGCGGAGAAAGCCCATTAAAAAGCCACGGTGACCCCGACCACCAGGGCAAGTGCCCTCTCCCAGTGTTCCACCTTTAATTTACAGGCACATACTCAGAGTAGGCCCATTCACTCGGGTCATTCTCGCCTCTCTCACACATCTTTCAACAAAATGCTGGGAAGAGAGCACTTCCCTCTCTACCCTGATTTTCCTTTTCAAATGAAATTTGAAAAAGTTAATCAGGGCATCACCGAAGAGGTAAGTGCTCGTCTTCAGCCCTTTCAAACATGGCCATCAGACAGATTAAAACTGCTTCCCCTTCCCGGCTAAAGGGAGAGGGCGAGGAAATCCTCACGATGGACTCAGCTGATAGCTGGATCCGTCCTACACGCGACAGCAGGTGTTCGACATAAACCCACAAGTCAGCAATGCTCGGACACTGGACGAGTGCGTGCAGGACGGTTTCGTCGTCCTGCGCGCATCTCAGACATGCCCGGCTGACGGCACCTCCATGCCTGTAGAGTTTATCCCGAACTGGCAAAGCACCTCGGTAGCACTGCCAGGCCAGGGATTTCTGGAAGTTGTCCATAGGCCCCGGCCCGAAAGTTCTTCCGAAGAGATGGGCTAGTTGATTTTCGTCGACGCTTAGAGTTTCCCTACTACGTCGTCGTTCTTCCCCTCCACTAATCCTCTATAGAACGCCAAGGTGGAGTTTCCACCGATCACATTGCCCGTTTGGTCGAGGGCTGTGAGCTCCTGAAGACATTCCAGTCTCCAAGAGCTCCCTCTCGGTCTTCGCTTGACACAGGACTGCTGCTCCGTCAACTAGACGAGCTGGGGAAAGACGCGTCTTGAAAACGGTGACAACACCTGATCACCCCCGAGGAAGAGGTGGAGATGTCGTAGCCCGAGCGTGTGTCTGCGCATCATCAGCCACGGCACGCTCAGCCCTGCACGTAGCGGGTGTTGACAGCAGATGGATCGCCTGACCATCGGAGCGCGTCACTTCCACAAAAAGCGAAAGAGCAAACGCTCCAACGCAGTCAGGCGGGGCTTAGGACAAGGTACCACGGTCAGGCGGTAGTAGATGACGGACGCGATGTACGCGTTAGCCACCTCCGCTCGACCTTTCAAGAATAGCTTCCTCTCCGCTCATTTCTGGGTGAGAGAAGCCACCTTGTCCCAGTTTTTCTCCGTCTGGAGATCCGGACCGAACCAGACCCCTAGCAATTTAACCGGTCCGTCCGTTCAGCGCCCGACGACAATGTTGGACAGCATGGACCAGCCTCTCCAGGTGTCGAGATTTAGGCCCACAGACTTTTCCTGGTTGATCATTGCTCCTGTCAACGCTTCGTATTCTCTTAGTGTAGTGCCGATCGCCTCGATGTGTTTGGCGTTCGACACCACTACGGTGACATCGTCCGCCTATGCTGACCCGGATCTTCCGCATCCTAATTCGCGCGGGATCCCCCTCAACGTCTCCAGTTTGTGAGGTAATGGTTCGAGAGTCAATACGTACAAGAGAGACGAGATGGGACATCCTTGGCGGACCGAGCGCATGATGTTGAGCGGTTCCGAAAGGTGACTGTTCACTCTACCACAGAGTAGATGTCGCTGTGCATGGCAGCGATCCAGCCTCTGAAGACGGGCCCCAAAGCCAGCCGCACTCACTGCCGGATCGAGGGATGGACTTTAGAGATTAAGTTGGAAATGGAGAGTGGAGTATGCCAGGCAAATGAGCCAGTGGGAAATGAATGTGAAGTGGTTGAGAGAACGGAGGAACCATCAGAAGCCAACAATGATCTGAATGCTGAAATAAATAATACCTGGAACAAAGAAACGGCCATTGAGGAAATGAAGCTGACGGGCTAGGACATGATTTGGTTGATATCCTAAACTTAGTGGTAGATAAAATGAACAATGATAGTGGGAAACATATGATCCTAAGATTTGTAGACAGGAAAAAATAAAAAAAAACAACAGCTAAGGTAAACAAAGTCATCCCATACCTTATGGCGAGGAGCCTTCAGCAGTGCAACAATATCACCAAAGCAAGAGCAAATGCGGTGGGGAAATTACTTGGCATAAAAGAGAGAGGAAACAACAAACAAGAAAGATCAGAACCTTGGTGGAAGAAACGACTGAATGGTCAAATCAGGGAAATGAAAAATGACATTGGAAAGCTTGATTCCCTACTGAATGGGACACTAAAAACATAGACACTAAAAATAGACTGGAAATAAAGTACAAAACTAGGAGGAAAAAGCTAAATATTATCATAGAGGAACTGAAGCAACGCATTGTAGCAAAGAGTGCAAAAATTAGGCGATACAAGAGCAGAGTCAGTCAGTATAGACAGAACCGCATATTTGACAACAGCCAGAGATGTTGTTTGGACAGCTTGAAGGGAAAGAAATAGGCAACGACTTCATCCCTGAGCTGGAGAGGAATAATGGAGCAGGATGTTAAACATAACGTTAAACATAATGTTAAACATAATGACCAGGCAGTGTGGATTGAGATGGTACAAAAGGAGATTAGTGAACAGTCAAACAAACAGACTTATTTGAGTATCACAGTTGAAACTCTTAAGGGGCAGGCCAAAAAACTAACCAACTGGAAATCACCAGGCCCAGATGGTGTGCAGCGGTATTGGATTAAAAATATAACATCCCACCACCCGAAACTGACAACCATGTTCAATGACTGCTTGATGTCAGGTGAGGTACCAGAGTGGTTGACAAAAGGTACCACAGTTCTGGTAATGAAAGACCGAATCAAGGGTAATGATATTACCAACTATAGACCTATCATATGTCTGTCCGTAATGTGGAAACTGTTGACAAGCATTATGTCTGATGAAATCTACAATCACCTCCACACAAACAACTTGTTACCGGACGAACAGAAAGGATGCCAAAAGAAGTCCCGTCGTACAAAGGACCAGTTACTTATTGATAAGATGGTAATGAGGAATTGCAAGAGGAGACACACTGGTCTTGCCATGGGATGGATAGACTACAAAAAGGCATTTGACATGGTGCCTCATGGTACCTTCTTTGAGAAAACTGAATTCAGAGATCCACATACATAGAACTGGTTGAAAAGAGGAGACCTTAAAAAAGGCTACAGAAGTAATGCTAATGGCAGCGCAAGAGCAGGCTCTCAAAACGAAGTGGCTGAAACACCATATTTTCAAGGAGGATGCTAGTTCACTGTACAGGATCTGTGGAGAGAGAGAGAGAGAGGAGACTGTGGCTCACATTGTATCCGTGTGTAAACACCTAGCCCAGAATCACTATAAAGGCTGGAGACATGATGTGATGGGCAGGGTAATCCACTGGCACTTATGCAAAGAAAACAATTTACCACATTCTGAGAGGTTGAATGAGCATAAGCCAGAGTCGGTGATAGAAAACGATCAGGTGAAGGTGCTGTGGGTTTTAGGATACAGACGGACAAGAAACTGGAACACAATAGACCTGACCTGGTGGTTTTGGACAAGGAAAGAAGATCGTGTCTGATTGTTGATGTGGCCTGCCCATTCGAGACGAGAGTGCAAGAGAAGGTGAGGGAGAAAATTAACCGATACTAGGACTTAAAGTGGGAGGTAAAAACGATTTGGAACTGCCATGAAATCAAAGTGGTCCCGATTATCATAGGCGCAATAGGTACTATCTCAAAGAGTTTCCAGGGATGGTTAAAGAAAATTGGCCCTCCCCGCTTTTTGGAACACTTCAAAAGGCATGCTTGCTGGGAACAGCAAGAACCCTCCGATACGTCCTGAATATCTGAGGCTGCAGGTAGTGGCTTGATATTCATTCAACAAACTTTCCAGTTAACCAACATCAATGACTGAGACTCAAAGAACAATAATAATAATAATAATAATAATAATAATAATAATCGCCTTCAGCCATATATGCTTAGAAGACTCATGGAGCCGAGACCTCAAATACGAGTGGGATCTGTCAGAAGCAACCGTCTCCAGTAGTTCCGATTGAATCCCCAGGTGAGATTAGCAGAGTTCTTCGATGTTATCCAGCCATGTTAATCGAAGTCTACCCTTAGGTCTCCTGCCGGGTGGTTTTGTCGATAAAATGTGCCCAGCACTTTTTTCCTGAGATATTGTAACCACATGCCACATAAGCAATGTCAATCGGGAGTGATCATCCCAATTTTCAAAAACAGTGACAAGAGAAATTGCTCCAGTTAAAGTGGGAACTTATTTTTAAGCCTCTCCGGTAAAGTCTATGCTATGTGTCTGGCAAAGAGATATATCAATATATAGATATTGTTAACTCCAGATTAGCTAAAGAACATTGTGCTTTTCACCCCGGATAAAGTTCAGGTTTTGTACACATTCACTCTGAGAAATTGGGGGAGTATTTCCCAGTAATGTATGCTTATTTGTTAGACCACGGATGGCATATAACCACGTTCTACGGGACCTGTTGTGAAAAGTTCAGTAGCAGTTTGGGATCGATGGAAAACTCCTGTTTACCTCACGTCTCTATGCGAAAGGCCTAGTATTTGTATACGGATAAATGGTTCTAATTCGAATCCATTTGATGTGGGTGTCGGACTCGACCAGGGATGCCTACTGTCACCTCTTCTGTACATAAATATCAGTTAGGTTTGACATGCACAGCCATGTCGGAAGTGGCATCCTGACTGGCGGCTGTAGTATCAGTCAGCTGGAATTTGCAGAAGGTGATGATTTTATATAGGCATTCAAATAATATTTACATGATTGCCGATTATATATGTTTTTGTCACTCATTCAACGCTTCATCCTCTCTGCTTCTCCCACTTCGCTATATGTATATATATATATATATATAATTATGGATGAAATAATCATATTCGGCGGTAGTTTGTACTGACGGTCTCGGTGGGAGGGTGAACCATTTAAAAGTAGCGCGGTTTGAGACCATAGCACCTAAAGGGAATAAACCCTCATAATTTTTCGTAGTGGGCCTTAGAGATATACCTACCTTGTGGTAAGACCCACGCCAAGATTTCCACATACTGAAATAATTCTATCAGGTAGAATACCTAATAGAAGGTACTGCCATCAATATTATAATAAATAAAACGTGGGCAGGGTCGATCCGGAGACTTGCTGCATATCCCACATTGATAGTCTCTCGTTCAGAATTTAAATATATGATATTCGCTAAACTCTGTCACGAAATTCTTCCTACAATCGTTGTTATTGTATCAAAATTGATACTGCGTGAAACTGAGCATTGGGTATGCACTATATCAGCACCCTAGCTGAAAACTGTGTGATGATATGTTACCATAACGTTGACATAAGAACATCAATACCAGAAAGTTAAAATAGCCGTTAAAAACTTTACTTTTCTTTGATATAATTAGTTCTCCAATTAAAACTTTGTTTTCTATGTGTTGCTTCTAACTGTCTGAAGAGGACATACGTTTCTGAATTGTGGCTTTTCACCGAAATATATATATAACGGTAATAAAACAACTATATTATGTAATGTTGACTTATGCCTCTTCTTTATATATATGACGCTAGGTATTTTCCAACCTACATATTATGTATGATGCTATAGATCTCTAACTACTATAGATCAGTCAATACATCAATATGATCAACCCTCTGAAACGATCGTAACGCGATGAAATGAATATTTAAACTAACTTTCCTTTGTTATCATTATCATTGTTAAACTAATATCTAATATATCTATATTCACACACTGGAAGTGGAAATGTTGGAAGTAGACATGTCTCATGCAAATCCATAGAGGAATGATTCGAATCGTTTCACCAACTGTTATTATTATCCAACGTCCAAGATATTAAAATTGAATGTAGGTCTCGAAATTTGTAAGCAAAATATTTCACCTTTATGTTCATGCATTCACTCATTGATTGAATACTCACTCTCTCACTGACTTATAAGTCACCACGGTCGATGTTACGCTTAATGTCATTTGATGAGTAACTTGATAAATAGCTTGTATTTAGAAATATGGTAGGAATAATTCAGCCGTGCTATAGTACAACGTATAAACAATGGGAATAATGTTTACTTCCAAATCATAACACGGGAATCACACAGTCAACAAACCACTTACGAACCGGGCGTGATGTTATGGTGGTTTGGCATTGTTTGCAGCCGTCTATATTGCTGAATATGTAAATTATGTTAGTAACGTTGTAGATTCCTTCACTGTCTTAGTTATAATCAGAAGTGAAAGAATTGGTTCAATACGTTTATTCCACATTGCTATATATATCGGTTGGTAAGCCAAGCTTAACCGGTGATTACTCTGTAAATATTTGCTGGATAGAATGTGTAACACACCTCACCTGGGGTTTAGATTCCAGAGTTGATAGTATTGACTGTTGTGAGAAGAAATGCAATATCCACATAATTGTTTAGTCGTAGGTCAATGTTTTACTGCGTCATAAGTAGAGAGCTAGCACACATTTGGGTACATGAAAGGTAATCATTTCTAGACGACCCCGCGTTTGCATCGTAGAGATAACCATTTTCTTATAGCTTAAATTCTCGTCTACTTCGGTTAAAAGAAATACTATAGAAGAGGAAAATCTATGTAAACCTCCGGTATATGTTTGAGTAAACGGCTGTGAAATTGCAAAACAGTAATTTTGTTTTAGTCCCTGTGACAGTTTGCTAATGTGCGCGCCAGCGTGCCTGTCAGAATATGCTTCCGAGCAGACAATATACCTTTCGCTTATTTGGTAATAATCTACATGAATCTCAATGTCCTTATCGATAAATATAAAAGAAAATCAATAAATGTTTTATTATTTCATATTTTATAAACAAATTCCTCAGATGTGTAGCCATTAATTTCATTAAAATCAATAATAGTTTACAATTTATGAAAATTATCAGTATTACGTTATACCTTTTGTAGTTGTTAACCGTATTTTGGTTTTTACGTTAGCGGAGTTACAATATGTAGGCCATTTCCTCCTGGAATATTCTAGACATATGCTTGTTAACATATATATATGTATAGATATCGAGCGTTAACACTTGAAGGAATAATCAATACAAAGGGTTATTAACAAACACCCAAATTCGTTCTATGATTATTTTTGATGTGGAGACAAAGCAAAGATTTTCCGAATAAGGATTTCATAATTACTATCATAAGAAATTAAAAGGGCTACCAAAAAGACAGAAAGTATATACTTTCAAACGTTCAATCGATTGACAGGAAGGTATACGGTGCTAATTACAGCTAATAGGCTAGAAACTAGTTCATCGTTCCTTTGTCAGTGTTGAACAGGGCACGATGGTTGCCGAACACTCTACGGCTTAATTTTCGGGCTGTTTACAAACAAACCGAACATTATAATAAATGTTCTGTAAACCCATACGTACATATATATATATATATATATATATATATATATATATATATATATATGTGCATGTATGTATGTATATACATACTACTGTACGTCTGCATACATATATGTATATACGTATACATGCTTATATTTAAGTATCAGCCGTACTAAGAGTGTGAAATGAAATTTCATTTTTTCCATTCATCGTTTCGGTACGCCCGGCCGACTAACTCACTCGATATGCAAATTAGGCTGCTCAGCCGTTAATAAGGAAAGTATATACTTTCAAACGTTCAATTGATTGACATGAAGATATACGCTGCTGATGACAGGTAATAAGCTAGAAACTTGTTCATCGTTCCTTTGTCAGTGTTGAACAAAATGGCAACGATGGTTGCCGAACACTGTACGGCTTAATTCGGGCTGTGGGCTTGATAACCAAAGATGTGGGTTCGACTCCCATATACGTCAATACTCATCTTTTACCATTTATCTGAGGGTTCTAACCCCATTATCAGGCTAAAATTTCTTTAGTAAAAAATACGGTGAAAGCTATTCTATTTTCTAATTTCAAACATGCTCACTGTTTCAAAACATACTTACTTATAAATATATATATATATATATATTTGAAGGAGACAGCAAACAGAGGTTCAGAAGTACATATTGGGTTCACGCTTTATATGGAAAAGGGGAACGAAGGTTCGACGTGTGGGGCTTTAGCCCTTCTTCAGGAGTACACAATGAGGGAAAAGTTCACAAACGAGATACAGAAATATCGAAAATAAAGAGTGTAAACAAGACAACCCGTTAGGTTGTCTTGGTTACGTGATGGAACGCAAAGTGAAGTGTGCGTGTATTAGTGTCGATATTATGTGTGAGTGAATGTGTATGTTTAATCGTGTGTGTGTTTTTGAGGCATAGTGTGTAAAGTACCAAAGTTAATGTGTGTGTTATGCGTATATCAGTGTGGTAGTGGACATTTGTGTGAGCGAATGTACTTTTGAATGTGTTACATAATAAATACGGTGAAAGCTATATATATTTATATTTATATATATATATATATATATATATATTTATTATATATATATATATATATATAATTAGAATGTGAACAACATATAATATAACTATTCCATTACCAAAGGTATCTGGATCTAATTAAATAGCTCTGTTCTAGAGATAGAGCACTCTTTTTTCCTTTGCATTTTCTTCGGAATTACCTAACACACACACACGCACACATAAACACGCATATATATATATATATATATATGTGTGTGTGTGTGTGTGTGTGTGTGTGTGTGTGTGTGTGTGTGTGTGTGTGTGTGTGTGTGTGTGTGTGTGTGTGTGTGTGTGTGTGTGTGTCTATGTGTGTGTGTACGTGTGCGTAAATATATACATATGTGATCATATGTGGCACAGATATATTTCTCGGATTCAAGATCTTCCTTGTATTATTCTACCTATAAAGGGATATGTGTTGACATTATTTTATGGTAGGTATACATTGATAAATATATACTTTTAGCGGAGCAAGGATTTTTTAATCATTCATTGCTTTCTTTCAGTAGTCGTAGAGTGTTGCTTTACATGTGATGAGCTATCAGACGTCTTTCTGTGACGAAAACGGGTGTTCAATTTATTTGAACAACGAAACAGCCTGCTCAACAAAAGATACAAGTTATTGAGCTTTCCAAATGCATGTGTAATTTTCCTTTGATACTAAGGGTGGGTCAACATGACAAGAAATGGGGAATACATTTCTTGTTCAAGGACACTAGGTTAGGACCCTTAATTCTATGTAAAAAGTCATTCAAGCCGTATTCATCTTATCTTTTCGCTATGTTGAGGCAGAGTATCCTAAAACATTTTCAGTGTCTTCTACTTCACTACGACACGACACGGAACAGATGTGACTGCTATTTGTAACAATTTGAGTGAACAACGATTACTTTCTCTTTGCCTTGATGTTATATTTGTGTTGCGCAATTTATATCACATTTATCATTGATTTATTGTAAATTCTGTATTCCTCTGATATAAAAGTCGCCTCTTAAAGTTACACTAGCACAGTATAAAGGAAATACAAAGTTCAAATGAGTGAAGTCGCTGTTAATGATGTTACCGGATTTTTGCAGCCATTTGTTTGTCTTTACACACACATATCTGTATATATATATATATATATATATATATATATATATATATATATATATATTTGTATATATATATATATACATAAATAAGTTTAAATGAGTTGATATTACAATCATATAAAGGCAAAGAATGTTTCAAAGCTTAATGTAATTTTATAGTCCACAGCAAGGTGGGTAAACACAGTTCAGAGTTTAATGCAACAGGTTAACTTCCAGCCCCTGTAGTGATAGAATTGCACAGAGCATGTATATAAAGGACAAATATTAACAATAATTTTAATTAAATATCCTTCAACTAACAATAATACTTCATTCCTGTTAGAATAACTCCTCAGAATCAATCAAATACAAATAAATAAGTACGTTACATGTACCAGAATTCCAGGGAATGAGGAAATAACTTAAATAATAACATTCAAATATAGATGTTGGCGAAGCTTTAAAATTTATGGAAGCCTAAATACGTAATTAATATCTAACAGTGACAATAGTTTTTATGCTGTCAACACAATTTCCTTTAAAAATTGATTAAAAACAAATCAATAAACACAAATGCATATAAAAACATTTGTAATAATAGAGCAATTATTAATATTGCAAGAATAAAAGTAAAGAAAGAAAACAAATCGTATTCAATTTGTAATAGTTTACGTCCGTGTTGTCTTTCTTGAAACATTTTATTCACAGGAAAGTATGAAGAAAAGAAAACAATTCTGCACTTGAATCCACTAACACATAATTAGGACGGGTGAGTTCCAGCGATCGTTCGGTAACGGCATATATAGCGCTTAGTGGCATCTCAAAATTCTTTCCCCTTAACGTTCTTCATAATGTATAATTTAATGGAAATTAACCAATATACATTTCTAAAGGGATAACTTGATGAAATTTAAACGAAAATACTTAACATGTTTTCAAACTTCGCAGTTGTATAAAAGCCATTGCGTGCCTGTAGAAAATCTATGATAATTATCCTGATTTATATTATTCATAACCAGCACGAGATAGCTCATTAGCAACATGAAATTTCCGAGTTTACGTTTAGCCTACCAACACAAGTAGAAAGTATTCTGTAAATGAAATCATTAGCGCACGGAACTATATATTCATAAAAGCTTAAATATGGTATTTATTTCATTCATTTTTTATTTCATCGATCTAATCATTATCTTCATGTCACAAAGGGTGTAACAGCAACATTTACTTACAAAATGTACACTATAAAGAAAGTATCAATAATTAATTGGAGGGGGTGGAATTAAACCTTAATTATAACTAGCTACCTTAGATTTCCATTCGTCAAATATTTACGGAAACGATTGCTGGTATGCTCTTGTTTGTTGGCATGTCTTACTAATATCGATATTCGTTACCAATGATCAACAGTATACACATATATATATATATATATATATATATATATATATATATAAATGTATAAATATATATATATATATTTATATATATATATATATATATATTTTAGTATATGTTGGTTGTATACCAACACCTCAGTATGCAGGCTGGAGCACTCGACGAAGTGCGCAGGTTGGTTTGGTTACTCCGGAGTAATGTAAAATAAAGTTAAGTAAAAAGTCAAATGTATAAAATATAACTTTATTTTATATATATATCTATATATATATATATATATATATAGAAAGGATAAAAAGGACGATTGAACCAGCAGTAACTCCTAGTTACACCCACTGGATATATATATATATATATATATATATATATATATATATATATATATATATATATATATATATATATATATATATATATATATATATATATATAAATATATATATAAAATAAAGTTAAATATAACATTTTCCGATTCCGCCCCGTCCCTTCAATCTTTCTAATTTCTCATTATTTCTTCTGATGAAGGACTAGCGCCCGAAACGTTAAGAGCTTCTTCCTGCTATTTCAAACGTTAAACTAATATATTCCTTCTATATACTGTACCGGCTGTGTTATTATTTCTGTTTACCATTTACATATATATATATATATATATATATATATATATATATATATATATATATATATATATATATATATATATATATATATATATATATATATATGTGTGTGTGTGTGTGTGTGTGTGTGTGTGTGTGTGTGTGTGTGTGTGTGTGTGTGTGTGTAAAATAATAAGTGTAAGTCAAACATCTTAAAGTTGGCTTCGTTTATTCCAATTCACTGCTATACATATTTCACTGACCGCCATTATTGATTGTCACTGAAATATGTATAGCAGCGAATTGGAATAAACGAAGCTGAGTTTAACATGTTTGACTTACACTTATTATTTTACACCGGTCGGTGAATTGGCAGTATCGGTAGAGGGTCGGACGCCATGCTTTGACGTATAGAGTTACGGCCCTTGCAATTCTGAGTTCAAATCCCGCCAAGGTTAACTTTGCCTTTCATCCTTACGGGGTCGATAAAATAAAGTACCAGTAATGCACTGATAAATTGCTGGCCTTGTGCCTAACGTAGAAACAATTTGTTTACACTTCTCCGGAGTGAGCAAACCAACCTGCGCACTTCGTTGAGTGCCCCTGCCTGCATACTGGGGTGTCGGTAAACAACCAACAAATAATCAATATATATATATAAATATATATATATATATATATTAGTATTGGTGCTCTGAAATTGAGATGTAAATATGAATGTACGTATTGTATATTTAATAATATACTGTATGTTTATTTTATAACATTTTGAAGGCCTTTCGCTATGAGATTTAAGGTAGTGACTAACGTCTCATACGTAGTCGCGGCAAATGAAAGCGGAGTAACCGACTGTCACTACTTTAAAATTCTGGTGTGATTGATCTGGAGTTTTTATACCCTGGAATGCAGGCAGGATTTCCTATTGAAAAGAGATAGTATACACATACGATAAGAGATAGGCATTGACAATGGGATCAGGCTCAGGGACATGTCATTTTATTCACTAAGAGGGATTAAGAAAATAGTACAGATTTTGGAGTCAAAGTCCATCAGTAAACATTGCTTGTGAATCAATATTTCACTTTCATCGAACGATAATATATCTAGAAACGATATAAAGAAACTACCCAATTATTAATATCTGGTAGTGAAGATAACTAAGACGTGAAGATATAAAAGTAAATGATTTAAAAAAATATTATATGGCTTGAAAATCCTAATGGCAAAAAAAAAAAAAAAAAATGCAGACATATAACACAACCAAAATCGCAGGGCCTACAGACTGACAAAAATATAGTGTATATTGTGCGCACGTAGTTCACAATACATTATACGAAAGCATAAAAAACTATGCACGTACGTAAAATCGAGATATAATTCTTGCACAAACACATACATTTGGAAACAGACACACAAACTCCCGCACCCCCCACATCATCACACACAGACACATACACACTCATGCACACACACACACACAACACACACACACACACACACACACGCACACACATACACACACAAACACACACACATATATACATATATATATATAAAAAGTCGAAAGTCAGAAGGCTCATTTGGCCGGTACTTATCCCAGTTTCATGGCGTGAAGCGACTGAGAGCACAATACCCCCCCCCCCCTGGACAGGACGCCAGTCCGTCGCAGGGTTAAACCTCCAGCTATTGCTGGTACTCATGTTCAGCTGAGTAAACTGGAGCAACGTGAAATAAAGTGTCTTGCTCAAGGAAACAACACATCACACGGTCCGAGAATTGAACCTACAACCTTTAGATTGCAAAAGCTATGCGCCTTCACATACATATATACATATATATATATATACACGAAGTGAGTCAGAAAAGTTCAAGGACTGATGTTACAAACGATTTATTTCAAACCAAAACTTCAAACTAAGAGTTTTCTCCTTCAAAGTAATCAGCTCGGAGTATGCAACTGTAATCTTAGCTCTCTGAAGCGATCAAACTTTTTTCTTCATAATTTTATATACATATGCTCTGTTTCAGGTCGTCAAGCAATGAGCACGGAGCAACGAACAAACTTGAAGTTTCTGGTACGGTTGCTGCAGCAAGTGTATGGAGATGAGACAATGTCACGTTCACGTGTTTTTGAGTGGTGCAAGAGATTTAAAGATGGACCCGGGGACGTGGAAGATGACCCAGGAGCGGAAGGCCCTCAACAACCAGGACTGAGGTCAACGTTGAGCGCATCAGGCAGTGGTGTGTAGCGATCGTCAGCTGACTGTTCGACTGATGGCAAATGAGCTGGGCATGACCGGGACAGCGTCTGGAAGATTCTCACTGAAGATTTGGACATGCGGAAAGTCTTCGCGAAGATAGTGCCAAAACTGCTGAACGATGACCTGACGGGTCGACGCATGCAAGTGTGCCTGGACATCCTCAGCGTCTAGAAACCGAAACAGACTTGCTAGGGACAGTCATCACCGGTGATGAGTCATGGATCTTCGAGTACGACACGGAGGGGACCCATTTTGAAGACGTGGACGACATCAAAAAGGCCATGAACAATGAACTGCGGAGAATCCCGGAAGAATCCATCAAGGAGTGCATGCAAGCGTGGCAGAAAAGGGTGGAAAAGTAAATTAGACTCCAGGGGGATTACTTTGAAGGAGAAAACTTTTAGTGTGAAGTTTGGGTTTGAAATAAATCTTTTGTGACATCAGTCCTGGAACTTTTCTGGCACACCTCGTATATATCAGACCTGACAGCTTCTAAAAATCCCAAATCCCATATGGGGTGCACCATGAAATAAAGAACCTAAAACGATGACAAATGTGGCAAAATAGGAAAATTTTACATTATGAAAACTATACCCATTTTTCGTAAGAAAAGACATCCCTCACTCACCTGAATGTAACTGGGAGATTTCCCCGTCGAGCAGGGGGAGTTGACAGGTCTGTATACACACACACACACACACACACACACACACACACACACACACACACACACACACACACACACACACACACACACACACACACACACACACGCACACACACACACACGCGCGCGCACACACATATATATAATGATTAATTAGAGTATGGGTTTAATAGAAGAGTGACGTGCTGATAACATTATGCTAATCACATTATGGTTTGTCGGTTGTGAAGCAAATAAAAAGAAGCGCCCAACGACCTGTATAAATGGTACAAACCGGAGTATTAATAAACGATCGGAAACCATTTTCAGTTAGTTCAGGTTCATTTAAAACTCCATTATGAATATATAACTGAGGACTATCAGTTTACATATCCTGAGATCTTCAGACGGCAAAAGCTAAAATAAACATTGAAAGTTCTTAATACACCTTTAAATTTTTGAAAAATCCAATAGAAATGGTTCCTACAGAGAAGTGTAAGGGAGAGAGTATAAGAAAGAGAAAGAGAAGGAAAATTTAGATAGATAGATAGACAAACATGTGAATGCGTGTGAATGCATTTGCATAGTATTAGAACACGTGTTAATATATTTATACAGTTATAGGCTAAACAGCCAAAATATACGATGATGTTATAGTCGTAGGTATACAAGATAGGGATAAATGATGCTTAGTGTACCGGCTTCTAATCATGGAGGGGCTAGATTACAAAATACAAATTTCATATTAACGTAAACAAGGGGGTGCCAGCAATTATTTGCTGGCGCCCCCTTGTTTACGTTAATATGAAATTTGTATTTTGTAATCTAGCCCCTCCATGATTAGAAGCCGGTACACTAAGCATCATTTATCCCTATCTTGTATACCTACGACTATAACATCATCGTATATTTTGGCTGTTTAGCCTATAACTGTATAAATATATTAACACGTGTTCTAATACTATGCAAATGCAAATTTGTGCGTCCATATCAGAGTACTACAATAAATGTTTGGTTATATATATACCCGCTAATAACCTATTCATTTGTAATTGTTTAGCTGATATACATAGTTTTTGTTGAAAACCTGGCTAGGTTCGAAACTCTAGTAAAGCGCTTTATCTGGGAAGCACATATATTTGGCAGGTTTACATGCCCATACGCTAAATAGGTATACATTTATGGAGACACTGTTACTAGTGTACAGAGATATAAATTGAATACACCTATCGTATATAGTGATTGTTACCTACCGGACCTTGGCATGTATTTACCTGGTATAGCATGTATTTTATGTATGGCAAATATAAGAATAATTTGAACACAACAAGTCTCGATAGTCTAATGCTTATGATGTTTCTTCGAGAACATTTTAGTTTGCGTATGTAAATTTTCATCATAGGAGTTTGAATCCATCTTTTCTTAACTTTGAACTTAAACAAGGATACAACTATACGTCTATCATTTAATACATGTATTGAGTACTGTTATATTCATGGCACCACTTGATACTTAATATATACATATTTTTTTTTTATGGGGTAGAACTCGGTTCGTGGGGGTTGTTTGTTTATATTCATATTCACGTGTGTATTCTTGTAAGCATATCTGTATATCTAGTCAAAGATATTGGAAAGAAATGCAATAAAATATTGTTACACACTGTCAATGAGAGTAATATATTTGAAAGGCTGGACACATCATTATGTACATGCAACATTATTAGAATGGTGAATTACTGTTATTACAATTTCACACTGAGAAACTTACGCCATAGAATTTCAATACTTTTCTAGAGAAGAAGCTATAAATTACTTGACACTGATAGTGAAATATTGGAATGTTTTGAAATTATTATCGCGCCTTCAACACCTGTTTCATACAAACTTCAGAGATAGACAGAATCAATATAATTCTTCTCGTTACTATCTGTCAAGAATAAACAATATAATTCCTTTGCTTCCTGAATCCGATACATTTTTTCTTTTGTTTTACAACCCGAAACTAAAACGTATATTTTCAATTCGCTGCCGCATTGCAATAAATTTTCTTAAGTTATACATACTATTCTTATTACTATTCCTGTAGTTCTATTGACACCTACAGAATTCGTCATGAAACAGAATACAAATTGATTTGACTTTATCCATATGATAACAAATTGTTTGATATATGATCTTATCGAGATGTTTGATGAAAGCTTACAGTAAAATATGACTGTGTCTAAAAAGTATTATCTCTAAGTTTAATCAACTTCGATATTGTATACAGTCACATACGAAAAGTAAATATGAATCTATTTCCTGAAATATTTATTATATCAGTGTAACTGTAACTTTCAAATATTCTAATTATGATATATATTTTAGTACCGAATGTAAAGGATTTATTAAGTAGCACATGACGAAAAGAAAGATAATTTTCACTAAAAACACTATATATTATATTTTACAAAACTGTTTATACAAAAATAAAACACACTATTAAAGCCATCAAAAAAGAAAGAAGAAAGGAAATGAAGAAGAAGAAAGAAAACCAAGCAATGATAGAAAGGGATTTGCGAAGGTACAGACTCTACACACCAGTCGGAGCGGTGCCTCAGCCACATCCCGTGGACAAAATGAAAAAGCGGTACCGCCAAGAATGGTTAGAGTCAACCGCTGCGGTAGCCATCCCACCTCACAAAGCTCCCTCCTCAAGTGGGCCACAGTTTTTCCGATTTTACGGAGGGACTTAGCAGTGCAGGGTCCAAGTAAACCAGAGGTTATCGACGAAGACCTGTACAAAGAGGAAGCGGTCGGGTAAGTATTTAACTATCTTCCTCTGTATGCAGGCAGAGGAGCAACGGTTTTTTTCCGAAGCGACAAGGCTTGGGAGAATCAATCTCTCACAAAGAGACTGATTGTTCAACACTAGTGTTATTCTAGACGTTGTTAGAGACATCCAACAAGTTTACTTCATTATTTTTAGTTTAATGCAGTTTTTCAGGAATAGAGTATATCAGAACTATTTAGAATATATATAACACAAATCTACACGGATTCTGATTTTCAATAGTTCTTCTAAGCATCATTTACAGCTGAGTTTTTATATCTTTAATTAGAATATTTTGCTGATTTCTATCATGAGATTATAACCCCGATGAAGTACTTCACGAAAGTATTAAAGCCCTCCCCACAACAATAACATTTCAGTACTTCCTAATGCTACTTTACAGTTCAACTGAGGCATTCACGCGCCTGCCGTAGAAGTTTATGCCGAAGTATGGGACCGATGGCCAGTTACTTATCAAATGAGTGTTTTCGGGTAAATGATGCCAAATTGAAACCATTCAACGTGCGAGTCGGACTAGGCCACGGATGTGTACTGTCAGCTCTCCTGTTCATTATTTACATGAACAGGGTTTGTATGCGTAGACGAGTTGGAAGTGGTATCATGACTGGTAGATGAAAAATCAGTCGGCCAAACCTTTCCTAATGCCATGAAACTTAGGTAATGATTAAAGGAATAAGATTGCGAATACGAGCAGCCGAAATGGGGTTCCTCCGAAGGGTCTTTGAAATAATATTACTCAATGGAGTTTGTAGCTTGGAGATTAGAGAGTCACTCCGGGTAGACTGCTACTGAGAGTTCACAGTTCCGATACTATGGGAATGTGGTTAGACTATCTCCGGAAAGGATTAGCGGACAGATTTCACTGGCAAAACCAGCAGGCAGGAGATCCAGGAGTAGACTCCGTGCAAGATAGCTGGATAACATCCATGTGCTCGGCGGCTCTCCCCTGGGGATCCAATCGGAACAACTAGAGACGGTTGGTTCTGACAGTCTCGCTCTATTTCATGACCCTTCCAGCGGCATAAATGGACAAATAATAATAATAATAATAATAATAATAATAATAATAAGAAGAAGAAGAAGAAGAAGAAGAAGAAGAAGAAGAAGAAGAAGAAGAAGAATACCCTGTGCTAGGGGTAATACATCTGAGAAACGATGTCTGAATTGAAGGATGTTAAGCTTTTAGTTGATAATAAATGAATCTGTTTTTATATGGGTGTTCTAATTTAGATATAGGGAAATACAAGTCTGTTAGATTAATTTATAAGTTACTGTATTGTTAGATAGAGAAAGTAATATTTAATAAATTAATAATATTTAATAGAAACCCGATTTTGAAAGCATGCCTTGTTTCTTAATACATATATAGTAAGAAAAAAAATTATCTTTCAAATCCAATGCTGATTTAGGATTGGAAATAAAGTTTGGATAGAGAAAGAAGTTTGTGCTAATTATATAGGTTGTTTGGGTTAATTCGTAATCCATATTGAAATAAGAGGTGAATTGTAATTCCAATATCGGAAAATAATTAGTGATATTAAATTTTGAAGGCTAAAATTATCTCAGGATAGGTGATATTAATACATGGTAATTTAAGTTGTATTTAAATTTCAATATTGCTTTTGAATATTTATTAGAGTTTAGATAGAAGAATATGATTTCAAGTCAATTTGGTTAGTTAGATTGTAAGTTATTTAGATTAGTTTAGGAGTCAATAGTGTTATTGAAATGAGGAAATACTATATCCACTTTTGAAGGATCAGATTAATGTTGATTTAATTAATTAACAACATTCAATTTTTCTATAGGTAGATTATTTGAGTAAGAATATATTATATCTAATTATCTCTCACTTTGTTGAAGAAACTGGTGGTGACCATAGTGATTTCAAGTATTAGGTGGGTTTATAGTAGTTAAACGTTTTCAGGATTTCATGATTACACGAAATAATTGATTCCTGTCTTTTTATTTAGTAACCTATCCTTCGATTTCATGATTTGGAACAGTTCCTAAGAACATAATGGGCACCCCTCCCCCCTCTTTGATACGACTTAGTTCTGATCAGGACACTCCACTTTAGGTTCTATGCTAAATTTTCCATTTTTAAAATGTTAATATTTCCGCTGGTGAGCTGCTGCTAGCTAATTTAATATTTTTAGAAGAATGAGTATGATAATAAAACCTTTTCTTAAATGAATTAGAGGTAGCACATCTAGTTAAATATATATACTGGAAAATGTGTGAAGTACTTGCTACAGTTAGGTAAATTTAAAAATAGGAAATTAATGACTTCATTTGTCGTTCTAAACAATTTAATTTTATAATATTACAATGTTACAATATTGTTTTGTAGATCTCTCTCTCTCTCTCTCTCTCTCTCTCTCTCTCTCTCTCTATCTCTCTCTCTCTCTCTCTCTCTCTCTCTTATATATATATATATATATATATATATATATATAAACAGAGAGAGATATCATCGGAGTAGTTTCAACGAACATTAAACGTCTTTCCGTAAATAGATTCAAGCAAATTCTGACTTTAAATTGAAAAGGATATAGAAGAAAAAATGTGTGGAGGTAGATTTCGTCGTTGATACATGTTTTTACTTGTTTGATTTTGCAATGCAAGCAAAATATGTGATTATTAGGCCAATGTGTAAAATATATGATTCATATTAATTATTGTTATTTCTTTATGTTTTGTGTGTCTTAATTATCAATAACTGAACGTTTGCTTTATTTTTTTCATTAATATTGTATTCTTATCTTCGATGATATTTTACATATGGTGAATTAGTATAAATATCATTTCTTTAAAAGTTTAGACCATATATCCAAATAATTTCTATACGGTCTTTAGAGGTTATTTATTGGTACTTCTACATTTTAACTCCATTAATTACTCTTGGTAGAATTGCTATTGTTTGTTTCATAATGTTTGACTTTTGGTTAGCGTTCTGCTAAAATAGGTCATTTTAAAGACACTTTTCATTTGTGAAGATATTGTATGTATTTTTTCATTACTTATTTATTTTTATCTGAGATTCAGGATATTATTCCACTTCTTTTTCCCATAAATATCAAGTTTCTTCAATTTGATTTGTAAAAATAGTGTTTTTTTTATTCCAAAAGCGCAAGATTTGTTCTCTGGTAACTTCTAGAATTATATATTTTCGCATGGATGCACCCTTCAATAACATTAAATAATTCACATACGTTCCATTACCATTTAATGTGTACCAGTGCGATATCTTCCAGATTTAAAATATAATGAATGTCGTATTTGCTTTAAATATTCTCGGTTTCAGACCAATATTCCTTAAATTATATTTCTTAAGAATTTTGTTACAGTTTCTAAGGAGTCCATTCGTGTCTACAGTATTAAAATTATCCTCTCCTTCATTACCACGGCGGTTGCTACCACCACCCATACTACTACTACTACTACTACTACTACTACTACTACTACTACTACTACTACTACTACCACCACTACTAATACTACTACTAATATTAATACTACTACCACCAAAGCCGCCACCACCACCACCACCACCACCACCACTACTACTACTACTACTACTACTACTACTACTACTACTACTACTACTAAATCATTCGTCTTATTTTCATTGCATGCTGTCCCTGCACTATCATATGGAGCACAAGCCCCTGCGCCTTGAGCACGTGCTCTGTTGTTTTCTGCACGTTATGTGCAATTGTACGTCATGTGTTAGATTGACAACGATTACATTGACAATTCTTACCCGGGTTTTCTTTGACTACAGTGTTTTGTCATTTGGATTGAATCTCTGTCTTTATGCATTCGCGTATCACCGAATATTGTTACATTGAAATTACATGGCATTTTTCTTGTATAAGTTTGAAACACCTCTCTCTTGCTGGTATATTTAATGATGGCATAACGTCCAGTGTATGTAAATCACAACTCTATCATATATATGGATATATCCTTTTTGGCTAAGACTTGTCAGTAAGAGACAATGTGGTTAATTGTTCTTTCACACGTCTAAACATACTGCAGTTACTTAATGTGTTCTGCTTCATTATGTATTTTCTTGTTGTTATGGTTTCGTAGGGAATTAGAAAAGACAAGCAGAGGTTTTTCACATTAGAAAGTAGCCGACTGCAAAGATAACCAATTCGTGATCTGTACAGTCGGCTTATGTCGGATTAACATACAGCGTGCCGATTACTGGAAGCTGAACATGCAGAGACTGAATTTAGGAATTCGCTAAACAGACATTGGAGGGTCAATCGCCAAAACAAATTGAGGTTCACCCTGAACAGTGTGATTATAATAGAATATATTAGGTTTAGATTCAAAGCAAAAATAGACCTTTAGGATAGGAGTCGCAAACGCTGCGTTTGAGTCGAGATTGGCCGACGTCCAATTCCTCTACGCAAAGCATGTTATCATGGATAAGACAGGTATTCTTGGACAAGTGGAGATTAAGGCTCTTCGATTTGTTCGACCTAATAAAAATGACAGTGCGGACTTTGACAAATCATGAATAAGTTGCCAGGCCACTCTAACTCAGACGCATGAATTAGGGTTTTCTTTTACAACATTTAGCTCAATTCTGTATGAGAAGAGGCGCACCGGATCTCAGGATGAGCTGCATTGCATAACTCAAGAACTTACGCCGGTTCTAGCCGATGGACGTGGATTGGTCCAAAAAGCTGATAACAGCTACTGAAGTACGGGGGCCGATGTCTGATTTCACGAGAGGCAAACCCCTGGTTTGGGTATTCTGCCTACAAAACTTATATCAAAGACCTGTTCTCAGCTACACCCATAATACGAAGATCCATCATAGACCGAAGGGATGGTAGACAAGGTCTTCAAAATGTACACCCTACCGTTGAAAGCACCAATGGGAGTGAGGGATGTCGGCAAGAATTATCGGTAACTTCAGGGGAAGGATTAGCACCGAGGACCGGGTTTATCGGGCTGTTTATGTGTCGCCGTCGACAGCTCCTCTCAACCAATTCATCGTTTGCGGGGGCCATGGGCGGGACAATCACTTGCAGCTCATATGTACGTGAAGCAATGAACCGGTACAGGACTGTAGAGTTGGCAGTGGTCTCGACTGTTTTATCTTTATTCTGTTTTACCCTATTTCGTTGGGTAGCGTGTTCGTTTCACCGCCATCGTCGTCACTCGACCGCTGGCTAAACGTGAAGGTCTCCCAGTTGAAGCACCATGTGATTCGGCCTTCTCGTCTTTTTCTTCCTTTTTCGTTTCTATCCCGTTTCGTTCAAGCAGGGGTTAAAAGTGAGGGGAAAGAGTGCGGTGCGTAGATTTGTTTGTGTGCGTAAGCCGCCCCTTTTCTTGCTCCGTCCGTGTCTTCTCGTACTCCAGTATGTATTAATGCAATGTGCGGGAAATGTTAATACAAGATATGGTTTCCAATCACAATTGATGCATTTTATAATCTCGAGAGAAACATTATTATGCAGAATTTCTTAAGTATGTGGGACTGATGTTTATTGACAAAGGTAAAGTTGCAGAGAGACTTCAATATACAGGAGACGAAAATGTGTCTTGGGCGTGAGTGAGGTTAAAGGTTTTGAAGAAAGTAATTGTTTATCACTAGTTTCTTCAGCTTTGAGGTACACAAGTAAGCTCAGTAGAGAGTATATATAATTGGGTATAAAGCAACATGTAAACGACTGCTCTTCTGAGACAAAACAGCATGAAATGGCTGAAAATGAGTGTATAGATCTCATCAAAGTAGAGGAAGGAAATATCAAATATGTAGTCCGTGATAAGGGTGGCGAAGATTGAAAACACCATTCGATAGTATTGAATGACATGAGGCCTAATCCTTACATGTTCGTACGCATAATATGATAGTAGTAGTAGTGGTCGCCGTCGTCGTCGTCGTCGTCGTCGTCGTATTCGTAGTAGTAGTAGTAGTAGTAGTAGTAGTAGTAGTAGTAGTAGTAGTAGTAGTAGTAGTAGTAGTAGTAGTATGTTCGCTATTTATATCATTGTACATAAATTGTTATGACTTTTCTAACCTCCCATTTCCTCACTTATATTCTTGTGTGAATGAAATATTAAAATGCGAACAAAGTAATATATATATATGTATATAAAATACATAGCTCACGTGACTGCCAAGCATACAACAACAACATCATCATAAAGCCCTCGCTTCATAAAGAAAAATAATTAATACCCAATATTATAGAGAAATAATAGAGGTACAATGGAAAAAAATAGCCAATATTAATCGTTTATTTGATTAATAACTGAATTACTGTGGAGATGTCATAATAGAAGAATAGAGCACGAAAACCAATAACAATTATGAAAAAAAAAAAATGCACGAATCTTCATACAGACATTACGCATACATACTACCAAACACAAGCACACGAATACACACACAAAGCCACACACATTTATGTATGTATGCTTATATAGAGAGCAAAGAGAGGAGAAGAATGATATATATATGATACATAACATTATATATATACATAAAAGGAATCAATGTTATAATGTATATTTATAATGTGGGTGTGTAAGTATATTGATATTTATGCAAACACATACCCACATAAATACATACATATTTGCATGTGTGTCTATGTGTATAGGCGCTCGTTAGGTTGTGTGTGTGCGTGCACGCTAGAGAATTCGACAAGGCTATACAAATGAATTCAAAACTCATAAAGGAACAAAATCTAAAAGGTGAAAAGTCTATATTTAAATATATTTCTTTATTTTGTGTCTTCTTTAGTTTCATATTTGAATTTAAAACATTTAACTCGTGAAGATTTTGTCGATCTCATTTATAACTAACTAACCACAAATTTGGCTTTGCTTTGTGATTGTGGCATCTTCTTTTCATTTTCATGTGAGATTTATGATGGTGTCTTTGACCGAATCACTGGCGAAACGAATGGCGAAATTAACCCACATGACAGCAAATTTTATTTGTTTATAGTCTCATCATTATTAATGAAAGTGAATAATCTGAATAGTAAGCGCCATTCAATATTAGGAACAAAGAAATATAAAAAGTGCCATCATCCTTTTTCCCTCTTTTAGCACACAATTATCACACAATATATTCAGCTATATAGAACACATATCAACACAAATACGCACGCATATAAACATACATATAAACACATAAACATACATATAAACACATATAAACATACATATAAACACATATAAACATACATATAAACAAATATAAACATACATATAAACATACATATAAACACATATAAACATACATATAAACACATATAAACACATATAAATATACATATAAACATACTATTTTGCAATTTCTCTCTCACACTGTCTCGTTTTTATTTTCCCATTTTCCTTCTCATTCATTAGCTTTCTATTAGTTCTCTATTTCTCTCGAGTCATTTCGTTGTGTTTTAGACTCTTTCACATACAAACATCTGTACGAAATTCACTGTTTCGTTGAATATAATTTCTCTACTGATTTTTCTTTTTACTTTTACTAATTATGCACCTAACTCCAGCTCCCTTGTTCTCATCGAGAATCGCATTG
>OZ024742.1:132659254-132676754 GCA_964016885.1 Eledone cirrhosa
TGTCTGCGTGTATGTGAATGTATGTATGTATCTTCAATAATGATTTCCTATACTCCTTTACGGTTGAGTAAAAGATTAAGTTGAAACGGACTGCTTTTTCTAGGAGCCATGTTACTCACTAATAGTCCACTATTTGCTATCCTGCTAACTCTCTACTACGCGAGATGTTTTCCATTCGAAATTATCACGGATCAATAGAATGATTTTTTTCTTGGATTGAGAAGTCCCCTGAGGAGCTATGATGTTGCACTGTAAAGGATATCTTACATTGTTGGAATATCCAATCTGCTGCTTACTCGCCTAAACAACAGTAGGGAAATCGAAGTACATTGGTACATTTTTATCTTGTTGTTTCCCCACTTATATATATATATATATATTACATTCAGAGTTATACATGTCATGTTTGCGTCTAGTCTCCAAAAATAAGATCAAAGACAAAATTCAAAGAACAAATACGAACATTTAATCATTCCAAAATAGTGAATCTAATTATATAAATGAACAATAGGACATATCAAACTTTAACAAGAGATAATCTGTATTGGATGTATGAATACATAGTTAGTTACAGTACCATATTAAAATTTAAGAAAAATATAATATATAGATACCTGATAAAAATCATATATATTTCCCTCATATGTATCCTTCAAAAATCAAGAATACATTTCACCAAATATTGGTGCAGTTAGATAATAGAACTGGATCTTCAGTGAGGGTATCGATCTATCTAAACTTATACCAGTTAACATACAGAACTGAAGACGATGAGAGAAGCACATAGTACGCGTTCACCGTCTGCAATGACATGAAAGGGTTCACGGCAACTAGAAATCGCAGGCTCACCTCTCAACATGTTAACAGCTCAACCAAGTAGGAACATGAATATATTATAAATATTACATTCAAAATTATAGATATCATTTAAGAGGATCATGTTAATGAGGTTTCCACTCGGTGGAAGGCGTTATGCGTCTTTGTTGAGTGTGGACAATTCTACGCTTAATTTATCTATTGGTATTTTGTCCAATATATTATGAAACGCTTGGGGAAACTTAGGTAGATTTTTATAGAGATGAAAAGTTGTTTCTCATGGGTGATATTAACACGCACATTGTTGGAAAGCATTGGTGTGCTCATGGTTCATCAATTTCGGGATCAAAAGACAACTTCACCAGTTATATACTGGATTAGAAATAGCTATTACAAATGGTTTCTTCCGTTATAGGTTGACACATAAATATTCATAGATTCAACCAAGAAAAAGAAGGGACATCTAATAAGTAATGTTATTTGTCGCGGGTGTGATATTTAAGATATAAGACACATTAGGGTTTACGGTGGTACCGACTGTGACACAGATCCTTATCACATAATATCTAAATCACCCTGCCGATGTTTCACAAAATGTTAAAGTGGTCACGACAAATCGCATTAATTATTCTGCTTTGAAGGGCAACTCGATCTGTGAAAACAACATGAAAAACTGAAATGGTCAACACGAACATTCTGTGACACTGAGGTACCTAATTTTTGCCTGTCCAAGGAAGAGCTGACGTGTCTAATTTGGGTTCGGATTCTTCTGTCCAAAGCTGGGTACAGAATATATTTAGAGAATCATGCGGAGGTAAATCGCGTGGAATACAGAGAACTGCATATTAATGATTCGTCATTATCTTACCATGTGTGTAGTAAAGTATGCAGGTCAAAGTCAGGAATAAAGGGTCATTTCAATAAAATGCATGTAGGTCAGCAAGTTGCTATTCCTTTTAACAGTTTGGGGAATCTATCCTTACACTGAGGTAGTCTCTTGACAGGCCGACTATCTCACAACTTGGGTGCAATTTATCTAAACTTTGGATTCACACTAATCGGCGAAACTGCGAAACATTAGATATAATTTGTCTATTTGCCCTTCACACTTATAATTTTATGTGTGTATATATATATATATATATGTGTGTGTGCGTGTGTATATGTATATATATAAACAGGAAATTCATTAGTGTATAACACGCGTAGTTCCGACTAGAATCTGTTTCGTGCCTTACGAAATGAATATTTTAACATGCTAGTATACTCGGTAAAATTTACTTTGAGAGGGTCATTTTCAAAGTCTCTGTCAATGTCATTGAATTTGCTTCCTTGCTACAATAATTCAAGTCTCTCAACATTTAGAATTACCAAAGAAATTTCCTTTGCATCACAACATCCACTCTTAGAAAATTATACATTTGATACATAGTACTGAATTATCTCTTCAATATTTCTTTTCAACCTTTTTGATTCGCTCTCTCTGCATCAGTTACGTCTCTATAGCTAAAAGACGGGATATGCTCGGCGGAGATTATTTGATAAACATATCTCCTCGGGCATGCTGACATCTGGCTAAACATCAATAATAACAACCTCATTGTTACATCTGTGATTGACATCTTATCTATCGCACCAAATGTGGATGTATCTATGAAACAACTCCACCCCTGAAAACAATGATAAATCTATATAATTTTAATTCACCCTATTTAATTAATACAAATTGTGTTCCCTGCTCTTTAAAACAAGGAGATCTTTGATGTTTAATTTAATTATATTTGGTTATATCATATGAGTATACGCTCAAATTTACCAGCTTTTACATTTTCTTTTCTAACCTTTTCCTCCCCCTCTTTATTCTTCTACTTCTTCTGCTGCTGCCCTGTAGCAGTAGTAGTAGTAGTAGTAGTAGTAGTAGTAGTAGTAGTAGTAGTAGTAGTAGTAGTAGTAGTAGTAGTAGTTACAATAGTAGTAGTAGTAGTAGTAGTAGTAGTAGTAGTAGTAGTAGTAGTAGTAGTAGTAGCAACAGTAGGATTAGTAGTAGTAGAAGTAGTAGTAGTAGTAGCAGTATTAGTAGTAGTAGTAGTAGTAGTAGTAGTAGCAACAACAGCAGTAGCAGTAGTAGCAGTAGCAGCAGCACTAGTAGTAGTAGTAGTAGTAGTAGCAGCAGCAACAGCAGCAGTAGTAGTAGAAAACTCTTATTGTTTCTGACGCACTAGACGCACACACTTCTTTTTATTATTATGATCCATACTCATTGAGTCTGAACGGACGTCTTTTTGCTCGCTTCCGTAAGTTTATATATTTACCTGTCAAAACTTATTTATTTAATTTTTTTGTTGATGTGTAAGGCATACAAGCCCTTGGACTTTGCCCTGTGAAGGGGAAAGAATAATATTTGAGACTGAGACTGGGTGACTGGTATCTGGAATGTTGCCAGGTACTCACTGCCCCCTACCAGGCGGGCAATGCGGTCAGTGGAACTTCCACTCTCGAGTTCTATAGAGGATTAGTGGTGGGCAAGTGCGAAGACGCACTCGGAGAGGATCTGGGAGTCGGCGAAGTCGAACTAACCAGTCTGTTCCAGAGGACTTTCGAGCCGAGGACGATGTATAATTTCCAAATATCCCTTGCTTGGCAGTGCTACCGGGAGGGGGGGTGCACTGCCGGTTTGAGATACACTCTACAGGCACGGAAGTGCTGTCAGACGGACCTGCCGGAGATGCGCGCAGAGCGACGAAACCGTTCTGCACGCACTCGTCCAGTGTCCGTGCATTACTGACTTGTGGAGTTATGTCGAACAGCTGTTGTCTCGTGTAGAACGGATCCGGCTATCGGCCGAGTCCATAGTGAAGATTGACCTGCCGCCTTCTTTTGGCCAGGAAGGGCAGGACATTTTCCTCTGTCTGGTGGCAGTAGCGAAAGAGGTTGTATGGTGTTCGAGGTTGAAAGGACTGAAGACAGACACTTTTCTCTTCGGCCAATCCCTCATCAACTTTTTCAAGTTTCATTTGGAAAGGAAGGTGAGGAGAGAGAAGTGCTTCCCCCCAGTACATTTGCTGAAAGGTGGGTGAATGTGGCGAGAATGGCCCGTGTGAGTGGGCCTACTCTGGTCATGCGCCTCTAGGTGGGTAAATTTGAGGAGGAGAGGGGTGCCCTTCCAGGGTGCTCTCGAAGCGTCGGGTTGTTCAGGATTGGTGGGGTACCTCAGCGAACCTTGGGTGGTCATCCCCCTATAGGGGAATGTTTCTTGTTGTATTTTTCTTGTTACTTTGTTGTTGTTATTCATATTGTTTACTCGATTTTTCTGTAAAACCCCACTGTCCCAGTCTTTTGTATTGTCCCCTATATGTCGGCCTTGTGGCCAATAAATGAAAGCATTATTATGATTCTAGACTGCTTAGAGTTATGGCCCTTTTATGGTCTGAGTTCAAATTCTACCGATATTAACTTTGCCTTTCATCCTTACGTGGTCGATAAAATAAAGTACCAGTAACGTACTGGGGTCGATTTAATCGACTTTCCTATCCCTCCAAATTGATGGCCTTGTGCCTATATAAGAAACCATTATTATGATTCCAGACGACGGTTTAACTTACCACATTGTGACAAATATTTTTTACACGAAGCTGCAAACGCTCATCTTAGATCGAGCAGCTTCACCTGTTTGACTCGAATTCCCACCTGCCATCTTCTGTACGGCTGTGCTACCATTATAGCAGAAGTAGGCTGACCATTCCAGGCTCAGTTTATTATACCAGTCTGGCTGACTATTTATTTTTATTTCATTGAGTTCTGGATGGTTCAATGGCAATTAAATCTATAAATGTTATAAATTTAGGAGAAGATTTGAGCAACAGAATATCCCCTTAAGAAGGATAACTCCCTTATACACGGTATTCTGCACTTATCTCCCACTCCACGGTCATAGCCCCCACAAAAAAGAAAGAATAACGTTAATAACAACATGATGCACTTTTGAAGAGTTATTTATTTCTAGATTTATTGCGACTATATATATTTAAAAAATACTTTAGCATTCGGGCTTTCTTTTCTTTTAATGATTTAACATATGTTCTTATATTTTTTAATGTAAGTTCGTCTCAAACGCATGTTTTAACATTCACGAAGTTAATTTCATCTTTAATTAAATAACATTTTGGGATCTGATTTAAAATTCCTTGCTAAATTTAAAATAACTCGGAATTCGCACTAAAAACTATAAACAAGATTTAAATAAAATTCATACAAATGTAAAATAAAGAATCCTCTGCAAACAACCCCCCCCCCCCCCAAAAAAAAACGAGAGAATATCATAAGAAAATGAAATAAAAAAACAAACCCTACAAAACAAAAATAAATCTACAAAACAACGAAAGCAGAAAAGTCTATTGCAATCATTCACTACCACCACACACACAGAACAAACGTAAAAAAAAAACAAGAATACAACAAGATTAAGCAACAGTGGAGAAGAAAATGCGTATTAAAAGCATAGAAAATGAATGAATGCATGAATAAATAAATAAATATTTCTGAAAATTCGCAACAGGCGCTCTAAAATCAACAAAACTAAGGGCTCTAACCTAAACGTTTTTCAATTTCAGTCTATTTATCTAGCTTTATTTCACACCATTACATTAGGTGAGGATGTTAAAAAAATATATATCTAAATTAAAGCAGATATAAAACATATTCAGAAAAACACAAACAAATGTGAAACAAATAAGTAATATGCAAAATGAATATGCTACTCATGCAGGCTCAAGTAATCTACATCAATTTTTCTCATGAAAGGACAAATCTTTACATACTATACAAACATTAAAATTGTTGCATCTAATGTATAGATACTTTTTTCAAATTTACAACCACTTCAATTTTCTCCATATTTCTCCCCACCATCACTCTTTCTCTTTCTATATAAGTCTGTATATATTTTTATTGGTTCACACACATACAGACACAGGTGCGAACAGACAAACACTCAAGCTTGCACACACACAAACAGAGACACAGACACACTCACAGACACACACACATATATATATTTATATATATGTATGTGTGTGTGTGCCTGTGTCTGTGCGTGTCTGTGTCTGTGTCTATGTGTATGTGTGTGCGTGTGTGCATGTGTGTGTCTGTGTGTATGTGGGTGTGTGTGTGTTTCTGTGTACGTGTGTATACACGAAAGTATAAATGAAGTATACATGAGTCCTTATAAACATATGTATTCCTAAATATTCTGCTACATCACATTTCAACATATTCTTATCTCCCAATGAAATGACTTAGTGTATTTGTCTATTCCTCTTTATATATACCTAGGTTATATGTACATACATGGATGTGTATATTAACTATTTATATATACATATATATATATATATATGTGTGTGTGTATGTATATATGTATATAGATATAAAAACACACACACAAACATACATGTCAACACGTTTTCAACGTTGAAAACGTGTTGACATGTGTGTGTGTAGGTGTGTTTATATCTATATACATATATACATAACCACACACACACGCACACACACACTCACACACACACACACACACACACACACACATATATATATATATATATATATATATATATATATATATATATATATATATATATATATATACACACACACATCCATGAATCCATGTATGTAAATATAACAAAGGTATATATAAAGAGGAATAGAGAAAGACACTGTCTTTTCATCGGGAGATGTGAATACAATAAAGTAGGAAACACAGGTATATATATATATATATATATATATATATATAGATACATATATATATATATACATAAATATATATATATATATATGCATAAATATATATATATATATATATATATATATATATATATATATATATAAATATATATATATATATATATATATATACATAAATATATATATATATATATATATATATATATATATACATATATATATATAATATATAAGAACAAAATATGGTTAAAAGAGTTCCATGTATTTTATTATGCCCATTTCAAAAACAAATATCATCATGCAATAATATTTGTGTTTTCATCACATAAAACAGGAAGACATGATATGAAGGTTAAAAAACACTTGTGGATAGTGCAGTTTTAAATCAACATATGTTGATTTGAAACTGCACTATCCACAAGTGTTTTTTAACCTTCATATCATGTCTTCCTGTTTTATCTGATGAAAACACAAATATTATTGCATGATGATATTTTTTTTTGAAATGCGCATAATAAAATACATGGAACTCTTTTAACCATCTTTTGTTCTTATATATTATATATACTCCAGTCCTACAAAATGTAGAGTGCTTCTTATCCGATATCTGCATTGCTTTATTGTACTACAATAAACCTCACCTCCTATATATATATGTATATATATATATATATATATATATATATATATATATATATATATATATATATATATATATATATATATATATATGGTGGCTGCCAACTCGTTTTCGAGTACCACCACTACTTTATATCCATGCAGGAGAACCCCTACCGATGCGCTGACGAGAGTGACTTTTTAGTCCAGCCAGCGACTTGAAAACTCTGGTACAAACACTGCACTTGTGACAATTATTGATACATAGTGCTGGGCCCATTGTACCATGTGACGACAAGTGCAGAGAGATCTCCAGATATAAAGCAATGCCTGTGCCGTGAAGCTTTTATAGTGAACAAAGGCACTGCACAAAGCCTATCCCACTCTCTTAACCAAGATGATATTTACCAAAAAGAAGAACAAGTCAACATCATTGGATACCATCAGGGTTGCAGGTGGTATATCAGAGTTTTCCTTCTCCTAGAATTCTGCCTTGACAAAGGCTAAGGGGTCATCTCTCCCGGTGATTTTGGATGACCATTGATTCTTAAGAGCTCCTTTGCCCTTTGACAGGCTTTGTTTTTAGTCCTGCAGGATGTCCAAAGTCACCCTCCTCACCAAGATACCTTGGTGGGGTTGCCAGTTAAGTCGCCAACGAACCGACCATGGTACAGGTTGTACTGGGATACATGTTACCAGTAGCACCAACTGGTGACCTGACTATATATATACATACATACATACATACATACATACATACATACATACATACATACATATATATACATATGGTGGCTAAAAACTCTGCTAAGTATATTGTCATCGCTTGCCAGATTACAGAAAATAGTGCACTTTTAGGTTACGGCCAGTCACACAAACCTGTAACATATCCTGAACAAGCAATGCCTGTACTTTGAAGGTTTTGTAAGTGAGAAGAGGCCTAGTACTCGGTCAATCCCCTTCTCTGATCATCGAAACCACTATCCGAAAAGGAGAACTGGTCTATATCATCGGAACTTTCCGAAGCCGCACGTTTTTTTTCAGTTTCCCTCTCTTAGAAAGGTGTCGTGATAAAAAGTTGGTGCCTTTCACTCCCAGGTGAAAAAAAAAGTAATATTTGGATGGCCGTTGACTCAGCTGAGTTCCTCCACTCTTTGTCGGGTCATGTATTTCATCCTGTATGTTATCCAAATATCACCCACTTCGCCAAGCAAGCTTGGTAGGGTTGCCGATGACCCGACCATGAGACAGGTTGTACTGGGTTACATGTTACCAGTAGCACCCGAGAACGACCTGACACTAAATATATATATATATATATATATATATATAAAATAAGTAAGTCAAATATGTAAAATGTGGCTTCGTTTATTATAAATTATAGATATACTGCTATATATAATTCGGTGACAGCCATCATTGGCTGTGACCTCTCCAGGCAGTCCGAATTGGTGTAGGAAAGACAGGTACACATGTTGTTGAAGTGTCTTTTACTCCGTCAATACATCGATTTGTCCAGCTCCTGGTTGTGTTGTTATTTCTCTGAGGAAATGGAATCGATATGATTCCAGTTCCTCCTCCTCTCTATGTTCATCGTTTATCACCAAACACTTTCTTTTAAACACCCTCTCCGTATCTACTAAAATAACACTCTCCCCCCTATATATATCTACCACCTCACCGACACCTTTATTCCCTTTTCTATTTAAATCACTCCCAAACTCTCCCCCTCTCTATATCTACTACATGGTACTTTCTCATTATCCCTCTCTATATATCAACAACCACCGAATTCTCCCCCTCTCTATATCTAACATACAAAATACTCGCCCACCTCCCTCTTTTTATCAATCATCTCCCAACTCTCCCCATCGTCATCTCTATCACACTCTGTCGCAATCGTTCTCTCAAAATCCATCACAAACTACCCCCTCAATATCTTATACAACAATACTTCATCCAATCCTCCTCTATATATTCAGCAATATTTATCTCTCCCAACCGCCTAATTGTATCTACAAGCAATGGAGTTTGCCATTCTCTATCTATTACTACACGTCACTCTTCTTTCAATCCGCCTCACTATATCAATTACGACTAAACTATCTCCCTCTCTATATCTACCATACAACACTCTCTCTCTTTCTCTCTCATTCTATCAATCACTACCAAACTCTCATCCTTTTTTATATTTCACAATAACTGTCTCTCTCAAACCTCTGATTCTATTAACTCCAAACTCTCCTTATCTTTATATTTACTACACGAAACTCTCTTCTAATCCGCCTCTCTATATCTACTAACGGAACTCTCTTCCAATATCCATCTCTATACCTACTACAGGGAACTCTCTCTCAATCCTCCTCACTCTATCAATTAACACCAAACACTCCCCCTCTCTATATCCAGTGCACGGAAGTCTCTTCCAATACCACTCTCTATCTATCTATATAAATTATCATCAAAATCTCCCCTTCTCTATATCTAACACACGTCACTCTCTTTCATTCACTCTCACTCAATCAATCACTACCAAACTATCCCCCTCACTATATCTATCAATCTCTAACAATCCTCTCATTCTATTAATTACCACTAAACTCTCCCCCTCTCTACATCAACCATACAGCACTCTCTTCCAATCCCCCTCTCTACATCTACTACACGGAACACACTTTCAATAGACCTCTCTATATGAATTAACACCAAACCCTACCACTCTCTTTATCTACTACTCGATGTTCTCTACAAATCCTCCTCTCTAAATCAATTAAAACCAACTCTTACCCTCTTTATATATAATATACAACACACCCTTCCAACCTCCCTCTATATATCAATTACCACCACATTATCCCCCTCTCTATATCTACCACACGACTCTCTTTCCTTCCCACTCACTCTATCCATCACCTCCAAACTACCCCCTCACTATATCTAACTATACCTACCTCTAGTAATCCTCTCACTGTCATTAACACACAATTCTTCCTTTTTGGATATCTACTATACGGTACTATCTTCCAATCCGCCTCTATATATCAATTAACACCAGACTCTCCCCCTCTCTATATCTACTACACGGAACTCTCTTCCAAGACCCCTCTCTATATCAATATCATTTTATCACATCTATCTCTACATAACATATACATAAAATGTAGCACGTATACAATTAGATGTGTTTTGGTAGTTTCAGGACAAAAATATAATTATTGGGCGGGGGGGGACATTGCCGCTCCCCCCGTTCCACCACCCCTGATACATACATGGATGCATACATATATATATATATAGGAAAAAGTATGACCCTGACGGCAGAGCTCAAGCCGTTGCGACGGCTATTTCCAGAAACAGCCGTCGAAACGGCTTGAGCTCTCGCGTCTGGGTCATACTTTTCCTATTTCCTTCTCTACTACCCTAAGTATTGAGTACTCTGGTGCGTTATGGTACATCTGGTTCCTTACCACAATTCCTTTGTTATATATATATATTGTTATATATATATATAGCCCACTAAATATTAACACTTCGAATATTTAATATTGCCGGCACTAGTATCGAGCACATTTGGCATACGCTACTTGGCAAATAACTATATGTATCACTTATCCTCCCCTTTTTTTCTCTCTCTCGATACGTAAATACTGTATATATATATATATATATATATATATATATATATATATATATGTATATATTGAGCCCTCTGCCACACATGCCGTTCACAGTAAGATTGTGAATGTATATCACCAATCAAATACCTCATGGATTATTTAAAATTGATTTTAGAATCTCTCTCTCTCTCTCTCTCTCTCTCTCTCTCTCTCTCTATATATATATATATATATATATATATATATATATATATATATATATATATAGAGAGAGAGAGAGAGAGAGAGAGAGAGAGAGAGAGAGAGAGAGAGAGAGAGAGAGAGATTCTAAAATCAATTTTAAATAATCCATGAGGTATTTGATTGGTGATATACATTCACAATCTTACTGTGAACGGCATGTAACATTTCCAATGATTAACATAAATCTGGTGTTAATGTGATGTTAATATAGCATAGTAGTCAGTCTCATGTAAGTTGTAACATATGGTTTCTGATTGAGGTACAAGGACATCAATTTTATGGTGAAGCGAAAGTCGATAAAATAAAAGAACAGTGCGTAACTGATACTTTCTTTCATGGACCTCGTAAGGATGAAGGGCAAAGGTAACTTCGTCGACAATTGAATTCAGGAGGTAAAGGGAAGTAACTATATGTAGTCTGTTGCTATACAGATACAGCCAATCCACAGCCCTTATAGAAACAATAATTGTTTCTATTTTTTGGCAAAAGGTAAGCAATTTTGGGGGAGGTGAGATTTGATTAATCGACCCCAGTGCATTACTGGTACTTTATTTTATCGACCTCGTAAGGATGAAAGGCAAAGTTAACCTCGGCATGATTTGAACTCAGAACGTAAAGGACCATAACTATGCTGCAAAGAATAGCGTCCGACACTCTACCGATATTGCCAACCCACTGTCCTTTCTTATAGAAATAATAATGAAATTAGCGCATTTCTCACATTACTCCTGCATTACGCAATGCAAGTTTATATATTATTGCATGCTGGTAGTATTTTCTTTTCTCTAACAACACACAGCGGCAAAATAAAGCCAAATAACATTACTAATGAATAATAATTAACGCGTAAATCGATAATATATCAACAATTGTTGAGTAGGACAATGGTTGGAGAATAAGTTAATACGTTTGGGGCCACGATCTTATGTAAATTCAAGAAGCAGACAGTCGATCATCCACTGATGCTACATAAATCTACCCGGTATTCATATACCTTTTGAATCATTAAAAGAAAACATATTCATACATCTGATATAATATTTCATTTCTTTTGAAATAACATCGTTTCTTTAGCTTGTCAGCTATACATTAAATATCAAGGCCGGAACATTATTTCCATTCTTGGTCGGGGATCTATGATGCCGGATTACATTTTGGGTTATATGAAATTCTCAGTTAAGTGGCGATTGGCTTTGATTTAGTATAGTAAAATAAATGATGTTCAAGAAAGTACATGTCGTGTATTGTTTGTTTCTTTATGTGTGTAGATAATTGAACAAGAGACAGTAATTTAAACATTTCTATTTCGACACAATTAAACACAATAAACTACAGAGCTGTCGAACTGAAGCGAGCATATACTAATAACACTGTACGTAATTCCGTGGCGAGAGAAAGAATTGCGTACTCCTGAAACCGTTATACTGTACTTCTAACCTCTCGGATAGAATTGTTTGCCTCCATTTAGCTGACACATAATATATAAGCAAAACACACGAGAACGCTTTAAACATGATTGTAATGTGATTTGCTGTCGTTAAATAATGAAACAATTAAACAGCATGTGTTACGTAACACTCAAATTGAGTTCAATGCACGATAGTACAATGAGATAAAATCCAAAATTCAAATAGATGTGATAGTATACATATGAAGAGCAATAAATTAAATGTACTAAAATATTTTTAAATATATTATATATTAGTTATGGAAGGTTATAAAGAGGTAAATGTGGTGTAGTGTTCAAATGAGCTCTAGATAGAGACATGTTCATAACTATTTTTATATCTGCCTTTTTCCTCGGGTGACGACCGTTATTGAGGACTTCATCTTCCGTGTATCAATTCCCAATTTTGGCCAACCCATATGATTGTGAGATCGATCAAATGTTTGACCCAATCATCAGGAACCTAATGACTGGTTGACAAATTTGTTCGGTCTTACAATCCGGGGAGATGGTCAAAATTATTCCTTGAAACCCGAGGCAGCATTTTCGTTTCATGTTTGAACATAAATACATAGCATAGAATATATATATATAAATATATATATAGAGAGAGATGAGTGTATTTATACATACACACACACACACACACACACACACATACATATATATATATATATATATATATATATATAAAACGCACACACATATATTTATATATATATATGTGTGTGTGTGTGTATGTAAAAACACACTCATCTCTCTCTCTCTCTCTCTCTCTCTCTCTCTCTCTCTATATATATATATATATATATATATATATATATATATATATATATATATATATATATATATATATATATTCTATGCTATGTATTTATGTTCATACATGGAACAAAAATGCTGCCTCGAGTTTCAAGGAATAATTTTGACCATCTCTCCGTGATGTATGTGCCTGTAGCATTAATGTCAGTATTCAATTTTCAAAGTTCATGAAATTTTGATTTTCTAGCCTATACCAAAACGTCAGAAGAAAACTCTGAACGTATTTAGAAAATTGGCTTTTTTAAAGTTTATGATGAAATCATATGAATGTATTTCGGTCTGTGAAGCCTATATAATATATTTGATATAAAGTTTCTATTTTGAGGTTTATAGCATCTCCATGTTCAATGTATAGACATTAATGTGTTGCGTGTTTGTAGATACATTATGTATTCATCTTTTTCATTCATACATGGTAAATTCAGTTTCATAGACAACACTATGATGTTCAATTTAATACCAAAATTCGCTTTACAGATGTCTATACACGCACACATATACCTGCCTATGTATCGCTCTCTATCTCTAGCACTCTCTCTCTCTCTCTCTCTCTCACTATATATATATATATATATATATATATATACTTTTTACACGTTCCAGCCACCCGGCTGAGGCAATGCTGAGGCACCGACCTTAAATTATTTTTCTTCTTTTGGAATTGAACTCTGAACAGTCACTGCAATTTAAAATTGGCAATTGCTTAATCGGCAGTTGTACCACTCAACCACCGTGTCTATGTATCAAATAAACTTTATACGTTCAAATCACTTATGTATGTTTAGCTTGATTTGGTTTTTGGCTTGGGTGGTTAATGCTTTCTTGACCACCTTTTCAGTTTTGTATGGCTTCTTAACACATTGTTTAGCTCTGGTTTTTAATTATTGAGCACTTTGCCAGTATCATTTCTGATTTTTGCGTTTCGCTTCGCTTATCCTGCCCGCCGAAAATGCGATTCTCGCTGAATCTTTATTCGTATATATATATATATATATATATATATATATATATATATATATATATATTATGAAAATAAAGTAGTGAAATATTAATGTTTATAAATTTTGATTACTTAAGCCATAGTTAATATTGTATCGCCTTATTAGATATTTTAAATATTTTCAATATTAATTTATCGAATAGGGTTTTCGAATCATTTACCTGGGTTGTTTCCTAAGTTTTTACTTAACTGCATGTGAGACCTAAGTAAATACTTTTGTTTTTGTTTTTTAATTTCCGGTTGATTTTATTTTATTTATTTATTTACTTATTAATACTACTGTGCATTCTATTTTCTGTCTGGCCCTTACTCACTCATCTACATATATGTCTGTTTACCAACCTTGTAATTATAAGTAATTATATATTATATTATGTTCATTATTTTATATTGTAGTTGTTATTGTACTATTGATCCTTATTACTTACCGTTGATTTTATGTACCATTATGATATGTTAAATTTTATATATCATGTAAGATGTTTATATTTGTGTACCATCATAATTTTGGGTATTGTACAATTTATATTTTTTTCTCACTTACTCTGTAACTCTATATGAATTGATTTGTTAACTTACATGCCATTATATATCAGATATATTATTATATTATTATTATAGTATTATTGTGACATCTATATTGTTTGTGTAAATTAACCGGAGATTATCTATTATATTATATTATATATTATATAATTATATAGTTTATTATATATTATATGTGCTACTTTTAATCATTTCATTACTTCATGTATATTAGATATACGTATTATTATTATTTTTATTCCTATCATGCTTGTTTATGTTTAAACTCTTAATAAGGTTTAATGTGTGCTGTTAATGATGGATATGTGTATTGATGTATATGTATATGTGCGCACGTGTGCGTACATATATACATATGTATATTGTGCCTTTTAATTTTTATTTTTATTTTAATATTGTTACAAGTATATTATATTATATTATATAGCATTATATATAATTCCCGCTCTATATAACGACCTTGTTTTAGCTCTAGTTTTTTTTTGCTTTGGACTATATTTGTAATATGGTTCTAAATGTTATACACCTCCTTAGTGATTTTTATTATATATTTTTACCCATAATCTTGCAATACTTTAGTGTATGTACACTCCATATTCTTCGGAGTTTTCGGCTTATATTGGCCGATAATACTTCTTGTTGTTTTAATTGCCCTGATGAGTCCTTAATAGGACGAAACATTGTTGGCTAATAAAGACTTTTGATGTATTGAAGGCTTCTTTGTTTTATTTTCATAATTCTTCGGCTCTGTTTAATTACATTGAGCTATAACTTTTACTGTCATTTCTATAATACGAAGAGGGTGTTTAACTCCAACACGCTCCAGTATTTTAATCCTTATATATATATATATATGTATATACATTTCGTTTCTGAATTTGTTTAGCAAGACTCTTTATCTGGAAACGTGTGTTGAAACCAATATTGTTATGCTTTGCGAGGGTCATGTTGCCAATAAGAAAAACACGCACCAGTTGTTTTCACTCCAATTTATTATAAGTTAAATTCATAAATTTAAGAATTTATAAATTTCCGGTTGGTTGGTTGGTTCCATATATTGTCAAAGTAGTTTCGTCACACATTCTGTTACCTCTTCAGTGACTGGAGATTATTTTATTTGTTTTTGTGCCTCTTTTATTTGTTTTTGTGCCTGTCCTAGGCCATTTTGTTTTGGGGTGTGTTGTGTACTTAGTTTGCGCATGTGTTACATCCGCGTGTCTGTGTGTGTTTATATTTGTTTATTTATTTGTTTATTTATATGTTACTGGTTGGTTGTTTGTTCTATGTGTGTGTGTGTGTTTTCATTTTGTCCTTAATTGTAAGTTGTGATGTTGCTATTCCATTGATGTTTTCTATTTAATTTTGGTTGGAGTTCATTTATGTTTATTGCCTCTGTGATTCGTCTAAAGATTGCGTCTTTTCTGTGTGTAGATTCTATGTTAATTTCTATGTTCTCTAATTTACCCTTATGTTCTATTTTAGCATGTTGGTGGAGTACAGATGATTATTTTCTATCTTGAAGCTCTCGCCAGTGTTCATTTAAACAAATAAATATATATATATATATATTTATTATATATATATATATATATCATATATATATATATTATATATATATATATATATATATATATATATATATTATATATATATATATATATATATATATATATATATATATATATATATATATATTATATATATATATATATATATATATATATATATATATATATATATATATATAATAAACAACACAATGTAATTATTCCATTACTCAAGGTTTCATGAAGTCAGACGATTCTTGAGTAAGGGAATAATTATATCGTGTTGTTTATTACACATATATATATATATATATATATCTGTGTGTGTGTGTGTGTGTTTGTGTGTGTGTGTGGCTGTGTGTGTGTGTGTGTGTGAGAGTGGGTGTATCTATATAATATATATGTGTGCGTCTATGTGTGTGTGTTGGGATATAGAAATACTCGGGCTAGTTCCCGAGCACAGAGTTAGTACACCGGCTGTGCGAGACCTAGTACATGTTAAGGAACTATTGTAGTAGATGCTAAGCGTATGTTGGATACATGTCAGCTTTGTTCATAGTTTGCGAGATCTTTCTTGACGTCAAAAAAACTTCATGCCTATGCATCACTTATTCGAAACGACTTTCAAATGTGTTGCATGAGTATTTCTTTTCTTTTTATTCCGATGCAGCCTATGCAGAAAGGAATCTAAGTCCCTGGGTGCTAAAACGTTATGTCACTCACACTCATATATAAAAAAATGTTCAAGGCATGGCCATTCTTGAATCTTAGATGCAACTGTTATATATATATATATATATATGTATGAAGTAATTTCGTCGGAAAAGTCCAGGAAAAAAGAGTGCTCTATGTAAGCAACAGAGCTTAATTATTATTATGTAATAAACAACATAAGGCAATTATTCCATTTACCAGTGGTTTCTTAAAAGCAAAAGGTTTTGCTTTCAATCCTCAGAATGAAAAAATCCTGGTTTGTTTATTGAATTTGGATCTTAAAAACAAAAAAAGCAAGCTATATGAAAGTGAGGCTGGAGAAGGAAGAAGGAAAGGAAAAATAAAAATAAAATAAGACTACCCATACAACCACACATACATG
>OZ024742.1:132681754-132689254 GCA_964016885.1 Eledone cirrhosa
ATGCTCGAAACCTAAGATAAGCTATTCATGTGAAGTTCACGAACTTTAATATAAACAATATACACACTCGCAAACCCTCTCTCTCTCTCTCTCTCTCTCTCTCTCTCTCTCTCTCTCTCTCTCTCTCTCTCTCTCTCTCTCTCTCTCTCTCTCTCTCTCTCTCTCTGTCCCTCCATGTATATATATATATATATATATATATATTTAATGTAGAAAGGCTTCTACAGGACTATAACTGTTTCATTCCTGAGAAATCGTCAAGAAGCCCTGATGATTTCTCCGAAATGAAACAGTTCTATTCCTGTAGAAACCTTTCTACATTAAATATTTATACTCTGCTTTGTATTGAGTACCTTACTTACTGTGGTAACCCCGATTGAACCCGGGATAATCTTACATATATATATATATATGTGTATGTGTGTGTATGTGTGTATACCATTATGTATAAAATACATAGCAAATTATCGCATAACGTCCTAGCTACTCGGAGTTTCTCGAAACAACAAATTTGGAAACATTTATATTTAGTTTGACTACAGATTTCAGCATCGATATACATTTCTTCATTACGAAATGTAGCCTCATAAATCAGGTACGGAATAAATTGAACAGTATTAACCTTAGGTTCCTAACTGACGCCGTATAAATGTAGCTGTGCTCTCACGACCCCACAAAGAATCCGACAATAATTTCAGCCAGAATATACAGAAACAGCGTATGTCTAGAACAAGGAGGAAAGTTACAAACTTTTCAATTGAAATTGAACTTAAAGTCAACAGCATCACTCTCGTTTGTTTGTTTGTTTTTTTGCGATGGGCTTATAAGACGGAAAAAGAAAATTAAACAAAGATTCTACTAACATTACACCAAAATGAAGCTGGTCATTCTCCCCCTTAATTTAAGATTTTTAATCAGAATTCAAAACGATTGTTTTTTTTTTGAAAATGTCGTGCAAATTACGAAATTTTCAATTGATTTTGAAGTTTAAGCATAAAAAACTGTTTGGTAGTTTTGTGTTTTCGAAACTAATTAATTGGGTCTTTTATCCAAAGTAAAATGGCCAAGTAAATAAGCATTTTAATATATTTGTTTCTGATATTAAGGGTATTTACTATTTCGTCTACGTGATATTATCAATGCCTAACGAACAGCATTCAGCATTTTGTGAACAGGTTCAAGGGAATTCTTACACTCTTCAGATTCTCCACTTTCAATCACTCTCTCTCTCTCTCTTTCTCTTTCGCTCACTCAATCTCAATCTTTCTCTCTCTCTCTCTCTCTCTCTCTCTCTCTCTCTCTCTCTATATATATATATATATATAATATATATATATATATATATATATATATATATATATATATATATATATAATTTTAATACAATAACACAGATAGTTTAAAGCTAATCTCTGACTGGTAACCATCTCACTCAACAAACATTAGGTTATATTTTAATATAAACCCAATTTAAGTGTTTGGGGTGCTAACAATATGTATTATGTGGAAAAGCCAGTTGTATTATTTCATGATATAAATAAAGTTAAAATATATCTCTCTTTCCAAACAATTGTTTCATTATAAGTTTTCTACAAATTCGGAGAATATTTCCAGTTCATGTAGAAGCCTAATATACATTCATGTAAGAATATATTTAGGTGGGCGCTTATAAATCATCAGTGGATGCCCATTAAACCTTGATATAAGAAAAACATTTCTTACCACGGTTAAAAATCATGTCCGTTAAGTTGCTCCTTCCCGCATCCAATGACCGGCAAATTTGAAATTCCAGCAGTTTTTGACTGAGGAAGTGTTATAGCGTCAATAAGCGGGAAGGGGAGACAACTACGATCCACGAAAGGAGGAAAAAAATAATAATATACAAATATACACGCGGGTTAATCAGTTTATTCGAAAACATTATCAATCCAACGTGTTAAGAACTCAATTGAAATTAAAAAAAAAAAAATATATATATATATATATATATATATATATATATATATAAGTAGAAGTTGTATTTAATTTGTTGGAAGTCCGACAAACATAAATGTCTATAACTGATATAGAGGACTCAACATTTTACTGGAGTAAATATTCAATGATATTAAATACATGGAAACTATATTTATAAAACCATATTTATTTTATTATATATATTTCAAGGGCAACCAAGAAAACATTGGTGCGCTTTCATCAGATAATATACAAAGTTTGTTTTATAAATAGAGACGTACCCATGAATATCATAACTTATCGGTTAGAAATTCATATATATGTATATACATACATATGTATAGATATATAAGTAGAAGGGATATTTAATTTGTTGGAAATCCAACACATATAAATGTTTATAACTGATTCAGAGCACTCGATATATTTCTGGTGTAACGGTGGATTGGCAGTATCGGTAGAGAGTCGGACGCAATGCTTTGACGCATAGAATTACGGCCCTTGCCATTCTCAGTTCAAATCCCGCCGAGGTTAACTTTGCCTTTCATCCTTACGCGGTCGATAACATAAGGTACCAGTAATACACTGAGTAATTGCTGGTCTTGTGCCAAAATTAGAAACAATTATATTGTATTATATATATATATATTTATATACATATGTATTTTATATATATATATATATATATATATATATATATATACATTATTCATACCTTCCTACAAATTAATATCGTATAGAATACCCAAAAAATCTAACGAAAATTTATTCAGAGAATTCTGAAGACTATTTTCAAAATTAAACATGCTTCGCATGTTCAGTTCTGCCGTTTAAATGTATTACATTGATAGGATTCAAGAAATCTGCTTATGCAAAGTAATAATACTAATGGTAGCATACAGATGTGTTTCACTTCCATACCAATAAACCTTATATTTAAATAGCGTAAAATAATGTACATAGACATATAACTATATATGCATACGGTTATATATGCTTATATATATATATATATATATATATAAGATCAAAAGAGGGTTAAAAGAGTTCCATGTATTTTATTATGCGCATTTCAAAAACAAATATCATCATGCAATAACATTTGTGTTTTCATCAGATAAAATAGGAAGACATGATATGAAAGTTAAAAAACACTTGTGAATAGTGTAGTTTTAAATCAACATATGAAAAGTAGTTTTAGATTGATGTGTGATATTGGGGAAAACAAAAAAAAACAAAAAAAATATCACACAATCTAAAACTACTTTTCATATGTTGATTTAAAACTGCACTATTCACAAGTGTTTTTTAACTTTCATATCATGTCTTCCTATTTTATCTGATGAAAACACAAATGTTATTGCATGATGATATTTGTTTTTGAAATGCACATAATAAAATACATAGAACTCTTTTAACCATCTTTTGATCTTATATATTATCTATACTCCAGTCCTACAAACTGTAGAGTGCTTCTTATCCGATATCTGCATATATATATATATATATATATATATGTGTGTGTGTGTGTGTATGTATATATGTATATACATAGCTATATATATACATGTGTGTGCGGGGGTGTGAGGTGGGAGAGTACGTGTGTCATATATGTGTGTGCGTGTGTATATACATATATAAATATATATATATATATATATGTGTGTGTGTGTGTATGTGTATATACATACATATTTGTATTTATTTAATATTACCTAAACTGTGACTCAGAGAAAAAGCCCCTGAATTTACTATGACTCAATCTCATTTCAACTGTTGCTACAGGAATAAGTATATGCAAAGCATAGAGGTGGATGGAGGACTGCGAGAAAAATATTTACACGGCTAAAGAATGTGATGGTATAAGATTTTATAAAGGAATATTTCTACTTCTTTACTTATGCCAAAAGAATGAACGATATTTTCCTAAAGTCTGGAGCTCTATTCAATTATTCCGAATATTATTGATTTCTTGTTGTTATGCTGAAATTTGTATGGTCGGTGGGATAAATCTGAATATGCTCCTTATATTTCAATAGGAAGAAATTTGCTATAAGTTGACTTTCTAAATTTCCTACATGCACTTTATGTAAAGTCACTAAACTTTACACTGAATGCAATTATAACAGCATTGGCATACATCATCCTTGCTGAATATTTGAATGAATAATCTCTGAATATTATAAAACTAGAGAAATTTTGAAATATTATATCAGATTAGGTAGTGCGGAGCATTTAACCCGTTAATACACACACACACATACAGACAAACACACATACACACACACACATACAGACAAACACACACACATACACACACACACACACATATATATATATATATATATATATATATATATATATATATATACACACAGATATATATGTATAAATATATATATATATATACACCCAGATATATATGTATAAATATATATAAACAGTATATATACACACACACACATCACATATATGTATAAGATGCTAATGTTCCATACAAATCGAACATTATATGTAAATGGCAAAGGAGGAAAAGCATATGAGTATATATAAACATTCTTTTTCTCTTTGTTAAGCAAAATAAATATTTGTATGCTTGTTACATTAAATAAATATAATCGTACAAGTACATATAAAAGTTGCACGTGTCTCAGCGTATATGCATCGGTCTTTCGTCTGTAGATCAAAGCGAACTCACTATACTTGGATCGGAATTGCTCACACACATTAGATCAAGTACACTTTATTTTCCTTCTCTACAGCAGCAAAGACAGGGACATCACCCCACAATAACTGACGACGGCCTGGCAATTATGGGAAAATGAGCTTTATCACCTGCAAGGAGTAACCAATAAAGACATTTTATAGATTAATCAACAGTTTTATAACCCTTTATGAACGAGAACAGCTAGTCATATACTGAATAGCTTCATTTGTTTCAGTTATCTAACCTCCTTGTACCAATTTCTAATACTACTACCATTACAATTCCCTCTCCCAAGTCAACTAATCAGCCTTTATTAGAATGTGTACAGACATATGTTTGCCGAGCGCCGACAGTTAAACTCATCTTCCACAACATCTTGTAAACAAAAGCAAGTTTATTTTTATTTAATTTCGGTGTCTAAACCTTAAGGAAACTTGATGCTCAAAGACTGTTACAATTTATAGGACATTGCTGGAGAAGCAATCAGGAAGTTGTACACAAGATACTATTGTGGGAACAAACTCAAGGTAGACGCACTAGAGGTATGCCTATTCGAATCAACATCGATCACCTCTCAGATGTTACAAACCTCAGTAGGGAGAAGTTGGCAGGAACATTGGGAAATCGTACATATACAGACATCCCCTCCCCCCAAAAAAAAACAATGCAACTCAGCTTCATATACATGTCATCAACAATAGTTGTTTGGGCTCTTTGTTAATCATTACGCCACGGTGGGTATTTTTACCAAACATATATATATATATATATATATATATATATATATATATTTATGCAATAAACAACATAAGGCAATTATTTCATTTACCAGTGGTTTCTTAAAAGCAAAAAAAATTGCTTTCAATCCTTAGAATGAAAAAAATCCTGGTCTGTTTATTGAATTTGGATATATGTATATATATATATATTAATTAAAATAACAGATTAAAGTTTAAGCAAAGAATCGCTGCTTTCACCCTTAACGGGATCTTCTGAAACTAACAAAGTCAATCTGTGAACGCAGAATTGAATATTTCAAAAGACGGTGCATCCAAAGGAAGACAGGAAGACGATACTTTGGTTCGTGGAAACGTTCCCTGGCAAAGAACGGGAAAAAACGAATATAATACGTAATTATTTGGAGCGGGGAAAAACAATTACACGCAAATACAAAACCACCTTTATGGTATAAAAGAAGTCGTAGACTAATATTCTATTAGTTGGTTCATAGAGACGTTCTCTGGCAATGAACGGAAAAAACGAAAATAATACGTCATCGGGGAGAACAATTGCACGCAAAGACAAATCCACGTAAATGGTATAGCTGAAGTCGTAAACTAAAATTCTAACTAGGAAACCGATTGATTATCGGCTGCAGAGTTAAGAATAAATAAAATAAAATACAGAGGAAATTGAAATTAAATAAATAAATTAAAACACTCACTGTGGTTAAGGATTTCAAAGTTGATGTCATCCTCAATGCCCGTAAGTCGGTGATTAATTTCGACACTCTATTTGGATTAAAATATCTAATAGTACCCCATTCGAGGTGAGTACGGGCGCCAGCGATTCTGCGGAGGTTACTGATCCTATCGGCCTTTTCCTTCTTTTCTCTATCAAGGAAGAATTCCCCAACGTGGGTGGTGGATTGTACCGTGATGATGGTCTTTTGACCATGACTAGTGCGGCCCACGTGCTTGCGATAGGTTTATTTATAAACGTTTATTTAATTATATGTATACACGCACACATATATATATATATATATATATATATATATATATATTTTTACATATATTTTTATGTGTATTTGGTGTATACATTCGTATGCGTGCGGCTACAGGCGTTGCATGGGTTCTGTATGTGCGTGCGTGTTTTTATTTATTTATTTATTTATTTATTTATGTTTTTTGTTTTGTTTTTTTTTTGTTTTTTTGTTTTTTTGTTTTTTTGTGTACGTGCGTGTATTTGTATACCTTTGGCGAGTGTTTTCGCGTATGCTTGTGTATGTACGTATTTGGATGCGTGTATGTATTTATTTAATTTCAATTACCTCTGTATTTTGTTTACTTTATTCTTACCTCTGAAGCCAATAATCATTCGGTTTCCTAGTTAAAATTTTATTCTAAGACTTCTTTTATACCATAAACGTGGTTTTGTCTTTGCGTGTAATTGTTTTTCACCGCTCCAAATAATTACGTATTATATTCGTTTTTTCCCGTTCTTTGCCAGGGAACGTTTCCACGAACCAAAGTATCGTCTTCCTGTCTTCCTCCGGTTGCAACGTTTTTTGAAATATTCACTTCTGCGTTCACAGATTGACATTTTTAGTTTCAGAAGATCCCGTTAAGGGTGAAAGCAGCGATTCATTGCTTAAACTTTAATCTGTTATTTTAATAAATATTTGCTCTACGGTTCTTATTTATTTGATATATATTTATCCTTATCGAGCCCTCTTTGGATTTTAGTCATCAAATTTATTATTATTACTATATATATATATATATATATATATATATATATATATGTGTATGTATGTATGTATGTATGTGTGTGTATGTGTGTATGTGGGTGTGTGTGTGCGTGGGTGTGTATGTATGCGTATGTATGTATGTATATGTATATATATGTATGTATGTATGTATATATATATATATATGTTAGGTCACCAGTTGGTGCTATTGGTAACATGTTTTCCAGTACAACCTGTCCCATGGTCGCGTCATTGGTGACTAAACTGGCAAGCCCACCAAAGGTTTCTTGGTGAGGAGGGTGACTTTGGACATCCTGCAGGACTAAAAACAAGACCTGTCAAAGGGCAAAGGAGCACTTAAAAG
>OZ024742.1:132699254-132726754 GCA_964016885.1 Eledone cirrhosa
ATATATATATATATATATATATATATATATATATACATATATATGCATTTATATATATATATGTATATATATATATATATATATATATACATATATATATTTATATGTATGCATATATATATATGTATATATATATATATATATATGTATATATATATATATATATATATATATATATATTTATATATATATATATATATATTTATATATATATATATATTTATATATATATATATATAGACATTTATATGTATACATATATATATATATATATATGGTCGCACTTTTAAGGGTATGTCAATATTTGTTTATAAAACTGATCTATATTATATTTTATCTGATGAAAACGCACCATAATTTGCTTTGGTGTCCTTGAAATATGTATAACGAAATAAATATGGTTTTATAAATATAGCTTCCATTTGTTAATATATTGTATTTTAACTCCAATAATTTGTTGAGTGCCTTAGATCAGTTATAAAAATATTTGCTTGTTGTATCCCAACAAATAAAATATAACTTCTACATATATATACATATATATATATATATATATATATATATATATATATATATATATATATATATATATATGAATATATGAGTATGTGTGTGTGTATGTGTGTCTGTGTTTGTGTGTTGGTGCATTTATACTTGTGTATATATGCGCGATTAGACAACTTTCCTACGGACATTCATTTGTTTTTTTATATTGGATTCTACTTTACACGAAGGTACCTTAGTCAACTTTTTGCATGAATTGATGAAAATAGGTTATCCTAACCTTCAACAGCCAACGATCGAATATACTTCTATATGTGTTTTGAAATTATATTTGGAAAAAGGAAAGGATTGTACGTTTTTGTTTCCTAAAGTACCATATTATGGTCTTTATATTAATAACTCACTACACCTATCCGTACTTATATTTTCATTCTTTCATTCTTTACTCTCCGCCAGACATCATATACTCATGTACCATCAACATTTGAAATTATCTAGTGTGTAAATGCTTCATTAAAATAATTAATGTGATCTCAAATAATGCTTGATTTCCGATATAATGATATACAGTATATTGCAATATAGAACCATAGTAATTAGAAATAATGGAATTTATACAAAATATTCTCATCCTACCTTTCATATGTAAATATTCAGATATCAACAATGAAAATACTTCCATAACGGTTGATGAGAATAACAAGTTTTATTCTTAAAATCATCTTTATTTCCCCACTAAGACAAATAAAATGCATAGAAATAATCTAAATTGATGCCAACGTCAAAATGTTAGAATCTGTGATGTATTTCAAATTTCTCAGTTAATGTTTTGATGCAACTTAGTTTTGGACTCAGGACGGATATGATATTTTCAGTGATAGGTCCATTCATTTTGATTTCGTCGACATGTAATCGTCGTTAAATCAGCAAAATATTATCATATTAATCCATGAGAGCGTATGAAGAATTTCCCGATGATTAATCTGTTGCACATCTGTCATTCTAAGCAACATACATTGTAATTCATAATCTAAATGTCATTGTCGAGGAATTGACTTGTTTGAATGATGCTTATATAGTCCACAGTAAAAAAGATAATCTCTTAAACACATTTCTGTACAAATACACACATTTAAAAGTTAGAAGTTATAATTTTCTGTTAAATTATATTTAGGCAATCGAAACCTGAGAAAAATACATTTTAACATTGGAAGAAATAGAACAAGCATAAATATCCATGTGCTTGAGATTCAATGAATTTAAACTATTTATTAATTAAATTTAAAGTACGGAAGACTTAGTAATGTTCTAATAAAAAAAGGAAGAAACATGAGCTTAAAGAAATTCATTTTGATCGATATATTGTTTATTCATATAATTTCTGGTGAGGAGACAATTAAATCAGACTAGTGTCCAGGGAATCTAATGGTGGTTTACTTTCCAACGTTCATCCCCTCCGCCTTCCTCCATCCTTGCAAAAGCACATTTAATTTTTAATCAATTGAAATTCCGGATTTCCCATTCTTTTCCTCTCTTGACAATAAGTGCCATTAACACTAATTTTAATTGATTTTAATTGATTAAATGTATTTTGTTTTCACTACATTCAGTACGTTTGCCGGTAATTAACAGTAGGGCTTTTAAACATTTAACTTGTTCCTGTGTTCTGAATTATGTCTTTCCATCAAATCTGTAAATACATTTGACGCGTCGGCAAAAAGAATCTTATTTCTTTTGATTATGTATTTTTTGTAGAAATAAGGGAATAACTGTCAGTATATATTGCTTGTAGTACGAGCTCGTCTATCTTTTCTCGAGCAGAATAACATTTTAAGAATTTAGATCGCTGACATAAAACAAAATCCCGTCATTATTTTCTCTTATGCTCGAAAACTATCATTTTATTAGTGTATCAATAGGCAGGTTGTCATTTATAGAAATACTTCATAGTTGTAGGTATTTATATACCACTTTCTTTTTCACAAGCCCAGTTCAAAACCCATTAAGCAGACGATTGATGAAAGTTATTCCAGCATCTTTAATCATGTATAGCAATGCAGTATCTGCTTGATTAATGAGATTTGTGAACAGTGCCTGTATAGAGGTTCTTTCGTTAGCGCGAGAGTAATTATTTTCTTTGTTATCGAACATACACTGTATTGGGAAGCTTGATATATATATATATATATATATATATATATATATATATATATATATATATATATACTAAATGATATATATATCATTTGGTTGAGGACTTTTAAAAGAACTCAATAATTAGATCACAATATTGAGTAGAAACCACTGTGGTAAAGTTGCAAAACAGTCAATCTCTAGGTTGTAATTTTATCCAACTATCGTTCTATAATTACTTTTAAGGTATTTCTGTTACTGTCACATTGAACATTTTCACGTGAGCCGTTATAAACGCAATTAGATTTATTTATTCATTTAAAATTAAGAGAAAATTCATATAAGATTTCATTTGATAAAATGACGATTGATTACCATGAGATATGCTGGAGAATTTAAGCCTATAGCTAGAAGTGTAAACATCCAATTGACTTAATCATATTATGAATATTTGAAAGAAGAAATGTAGTCGTCCTAATGTATACGACAAAAATAATAATAATAGTAGATCACTCTATATATTAGTTGGAAAAATCAGGTGAAGTATCACTGGAAACTGTAAAAATGGGCATAGCGGCCTGCGAGGAATCAAACAACACATCTGTCGGGCGACGGCGTTGACTCACATGAGTTATCAGGTTTTGCTTTCCATCCTGCAGGCCAATCACCCTCCTAACAAAACAAGCTTCTAGGAGGGTGGTTGGACACCCTAGATGATGAAACAAAACATGTATGTATGTATGTATGTATGTATGTATGTATGTTTGCTGCAACATGGTGCAGCAAACAAACATATACACAACATACATACATATATAAATACATACATGGTGGCTGCCAGCTCGTTATCAAGTATTCCCATTACACGATATTATTAATTAATTCTATCGTACAATGCATGTGCGTGAAGATATTTTTTAAAGTGAGGAGAGACTTTGCACTGAGCCAATCCCACTCCCTGGGCGACAGTAGCTAAAACCCGAGAAGAAAAGGTCAGCATCATTGGTAACTACCTAGTCGCAGGTTTTATATCGGAGTTATCCCAGTTTCCTGAGTTGCCTTCTCCTAGAAGAATGCCCTGACAAAGGCTAGGGGTCCTTCACTCCCAGTGGTTTAACCGTACATGAGTATATACATATTTACACACATTTGGATGGCCTTTGAATCTTATGAGTTCTTCCGCCTTTTGTTTTTGTCCTGCAGGGTGCCCAAAATCACCCTCCTCACCAAGTGAACTTGGTGGGGTTGCCGGTTTAGTCGCCGATGACACGACCAAGTGACAGGTTGTAACTGGGTTACATGTTACCAGTAGCACTCAAGAGTGACCCGACATACATACATACATGGTGGCTGCCAACTCGTTTTCGAGTACGGTCACTACTTTATATCCATGTAGGGGAACCCCTACCGATGCGCTGAACGAGTGTGATATTTTAGTCCAGCCAGCAACTTAAAAATTATGGTACAAACACTACACTTGTGACAATTATTGACACATAGTGCTGGGCCCATGGTACCATGTGACGACAAGTGCAGAGAGATCTTCTCCAGATATAAAGCATTACCTGAAGATTTTATAGTGAGCAAAACCAGTCCCACTCTCTTAACCAAGATGATATTTACCAAAAAGAGGAACAAGTCAACATCATTTGATACCATCAGGGCTGTAGGTGTTATATCAGAGTTTTCCTTCTCCTAGAATTTTTCCTTGACAAAGGCTAAGGGGTCATCTCTCCCGGTGATTTTGGATGGCCATTGACTCTAAAGAGCTCCTTTGCCCTTTGACAGGTTTTGTTTTTAGTCCTGCGGGATATCCAAAGTCACCCTCCTCACCAAGAAACCTTGGTGGGGTTGCCAGTTTAGTCGCCAACGCCCCGACTGTGAGACAGTTTGTACTGGGATACATGTTACCAGTAGCACCAACTGGTGACCTGACATACATACATACATATATACATACCTACAAACCCATGTACATAATATCATGTTCTACTAGTAAAACCTGGATCACCGTTCCTGTGAATAACTTCTTTGTATGTGAGATAGTCAATACCAAGATGTACATTGAAGTCTACCATGAGAATATATTGTTCAATCTTAGCTCTTAGATATAGCTGCATTGACGTCGACAAGGAAATATCTGTACTCGGGCTGGTGCATACATTTCCACCACATTCAAAGACATTTCTATCAGCCTAAGCTTCAAGTGGCAATCCATCTCTCCAAATGGTATCCAGTTCAAAATAGATTTTAACAGCGTTCAACTTGTGAGTATCCTCACTCCCACCTGTGCTGTATTTTCTGCCATTCACTCACGCATTCACGAATAGAGTTTTATATTTCCATTTGTCTCGATCTAGCATTATCAATCCAATATACCTTAAATTTCTTCCCGTGTCAGCATATATCATATACAGATACGTTGTTGCAGGACGACCTCTACTTCTATTACCATGCGCAGTCTTCCAGAAAAAACATGGCTAATACGCTCGTTTTTTTCCATGTAACAATGTCAAGCAACATGTATCCTTCTTAGACGAACAGTATCCGACATGGGGGTCTATCCTGACATAGTTCTCTATTTGTGACTCTCTGTCGCCGATGTATGTTGAGAGCGTGCCTCATGTATTTCGTTAATCATCCATTTAGTCTGGCACAACACTTCAATAGTTGAATTTTTATTCTACATCTATATCTACAGTACAAGGGCCACGGATCTTTCTTGAGTAAACCCCGACTAAATGAAGCGGGTAACATCTTGCCTTCACCACTAGTTCCTCCTACTTGCTTGTGAGGATTGGAACTTTCCAGGTACCAATCGACAAGATTTGCTCCCTCCTGAACACTCTCTGTGGTCTCGGGATATATAACCTTGTGCTTCCATCTCACGACTCTCTTGGTATGCCGCAAGCCCATCGCTAGTTATGCAATATATATTTCGAACATGTTCCTCTAAAACCTGAACGCTTCCATGGTTATGCCGCCCGAAGAACGATATTATGGGGATATCTTTACTGGTTTCGGCCAAATTGCAGTGTTTTGGTTTAAATCTGTCTTCCTAACAAATCATCTCCGCTCGATCCTTTAAGTCCCTCAAAATGATACTCCCTTAATAAGGGGTTTTCAAACCCGAACATTTATGATTATTACATTTGCTAAGGTAAGATTCTATTGTATGGTTTTCAAAATTATTTAAATTTGTGTTTCCCATTCAACAATGATTCAAGCAAATTACAATACTCTGTTATATATATATACAGAGACAGAAGGAGAGAGATGAGAGAGAGAGAGAGATAGAGAGATAGTTAGTTAGATATATAGATATAGATATAGATGTATATATATATATATATATATATATATATATATATATATAAGTATAAATATATATATATATATATATATATATATATATATATATATAAGTATAAATATATATATATATATATATATATATATATATATATATATATATATATATATATATAAGTATAAATACATATATATATAAATATATATATATATATATATATATATATATATATAAGTATAAATACATATATATATAAATATATATATATATATATATATATATATATATATATATATATATATATATATATGTATAAATACATATATATATAAATATATATATATATATATATGTAGATAAATCTACCAAGAGTTTACGGTAGTGTCCAATCCGTATGAAGAACTCAATGTATTCCGGATATCATGGAAAGAAGAGATGTAATGAAAAATCACTTTCGGTGAAAGATAAACGGTATACAGAGTCAAGATAAAATATTAAACAAATAATGAATAAACAATTCCTTATATTAAACAAAAAAAGTTCATTATTTAACGATCGTTTGGCGGTGGATTGGCAGTATCGGTAGAGGGTCGGACGCCATGCTTTCCAGCATAGTTACGTTCCTTTACGATCTGAGTTCAAATCCCGCCGAGGTTAACTTTGCCTTTCATCCTTACGGGGTCGATAAAATAAAGTACCAGTAATGCACTGAGTAATTGCTGGCCTTGTGCCTAAAGTAGAAACAATTATTTAACGATCGTTTCTAGGATATATATGTGTTAGAATTGGTATGCATATTCAACAGATCTATGTACAAAATTATACAAAATTATACAAATTATCAAGATTAAATATACATACCAACACATATATACGCCTTCTTTTCATTCATTATTTCTGAAGACGGCGTATATATGTGTTGGTATGTATATTTAATCTTGATAATTTGTATAATTTTGTATAATTTTGTACATAGATCTGTTGAATATGCATACCAATTCTAACACATATATATCCTAGAAACGATCGTTAAATAATGAACTTTTTTTGTTTAATATAAGGAATTGTTTATTCATTATTTGTTTAATATTTTATATATATATATATATATATATATATATATATATAAATATATATATATATATATAAGTATAAATACATATATATATATATATATATATATATATATATATATGTATATATATATATATATATATAAGTATAAATACATATATATATATATATATATATATGTATATATATATATATATATATATGTATATATATATATATATATATATATATATATATGTATATATATATATATATATATATATGTATATATATATATATATATATATATGTATATATATATATATATATATATATATATATATATGTATATATATATATATATATAAGTATAAATATATAAGTATATATATATATATATAAGTATAAATATATAAGTATATATATATATATATAAGTATAAATATATAAGTATATATATATATATATATATTTATATTTATATGTAGGTATATAGATATTGTCACAAAAGATTTATTTCAAATCCAAACTCTACACTAAAAGTGTTCTCCTTCAAAGTAATCCCCCTGGAGTCTAATGCACTTTTCCATCCTTTTCTGCCACGCTTGCATGCACTCCTGGAAGGATTCTTGCGGGATTCTCCGCAATTCGGTCGTCATGGCCATTTTGATGTCGATCACGTCTTCAAAACGGGTCCCCTCCGGGTCGTACTCGAAGATCCTTGACTTATCACCAGTGATGACTGTCCCTAGCAAGTCCGTTCGGTTTCAAGACGCTCGAGGATGTCCAGGCACACTTGCATGCGTCGACACTTCTGGTCATCGTTCAGCAGTTTTGGCACCATCTTCGCGCAGACTTTCCGCATGTCCAAATCTTCAGTGAGAATCTTCCAGACGCTGTCCCGATTCATGCCCAGCTCATTTGCCATCATTCGAACAGTCAGCCGACGATCGCTACGCACCATCTGCCTGACGCTCCTGGGATCATCTTCCACGTCCTCGCGTCCTTCTTTAAACCTCTTGCACCACTCAAAAACTCATGAGCGTGACATCGTCTCATCTCCATACACTTGCTGCAGCAATCCCAGTGCTTCTAACGGAGTTTTCAAGTTTGTTCTTTGCTCTGTGCTTATTGCTTGACGACTTGAAACAGAGGACATGTATATAAAATTATGAAGAAAAAAGTTTGATCGCGCAGAGAGCTAAGATTACAGATACATACTCCGGGGTGATTACTTTGAAGGAGAAAACTGTGATGTGTGAAGTTTGGGTTTGAAATAAATCGTTTGTGACATCAGTCCTGGAACTTTTCTGACCCACCTCGAATATATATATATATATATTATTGGCAACATGACCCTCTCAAAATATAACAATATATATATATATATAGGAATAGAGATAACAGAAATAGAAGAGGAAATAAATTTATAAAGATGAAAAATATAGATTGAAAAATGGAGATGGAAAGACGGGTAAATTAAGAATATGGAAATGAATAGAGAAACAATAATTAGCTAAATCTATGAACATATTAAGTAGATGCGTAAATATTTATATATGAATAATTAGATAGATAAATAGATATACAGTCATGAAAAAAATAATGCGAGATTTGCAGAACGATAGAGATACATACATTGATATAGGGAAATGCAGAGATAGAAAAATAGAGAAGAGTAAAGGAAGAGAGACATGTAGAAGATTAGAAAGTTGAATCAATGTATTTGTCCATGAGATAACTTAAGCAGTTGTAAACAGCTTTGACAAGCGGAAGATGGCTACCTTAATCAGCTTTGATGTGTTTACTTTGGAAATCTGATTATGCCATTGCAATACCTTCCATACACCACACCAATCTACTGCACCTGTGGCGTATGAAGCAGACGATACTTGAACAAACATGATTAATAAGCTGGACACAAACATGCACTTATAGAAGAGACATACTGTCACACACACATACACACATACACACGCACACACACACACACACATATAGAACACAGTGAGAGAGAGAGAGAGAAACAGACATACACACACACATACATACACACACACATGGAACACAGTGAGAGAGAGAGAGAGAGAGAGAGAAGCAGACATACACATACACACACACGCATACACACACACATACACACACACATAGAACACAGTGAGAGAGAGAGAGAGAGAAACATACATACACATACACACACACGCATACACACACACATATATACACACATACACACACATAGAGAAACATACACGCACATACACACGCACACATATATATATACACACACACATACACACATAAACAGACACACACATATAGAAACACACATATACACACACACACACATATATACACAAACACACATATATACACACACACATACAGATACATACAGATACAAACACACATAGACACCACACACACACACACACACACACACACACACAAAGATACAAACACACAGACACACGCACACATACACACACACATACATAAACATACACACGCAGATACAAACACACATACATACCCACACACATACACACACACACCCACATAAACAGCCACACACAAACATACACACACACACGCACACATACAGAAACAGACGCACACATATACAAACACACATAGACACACACACACACCCACACACCCATAGAAACAGCCACACACAGCTACACAGAGACACTCACACATTCACACACACATAAATGTGTGTGTGGGTATTTGTGTGTATATATATGTATGGGTGGGTGTCTGTAGGCGGCTGCTACAAAGGAGGTTTGAGCATATCAAATGAACCATATATGGGTTGGAAAGACTAAATATGTTGAGTGCGGAATGAGAAATATTAGCAAAGTTAAGGTAGAAAACATAGGAATCAACGTAAAGTAAACTATGAAGAATACTTGGAAAAGACAAGGGAGGCAGAAAGACAGAGAGAGTGAGTGAGAGTGTGATATATATATATATATATATATATATATATATATATATACAGAGAGAGAGAGAGAGGGGGAGAGAGAAAGGGTGTGAAAGTGAGAGAAAGAGGGAGAGAAGAGAGGGATAGAAGAAAGAGGAGAGATAACGGAATAGACAGAGAGAGAGAGAAAGAGAAAGTGGAGAGATAAACGTGAAAAGGTGAAAAAGCGAGAGAGAGAGAGAGAAGGAGAGAGAAAGAGGAGAGATAAAACTGAAAGGGTGAAAAAGAGAGAGAAAGGGAGAGAAAGAGAGCGATATATATATATATATATATATAGAGAGAGAGAGAGAGAGATAAAGATAGATAGATAGATAGAGAGAGAGAGAGAGAGAGAGAGAGAGAGAGAGAGAGAGAGAGAGATAGAAAGAGATTTAATGGTATATGTAGTATAGGTAAAGAGTTAGATATAATTGTTTCTACTTTTGGCACAAGGCCACACATATCCAGTGCATTACTGGTACTTTATTTTATCGACCCCGTAAGGATGAAAGGCAAAGTTTACCTCGGCGAGATTTGAACCCAGATCATAAAGGGGCGTAATGTCGGTATTAATAATAATTGTATCAGGGAAGGTATATAGCATTTGAAAATACAATACTATGCGTTAAAACTTTCAGTATAGTAAAGATGTATGGCTTAGCTAACTAATGTATTCATTTTTGTCTATCTATCTATGTATCTATCTGTGTATCTATCTATCCCTTCCCCACACACTCTCTCTATCTATATATATATGCATATAGTTATACAAATACACACACAAACACACACACACATACACACGCGCAGACATACACATGCACACATATATATATATATGTATGGGTGTTTATATATAAATATATATATATTCTGGTATGTTAAAAAGCAAACGTTCAAGTGGATAAATATTAATACTAATAGAGGTGCATTTACAAAAAAATTGAGAGATGACAGAGAATGATAAATCGGGCAGAGTCAGGTGGTTTTGTGCTGGATGCTCCCTTACGTTCATATATGCTTCCCAATAAAGTTGAGCGGTATCAAGAAAATAATTTCTGAGCTTTGACTATGTTAAGAATCATCATTGGTTGAGTAAGAGCGGATTGTTGAAGGGACATCAATGCTGGAAATTCATCTTACTATAACTCCATTAAATATGTACTCTATATCGAGCCATTGTTATATTGTTTAATTGACATATATGATTTTTAGAAGCTTTCCATAAGTCTCCATTTCAGGAGAGTAGGATGATAAAAGTTGCTCTCTTCGAAATCTATGACCAAACGTAGCTAATTCTGAAAGAAAGACAAAGAGAGAAATATTAATCACGCTCAATGCTTTAGTAGTATTATACAGTAACGGTAGAGGGTCTGACGCCATGCTTTGCAGCAAAGAGTTACGGCCCTTTATGGTCTGTGTTCAAATCTCGCCGAGGTTAACTTTGCCTTTCATCCTTACGGGGTCGATAAAATAAAGTACCAGTAATACACTGGAAAAATTGCTGGCCTTGTTCCAAAAGTAGAAACAATTATATGTATCGAGTATTCTGGAAGTAAAGGAGCAGATTTGATCTATTTTGTCTTTGAATTATTGACGCTAGATAAAAAATAAATATATGAAGGCAATTTAATTTACAGATTCAACTATTTGCCAATTTTTTACCTTAACGCTGGATGAATTATTTAGCAAATATCTTTCTTCTATATTTTTGCTAATAGCCATGGACTATTAGCCACCTCTTAATTATCCCGGTGTTCGGTAGAAAAATAAACAATATTAATATTTAATGTTTGTACGCATGAAACTGCATTGGAAAAACATTCTTGAAAATACGAAAGAGTTCTATAATAATATCACATTAAATATATCATTGCTCCTTTTTAAGATGGTTATAAGTTGCTACTTACACCAGGCCGTATGGCCCGAGGATCGATATGGTCTTGTGATTGTTGTTCTTGTTATGGTGGTTCTAGCGGATGCACTTTTGATAAATGTTTTCGTAATTTAGTAGATATTTAATAACCATAAAGTCCACGAAATGAAAGCGTAAGAGCTCATAAACTTTACAAACCATCAAAGATCGAATAGTCTATTGTCCTTAACATTCCGATTGAAATGTTGCAGAATACCGGTTCCAATAATGTCACGTGAGAGGAGAAAGAAGTGAATGGGATTGTTATTGCAGTAGCTAAAGAGTTGGACACAATAAAAGTGGTGACAGGTGACGAGGGACACAAGAGTCCCATATAGAATGTGATTCAAAGGTGTAATGAGTAGAAAAGGTTTTATTTGAGGTAGAAAAACTGGAAAGAGGTGAATTCATGTCTGTAGGCTAGAACTTAAGACTTTCAATGAATTAAATCATACTAATTAGTTTTCTTATTTTCGATGACAGTAAGTTTAACAGCAATACTACCGATGTACTACTCATGTTTATACAGAATGCCAATGTCTGTCTTATATGAACTATTTAAATGTTCAACAATTTGTATTTATGAAACATATTTTCTAGCCCTGAAAACAAGGCCTGTCATTGTAATGGTAATGATGCACGTTCACTAGCAGATACCGTCAGTTTTAATTAGGCCTATCTGGCTTTTGAATTCATCACGGGAATTCTGTCTGCGAGCTGCTCATGTTTAAATGGGGAGAGGCACAATGGTGATTCATTTATTTGTAATTTTAGTAGATGTGGCCCAAGCCAGGCTTCATTACGCGATCGATTATCAAAGCCGCTCTAACTGTGACCCGCCGCATTTTATTTACCTACAATGTAGCTCAGACTAAATTATACGATGTGTCTTTTAAAAACGTGTAACCTTATATTACAGGTTTGTTGGCTATTTCTAGCAGGTGGAATGAACATATGGAGGTTCGTGTCATTAGTTGAAATGCTGATGTTACAGTCGCAATATTGTAGTACTTGTTGTTGCTGTTGTTTTTGTTGTTGTTGTTGTTGTTGTTGTTGTTGTTGTTGTTGTTGTTGTTGGTGTTGTTGTTGTTGTTGTTGTTGTTGTTGTTGTTGTTGTTGTTGTTGTTGTTGTTGTTGTTGTTGTTCTTCTTCTTCTTCTTCTTCTTCTTCTTCTTCCAATGCCTTAACAATATTAACCAAATAGGCATTTGTGAAGGTGATGATGATCTTTATGTTTCCATTTATGTTATTGTTGTTGGATTTGTTATTGTTGTTTAACCCCATGTCAACTCTCAGCGAGCAGACATATCAAATATGAAGCTGTAACAGCAGCAGCAACATTAGTAGTAGTAGTAGTAGTAGTAGTAGTAGTAGTAGTAGTAGTAGTAGTACCAGCAGCAGCAGTAGTAGTAGTATTAGTAGTTGCAGCGTCCAGTGAAAAGATGAATCAAATTGAAAGAAAATCAGTGGTGCATTCCATGCCTGGCTGATTTTTGGCTTTGCCTCATATGGATGCTTTCGGCTTCCTTTTGAATGAGATGAAAGCACAAGCAAACAGCAACCAACAGGAAATATCTGAGTCACCAGTTGCTTTCTTTAAACACGTCATTCGAACTGATATTCAAATACGCTATGGTGTGCAGTATTAGCGCAAAAACCCACTCTACTAATACTGCAAACTCCCTCGAGCAATACCATTCTTCACTATCACTACAATTACACTATGTACGAATGGAGCGTTTGACAATCTAACAACAGGACAATCCAATCCAGGGCCTTCTTACACTTATCGGGGGGACCTCTCTCTGGTTGACCTCCAACGCATTCTCTTCAGTTTTGAATTTGAATATTTACTGTCAAAACTTCTACCTTAATAATTACCTTGTGGTATATATAGTAGTGTATGCGTTTGGAAACTGGCATTTAGAAAATTCTATTTATAACATGTAGGAGAGTAAGATAGAGAGAGGTGGTGGGGAATAGTGTCAGTGGTATGTAGCTAAAATTAAGAACTACGCTTATCTGGTTCGTCTGGAAATCAGAATTAGGCCAAAAGCCCATACTTCATGTGCTGTTTCAGTCGCCGGCATCATTATTATTGATTTTTGTGACACGGAACAGGTTCTTTATCGTAAAGTTTGGATACAGATGAGTAATTTGACTTGTATATTGATTCTTTACTTCTACCTTTTATTTTGTATTCAGGCACAAATGAACAAATTTATAGGGGAAGATGAGTAAAGTTCTATGACATTAACACCCTCTCTCAGGAAGATAGAATTATTAGAAATGGATTGCCTTAATTGGCAGCTTTTTATCGACCCGTTGTGATGTTAACACCAAAATACAAAGGCAGAGAAGTAAAAGCAATACAGCAACACGTGCCACTTCGTATTCAATGTCTACTTCATGTTCGTTGCCTTGATTGCAATAATGATGTCTAAATGATGGGCGTGGTGAGAGTCGTGGATTAAGAGCATACATTATCGATCAGTGTCTTAATGGATATCAGGTAGGAATTATTTGAATTTAGAGGCTTCTAAAGAGAACAGTGTGTAATTAACGAAATATGCTAATTTCCCGATTTATTTCTTTTAGTTAGATTCCATAAAACTAATAGAGTGAAATACTGGCAACATTCCACACATGGGTGGGCAATGGTATAGACCATTGCTTTAGGTAATTTTTTTCAATCGCTTTGAAATGGATGTTGTGCCGATGCCGGTATGATTTGACCCGAGACCATATTAAGCGAAAATTATAGATAAATATATTTCCATTATCAAACCGGTCACACAACCTACTGAAAATAGAAACAGAAATCACAACTTTTTCAAATTTGAAATTGCTGTCTTAAAACATGATAGACATACAGATAACATTGATTGGTGTGGGTCTGTCTAATCTATACATTAAAGACCAGTAATAGTAATCGAAAATATATTTAAAATCTCCAACAAATATATCATTTCGTCAATCTTTTTCAAATAATTTCTAGAAGAAACGCGAGACATTAGCTTCAATAGTCAGTTTAAAGATAGTTAGAGTGTGGTGTAAGTGCAGCTATGATATGTTTTTCGAGAGATTTACAAACGTATAGGCTTAATTAGATGGCAATTTTAATTAATGAAATCCTGGGAATATACCTTAAGAAAAGTGATAGATATGGTTAAATAATTAGTTTTAGTGATATCAAATGTTGTTTGTGGATGTAATCCATCCTGTTTTACATTTAAATTTTACGATTGTTTTGGAATAGTAAACACGCGTATTTATTTATTTATTTACTGCTGATTATACATTGACTTCCTCATTGACGTTAAGGCATTTATTTTACTCAACTTCATTACTAAGTGGTATAGTGAGTTAGATTTATTTATTGCAGATATTACATATTACAATTTATACTTATATTGCTATATTTATTAAACTTATGGATTGCATGTGCATGCTATTATTAACTGCGGAGAGAGAGTTAACACTTCTTCCTTAAATCTATTTGCAAACAATAAACCATTGTAGTTACATGTATACGTTATTACTCGTTTTAATTATAATAAATTGTGTTTTTTTCCTGTGAAGAAAATCTATAGTAGTTGAGGATTACTTGAAATCTCGTACTTGCTTTAGTATTCTTTGTATCTGTCGTTGTTGTCATTGTTGTGATTGATATATGAGTTAAGACTTATGTGAAATATCAATAAGCAAACATAAAGCCAACTCCTGTATATATATATAAACATGTTATATATATATATATATATATATATATATATATATATATATATATATATATATATATATACGTATATATGTATATATATATATACTTATATATTTTTATATATATACGTATATATGTATATATATATATACTTATATATTTTTATATATATGCGTATATATGTATATATATATATATATATATATACATATATATATATACGTATATATGTATATATATATATACGTATGTATGTATATATACGTATATATGTATATATATATCTATCTATATATATATATGTATGTATATATATATATATATATATATACATATATATATATACGTATATATGTATATATATATGTATATATATATATATATATACATATATATATATACGTATATATGTATATATATATACGTATATATGTATATATATATATATACGTATATATGTATATATGTATATATATATATATACGTATATATGTATATATATATATACGTATATATGTATATATATATATACGTATATATGTATATATATATCAATATCTATATATATATATATATATATCAATATATATATATATATCAATATATATATATATATCAATATATATATATATATATATATATATAAATATATATATCATTAATCATGTCCTTAGAATTATTAGATAAAATATATACCATTTCCTCTCCCAATAAGCCTAATTAACCATATAAAAAAATCAATTAGACCAGGCTATAAGAATAAAGGCTCCTATGAAGAAATATTTGATAAATAACCGAAAGCAGCCTCTTCGCGGTGACCCCAATATGTATTTACCCAACATTTCAACAGCATGTAGAAACTGACTAAATATACCGTCAACCATACACAATTAGGTGTAAATTTAAACTTAGAAGAAACGTGTACATACCGTAATTACATCTCTACCATGGCTTCGTCCGTATTTTTAGATATCCTATTGTTAGCATGAACCTAGAATAACAGACTCTTCAGGAGACAAACTCAGTTGGACAGTTAATTTTCCAAAGCGATCGCGCCAAAAATAGATTAAAAAATGGCTAAGAATCGTGACGTGGCAGTGGTATATATATATATATATATATATATATATATATGAAAAATGGCGTGTCTCGTGGTTGCACATGGGTTACATATGAAGAACATTAGTCCTTCATAAGTTATCTTCAAACCTTCATTTGTAATTCTTCGCTTTAAAAATCATATACCTCTGGTTGGTGCGAGCAATAACTAAAGAAAGTTATTGAGACATGTAAAACAGGGTGAAACGAGCGAGACATGTAAACAAACAAAGATGCTAATGCAACGGAAAGATAGGTAGAGGGGAAAACAAGTCAGTGATATCTGTGAACTTAAGTTCTGTGAAATCATAGACGAGGAGAGATACAGACCATTCGACCTGTGTGAGATGTGAGCGAGAAAAGGATTTCACACAGGCCAAACGGGAGGAAGTGAGAGAGGGGGAGAAGCAGAGAGTGAGTGAGTGAAAGTGTGAGGAAGAGGCCAGTGGAGTGAGAGTGAGAGGCAGAGGGGGTAAAAAGAAGGTGAGAGACACAGAGAAAGTGGAAGCAGTAAGAAAGAAACAGACAGGTCGCAGCGGAGGAAAAAATATATACATACATACACACACACACACATATATATATATATATATATATATATATATATATATATATATATATATATATATATATATATATATAAAAATCAGCGACTGGCTAGGAACACGAATTTGAATTTGATGCGTAAACACAGATGGTTGGAACTCTCCCTTGTTGAAAATCCATGATCTGGCTACTGTCGTTTAACAATCGATTAATTGGTGAAATATATTTCTTTAATGGAATATATACAAAGAAGATTAATCATTTTATAAGGTCTCTATTTTTGCAGTTCTAGTTAAACTTTATTTAGTTACCTACTTAGTTATGTGTGCTTACACACTTTTACAAATTATCCCTTGCGATTATTTCATATGTTTATTTATATGTCAACCAATTTCTAGTTGATATAAAATGCTCGGATCTATTCATTAGAATCTTGGAGCATATTTTACGGGTGATATGACGCATGTCTATCCGGCATGACACCATTAATTTAATTTAATTTAATTTATCTTAATTTTGGATATATATAAATACGGCCCCTTATTTGTAGAGCTAACTTAGTTGAAAGGACTTGACTGCTGTTTCTAGATGTCGATAACCCTATTCACGCCACCGGGACGAAGCTGGTATGACGTGTGTATTTTTAGTAAATACAACACGTGTTACTAGCCAGTCGCTGATTTGAATTTGATGCGTAAACACAGATGGTTGGACCTTGTTGAAAATCCATCATCTGGCTACTGTCGTTTACCAATCGATTAATTGTTGAAATATATTTCTTTAATGGAATATATACAAGGGAGATTAATCATTTCATAAGGTATCTATTTTTGAAGTTCTAGTTAAATTTTATTTAGTTACCTACCTAGCTATGTGTGCTTACACACTTTTACAAATTATCCTCTTTAATTGTTTCATATGTTTATTTATATGTCAATCAATTTCTAGTTGATATATATATATATATATATATATATATATATATATATATATATATATATATATTTATATATATATATATATATTTATATATATATATATATATATATATATATATATATATATTTATATATATATATATATATATATATATATTTAATATGTATATATATATCTTTGATTTATATGGAACTTTATCCTCTATTGCAATTTTCTTAAACGATACAAATCCGAGAATTGCCACTGAAACCTGGCAACACAAATATGAATTTAAATCAGGAAATCCTAAATAACTGCAATATAGAAATCTCACAATTCTAACAGAAACATTTGACAAAGTGCAAAATACAATACAGGACAGTAACAAAGAAAGAAAACAAAATAACAACCAAATACCCAGCTGAGCTTCAATATACAGCATGATGCAATTCCATGGATAAACTAATAAACAGTAAAGCAGAACAAAAAACTTCATACCACATTAAAAGAAAAATCGGACACATTTGGAAAACAACATTTAAAAACAAAAAGAATCACATTCTTGAATATGGTGGAAAATAAAGACAAATATGGAATCTATAAAAAGGGATAAACTCCACTAATCTTACCCTGATCATTCGAAATATAACCCATATCTAACGAAAGAGAACAACAAAGAAAACTACGAGAACAAATGCCAGTTAACAAAATGAACATGGAAATAAATGTCTTAAAATTAGAGCCACCTCCAATGAAGAAAAATACAAGAATATTGACTAACAAATAAAGAAGGAATGGGCTAAAAAAGCTGAGGCACCAACTGTAGAAAATTTACTTAACTCCTGGAAACAGGACTGCGAGAATGCAAAACATATATTGCTACAACGATGGGAAAAATATGAAAAATGGTTCATTAAATATGAAGAGGAATTTAAGAAAATACATCAACCATATAAACCATTTCATAATGCAATTAAACAATTCAAGAACTTCTACAGAAACAGGCATTGCACCAAACCCAACACTACTAAGCCACAGATATAATCCCACCCAACATAAACCAAACAGAGCCAACTACAGCAGAAGACACACACCCAAACCCCACCACATAGGCGAACGCAAAAAATCACCCACAGAACCAAACCCCAAGACAAGGCAGAGCAACCCGTGACATTAACACCATAACTATCAGAAGAAATCCACCCAAGCCACATGAAATCCCAACAAAACTGTTCACAATAACAACAACAGGTACCACCCCCAACACAACAAAGAACGTCTTCATCACATAAGCACTATGTACTTCAGGAGAAAACAACCCAAATCACAGGAAATCCCAGCAGATCACTTACACAATAATCACTACAAGTACCACCCTAAACTCTACAATTACTTTCATAAAAAACAACCAACAGACTCACACAAAACAGATAAACAACAGACAACAGTCACACCCTAAATAACATTCCTTTTTTAGAACAAACCCGATGGCACCCATACATCACAAACGAAGGTAATTAATCCCTGAAATAAATCGCTAACTGTCACCCATATAGACATATTAAGTAACGGACTGAACTTTATACCCACACCACAAAAATCAAATTTTCCCGAAATGATATATGACGTCAGGGAATTTGCCGAAACTTTTTCCAATAACATTGACATTAGAGACGAATCACAAGTGAGAAATAAAAGTGATTACTGCGCAACGAAAGGAAGGAATAAAAAGCATTAGACACCTACTGCGAACACATCAATTTTCCATATAAAAAAAAATCGAAAATAGACACACCAAATCGAACTTCTCAAAACATGAATGAAAGGGACTATTTGCACTACAAGAAATAACTATTATAATAGTCGATAAAGGGAACACTATAATTATGATGAACACAGACTACTGTAAAGATCTGACATTCAAAATACTAGACGATAACAACCACTCCGAAGAAATAAAAAAAAAATATCCACAAACAAAAACATCAGAGAATCTTCGATCATTACTGCAGAAATATCACAAAGGCCTTTAATATCACAAAGGCATTTCACATTCAAAACGAGTACATTTTAGGCTTACAGAAGATCCACAAATCGAAACATAAACTATGCTTGTAACTCCTCAATAAATAAATACATATAACACCTTCAGATGATTTTAAAATCAAACCAATTACAGCAGGGCCAGCGTGTGAAACACAAAGACTAGGCAACTTTCAGGACTTCCTGCTAAAGCCCTTCTTGAAACACATCCAAAGCTACATATGATACGAATTAGACATGCTGAACCACCTGCCAAAAACGGTAAGTAAAAACACAATTCTTTTTCGTTCACGTTGTAATTCTTTACACAAACATACCCCATGACTATTGATGATGGATTTATGCTTTGGCAGGAAAACATAAACACACTCATTGAATTCAAGAATATGATAAACAACTTAAATAACATACAGTTCACGATTGGAATCTAACCACAATGAATTAGCCTTCTTTGATATATTAATTTGAAAAACCGTCGGGATACTAGAAACGCACATCTGCACGGACTACAAATACTACCTTCTATTCACACCCAGTTACCCAAAACATAGAACAATTAAATATTCCCTTTAATCTAGCAAAACTAATTTGCAACATAGTATCAGATGCAAATAAATGTGAATAAAGACTAGATGAACTTAAAAACATACTTATCCTAAGAGCCTTTCTACTTGGTATAATCACCAATGGAGTAGACAAGACAACATGCACTGACTTCCATGCACTTAGCAAATCAAAACAAAGGAGCAAGAACAATAGCTTACCATATGTATTAACCTTCAACCCGAGAAATATTGAAATGTTTGACAACTTCCACAAATACCCCCCACCCCATGCTGTTTGAGGATGAAAAAATGAAATAAACAAGGTAACACACACAATCATAAAACGAGTAAATCAGACAAAGTTGGAATCCCTTTTATTAATTCATATATATATATATATATATATATATATATATATATATAAGGAAAGTGCCAGGACCTCGACGGCTACGCTCCGGCCGTTTCGGCAGCTGGATCCCAACTGTTCGGATCCAGTTGTCGAAACGGGCGGAGCTCAGCTGTCGGGGTCCTGCCTTTTTTCAAATTACCCACTCTACTACCATAAGTATCAAGTACTCTGGTGCGTTATCGTCCATCTGATTCCTTACCACACTTTCTTTTTTTCTTTGTATATATATAAAACAACCACCACCAAATTACTCCCAATAAGATCGTTGTTTGAGTTCCTTACACTCACACACACACACATACACACACACACACACATACACATACACACACATACACACACACATACACGCACACATACACACATTCACACGCACTTAAGCACTCACTCACACACACTAACACTCATTCAGACACACAAACACTCACTCACATACACCCATAAACGCTCACACACACCACGAAACAAAAGAAATAATAAATACTTTCTTTCCAAATCAACCATTAATCCAAAGAGAGATCTTTGACACATCCTGATTTGCTGTCTTCTTTTCAACATACAAAATACCTTGGACTTCAGACCATTATATACCACCATTCATTCACTTGAGACAATACACACACATACACCTGCACACAGAAACCTTCTCATGAAACAGCATTCAATTGAATTTTGACCAACAGTTGAAATCCCACTATCACACCCACACACACAAAAATAAAAAAAAAACAGTATATATAAGAATAATTCTTCTAGATAAACCCAGATATTCTCATTACACAGAAATGACGATACTTTTTTCAACTACAAATTACCTAATTTTTGCTGGACCGGTAAACGCTCTGTTTAATCAGCTCTTAAATATTACTGGAATTCTATAAGAATCCAGCTTCTATAACTCTCGGCAGAAACGAATGAGTGAGTGGTCTTGATAAACGCTAATGAGTGAGAAACAGAACTGTCGATCACTCTCTTTTGGTTTTGCTGAAAATAAGTAAGTGACAGAGTCACTACTTTAAAACTCATGGCGAATGGTCTTCAAAATGTTTTTAATTAAACATAGAGTATATTGCCAAATATACTATACATACATTAATATATATATATATATATATATATATATATATATATATATATATATATATATATATATATATATATATATATATATATTGTAAGGGCTGAGGTTGAGATCGTTATCAACTTACTTCGATCTCGTCTTTTAAAGTTTTCTAAAACAAATTCAATTCGAGCACACGTATCGGATGAATTGTAATACAACATTTCTAGCCAGCAGCCTAGGCTATGAAATCTGTGCAATTATAGTATCGATAGATTTATGAAAACATTAGAATACTCAAAATTTCATCAATTAACACAGTCAGTATTTGCCTAGTTTATCAAACAAAACTCCGCAGGGGAACAAAACACGACGTCTAAACTGGTACAGTTCTGTTTCAAATTCTGTGGGTCATCGATTAATAACAAATCCATTACCAGAAAAATTCGACCATATAATAATGGATTAGGATTTCTGAAAATCGATCTCACTACTAAATTTTCAAGTCGGTGCCGGTATCACACGTGTGGCATTAATTGTTAGTCGATCAGCAAATAACAGCAGCTGTGGCAGGCTCGTTCGTATTGGCGGTAATGCTTATTATAGTAGCATAATTTCATTTTCATATGTATATAATTATATATATATATATATATGAATATATATATATAATTATGTGTGTGTGTATATGTGTATGAATATACGTCCCGAGGTATACTTATGGATATGTATGTGTAGGTATGTGCTTAGGCGGCTATGCTGTTTTGTGTATAGTTATGTTTCTATATACATGGTATGTAAATATACATGTATATGTATGCATGTATCCATTTCCCGATTGAAATACAGCGGCTGATAGTTACCCACAGTAAAGTTTGACTATCAATCATCCATAATGTGTCGATTTGTGTTCCATTAAGCGAACAGAATGTAGTAAGATTTCCCTTGAGACTTCCACCTAAGCGTTTCAAATGGATGCTACAGGCAAATGTGACTTCGACTTCATTACCAATAGAGCTGGATCTTTTTTCCCCTATCTGTGCAAAGTACGAAATCATTCACAGTGGATATATATACGTACTTACATATATCGACTTGCCGGTACGTAGATGCAGACATTCACATGCACACGGAAAAAATAATGATGTACGATATTTCAGTCACACGATTTATCACTTTTCCTCTTCCTCTCTATTTTCTGTATTTAACTATATCTTTATGCATATATATATATATATATATATGCTGCATAGATATATATATACATATATATTCATATGTATATATATATATATTCATATGTATATATATATATATTTGTACGTACATATATATATACATATATATATATATAGTGACGAAACATAAGTCAATTGCATGAACCCATAATCCTTATATATATATATATATATATATATATATATATATATATATATATATATATATATATACACATATAAATATACATATATATACATATATATATATATATATATATATATATGCATTTATGCATATGCCCGAACACACAAACACACACACACACACACACACACACACACACACACACACACACACACACACACACACACACACACACACACACACACACACACAGAAGCAATTCCATTTAGTATGCAGTAATACGTTTGCAGATGTTGTGATTCAATAAGTAACATTTATGCAGCCGAAATAATATAGAGTTAAACTAAATATACATGAATATGTTGTATTTTTTTATGCAAATGCATGCTTTTCTATTCGTGCATATGTGATTGTTCGCTGTGTGTGCAGAGAAACGTAAAGTCTATCAGTGATTCAATGCAAAGCTGCATCAGTGCGTAGATGCATAACAACATTGGTTTGTATCCTAATACATAAAATATTGAAAATTCTCGTCTTGTCATAAATATATAGCCATAGTGTAAATGTTTTATCATATATTATAAATTTATTCCGCTGTATTTGTAATATGTGCCTGTGTATGTCTGCTAGACACTAGATGGAGGCACTAGAATTCAGCAAAAAGAGAGTAGCATATAAATCAGTAAGAAAGAACTCTAAAGAAAGGAAGGTGAAAAGAAAGAAAAAGAAAGAAGGAAGGACAAAAGAATGAAAGAAATAACGAAAGAAATAAAGAGAAAAAGATATGATTGGGCAAAGTGTTAGTGTTGAGTGTTAAAGAAATATTTCTTTTATTTCTAATAGTTAACACGGAGGAAGTCTGGCAACGTCAATATTCTTAGTAAGGATTTATATATTATATATATTTCCTGATATATTAGGCCAAAGAATTTAAGTTGCACCTATCTTTGACCAATGAAGTAATATTTTCATTGGGTTTCCATTACTATTTCTTTCCTGCTGTCGATTTTCAGGTTAAAAGCGATGTAAAAATATATAAATAACATAGCACATCACCCAGTCCTGGAATTGAAATTGCAACCTTATTATCATAAGATATATAGGCTAACCAATTAGCCACGTACGTTAACAACACTGTGTACCCCTTTTTTAACAATATAACAAAGCAATTTTAACAGAAAGAACTATTGTTAATAAACGTTTGACTGAAGCATTTTCCACAAACATGGCAAATCTCTTCTTGAATGTAACCTGTTTTGTCAATGCATCCTTTCCACGAAATTGATTTTATTGTACGCTATATATAATTATAGCCGCCATTCCCGGTGATTTTATTGAACATTCTATGGTAAACTTTTGTGGTAAATTTTTGTTGTGGAAAAAGAATGTTTGCTTTTCCATATTCTGTGTTATATATCAGATTTAATTTTAAATGTATGGAGAATTATATCAGATGCTGGAATCCTCATATCTTTTATATTCTAATTTGGGAAAACTGCTACATTTATTTTAATTTATACCCTGAAGGGACTGCCCTTTAATGCAATATACTAATGCTGTAACATTTGAGGAATATTTCACAATCGTATATCAGGTTATTATGGTTTTTTAGTCTTTTCTGACAGATTTTACTATTAGCAAAGTGTGTTTGGAGTCATTTTTTTATGTTTAATGGACATCCACGTACAGTAGTATCCGTTATGATCAAAGATAGCCTAAAATTATCTACGTCTAGGGAAGTCTCTAAAATAGGATGTCTGATGAAAAAGTATATATCTCTATTATTTCTCATGCGAAGTAATGAAGTTATAGTGACAAATGTCATGTCATATGCGTAGCAATATCAGGGGATGGTGACAGATTTCATTGCCTATCGAAGACTTGTGCATCAGAATATTTACCACAGAGAAAATTAGTTGCAATCCATACTACCAGGAAGTGCGTCGACGTCTTCGTGATGCAGCTTGACGCAAACGACCGGAACAGTTGGCCTCTAGCTGCTGAATTAGGGCAATGCTCCGGCACTTTTGTCACAGTTGATCCATCGATTCTTGCCACAGGAACGCATTTCGCTTATGCGCTAGTATCCATACTTTCCAAACATAGCCTTTTCTGACAACTAGTTGTTCTCCTAAATGAAGATCGCTCTGAAATACTCCCTGTTTGAGACTGGGGAGAGCATCATCCAAGTTGCGATGTCAAAGCTGTTGACCATTTCCAGAAGAAAAAATTTCAGACATGCGTCAAACGCTGAAAGATCTGCTGGATAGCGTGGAGGCATAATAAGCCTATATCGAATGGAATTAGCAAATGAATACCTACAAGTACGTACTTTCTACTCCCATCCGTTCTGGTATTTTGCCATTCAAAAGAAGGTCTAGTTTTTGGTATGGTAACCGTAACAGCCAGTATATACTACACCAACTCGGATAATTAATCCGAACGTCATCCCCAGACAACAAATCAGAACAATGGACTACTAACGTTGCAAAATAGATCAGACAGCGTCCGTGGACGAATAACAGAACGAAGTGTAATCGTTAAAGTACATGAGATAATTTGCAGAAGGACAAGGAAAATAAAAAGAAAAACACATACTTCAAACAAAATAAATGGAATCGTAGAAGCGGAGGAATCTGTCGGAAATAAATGAAATCAGATATTAATTATACGGACTGCGAAATAGGCGAGAACTTAATGAACACTACTTAAATGAAACCGTGGCTTTATGAAGCAAAAGATATGACTCCTGCGTCGCTGGTCAACTGACAGGGGTGAAATAGCTTTGAACAAAAAAGTAGAGAGAATTTGGGGCAAATAGTACAAAAGGTTGGAAATATAGAATTAGTCACAATCGATACTTCCCAGAAGAGACTGTATAATAGTCGTTAAAATTCACCACGATCTTAAAATTAGACTTAACGTTTCAACTAATTATGGATCTGGTCAAAATAGAACTCAAAATGTAATATTGAAAATGAATACCTTAATTATGGAAATGATATTGGTCAAAATAGAACTCAAACTTTAATATTGAAGATTAATACCTGCACCAGTCACTCAGTCCAGCCTCCATGCGAACATCACGCTGCTTCAAGTCGAAAGATAAGTTCACGTTGCCCAACACCAGATGCTAAACTCAGGAGCAGAGAAACTAACACAATTTCTGTCCCTTCACTTGCTCCGAGAAACTGTACCTTCGACATTCAACACAGACCTGAGGAGACATTGAGATGCAATAGTCCATGTCAAACTAAATAAATGTATTAGCCTTAGTTATAAACCGTAGTTCATCCGACATCAAATAAGCCTTTAGATATAATATCAAAACACTACTAAATCAAGACAGTGCAGAGAAAATGTTTTAAGCTTAATTTAAAAACGAAAGATCATACTTATGCCCACCCCCCCTTATCTCACGCCCCCCTCTCTCTCTCTCTCTCTCTTTTAAACAAATACTTACCTAGAGTTACAGACGAATCGTGTTGCTAAGCACTCGGTTCTATTACAATGTTTTATCTCATGTGCGGTTGTTTTCGGGATAGTTCAATCGTATTCGTATCGATCTCAGCTCAGAGTAAAATCCAAATGAGCGGGGCTCGATTTTCCCTCGACATCGCATCAACTATGCGAGTTTATATGTGCAAAAAACACATATTAAATGTGTTTTTTGCACATATAAAGTATCTGATGTCAAGGCAGAATAGGACCAGGATCATTATGATTACACCCAGAGCTGATCGATACTGAAACGATTGTAGATTGCCAATAACGTTTTTATATATATATATGATGCAACATTGCCTTCAATCAAACTTACAGTTTTGTCTATTTATATTATATATATAATCTATTGTAAACTCATTCTTTGATTTATTCATTGAACTTTGTTTAACCTTAATATAT
>OZ024742.1:132729352-132734352 GCA_964016885.1 Eledone cirrhosa
GGACATAGCTATCCACCAGTTAATTTTATTGCTCATATTTTGTCGATTCTATTGAGTGATGAATAGCTTTTGTTTTATTTTAACATGTCTATTGAGCACTCTAATTCGATATGTGTATTTCCATATTCACTCGAATTATTTTCGCGGATATAGGGGTCATCTCCCTTGTCTAATGCCATGTGCGTTTTTCACCGCTAGTTGACTCCTTTGCCGCCAGGATAAAACTCGTTGACAACGTAAATTCCTTTCCACTTATTCTAGTAGGCTTTTATATTTATATGTGAGCTGATAGAGTACTGTCTTAGGATTTACAGAAACCCATGAAGCTAGATTTAACACCTTTCTAGTGGGTCCGGGTATGATTTTACATTCATTTAAATTATTGACGTATTGTTTTATTGATATTTTTTATCTGTTTGGCCCGAATCTTCCTTTATCGATTTTAAATCGTATGGTTGATTGTAGACTTGTTCTATATGTGACGGTATTTTAACGATAGTTATAGCTCTGATTCATCTGAATTATTGAGCCCTCTGCCGCTCATATCGGATTTCGTTTTTCGTTAACTCGTGCGCCGATTTTTCGATACTCGATCTTTCTAATATATTTAGCTCTGGACATAGCTATCCACCAGTTAATTTTATTGCTCATATTTTGTCGATTCTATTGAGTGATGAATAGCTTTTGTTTTATTTTAACATGTCTATTGAGCACTCTAATTCGATATGTGTATTTCCATATTCACTCGAATTATTTTCGCGGATATAGGGGTCATCTCCCTTGTCTAATGCCATGTGCGTTTTTCACCGCTAGTTGACTCCTTTGCCGCCAGGATAAAACTCGTTGACAACGTAAATTCCTTTCCACTTATTCTAGTAGGCTTTTATATTTATATGTGAGCTGATAGAGTACTGTCTTAGGATTTACAGAAACCCATGAAGCTAGATTTAACACCTTTCTAGTGGGTCCGGGTATGATTTTACATTCATTTAAATTATTGACGTATTGTTTTATTGATATTTTTTATCTGTTTGGCCCGAATCTTCCTTTATCGATTTTAAATCGTATGGTTGATTGTAGACTTGTTCTATATGTGACGGTATTTTAACGATAGTTATAGCTCTGATTCATCTGAATTATTGAGCCCTCTGCCGCTCATATCGGATTTCGTTTTTCGTTAACTCGTGCGCCGATTTTTCGATACTCGATCTTTCTAATATATTTAGCTCTGGACATAGCTATCCACCAGTTAATTTTATTGCTCATATTTTGTCGATTCTATTGAGTGATGAATAGCTTTTGTTTTATTTTAACATGTCTATTGAGCACTCTAATTCGATATGTGTATTTCCATATTCACTCGAATTATTTTCGCGGATATAGGGGTCATCTCCCTTGTCTAATGCCATGTGCGTTTTTCACCGCTAGTTGACTCCTTTGCCGCCAGGATAAAACTCGTTGACAACGTAAATTCCTTTCCACTTATTCTAGTAGGCTTTTATATTTATATGTGAGCTGATAGAGTACTGTCTTAGGATTTACAGAAACCCATGAAGCTAGATTTAACACCTTTCTAGTGGGTCCGGGTATGATTTTACATTCATTTAAATTATTGACGTATTGTTTTATTGATATTTTTTATCTGTTTGGCCCGAATCTTCCTTTATCGATTTTAAATCGTATGGTTGATTGTAGACTTGTTCTATATGTGACGGTATTTTAACGATAGTTATAGCTCTGATTCATCTGAATTATTGAGCCCTCTGCCGCTCATATCGGATTTCGTTTTTCGTTAACTCGTGCGCCGATTTTTCGATACTCGATCTTTCTAATATATTTAGCTCTGGACATAGCTATCCACCAGTTAATTTTATTGCTCATATTTTGTCGATTCTATTGAGTGATGAATAGCTTTTGTTTTATTTTAACATGTCTATTGAGCACTCTAATTCGATATGTGTATTTCCATATTCACTCGAATTATTTTCGCGGATATAGGGGTCATCTCCCTTGTCTAATGCCATGTGCGTTTTTCACCGCTAGTTGACTCCTTTGCCGCCAGGATAAAACTCGTTGACAACGTAAATTCCTTTCCACTTATTCTAGTAGGCTTTTATATTTATATGTGAGCTGATAGAGTACTGTCTTAGGATTTACAGAAACCCATGAAGCTAGATTTAACACCTTTCTAGTGGGTCCGGGTATGATTTTACATTCATTTAAATTATTGACGTATTGTTTTATTGATATTTTTTATCTGTTTGGCCCGAATCTTCCTTTATCGATTTTAAATCGTATGGTTGATTGTAGACTTGTTCTATATGTGACGGTATTTTAACGATAGTTATAGCTCTGATTCATCTGAATTATTGAGCCCTCTGCCGCTCATATCGGATTTCGTTTTTCGTTAACTCGTGCGCCGATTTTTCGATACTCGATCTTTCTAATATATTTAGCTCTGGACATAGCTATCCACCAGTTAATTTTATTGCTCATATTTTGTCGATTCTATTGAGTGATGAATAGCTTTTGTTTTATTTTAACATGTCTATTGAGCACTCTAATTCGATATGTGTATTTCCATATTCACTCGAATTATTTTCGCGGATATAGGGGTCATCTCCCTTGTCTAATGCCATGTGCGTTTTTCACCGCTAGTTGACTCCTTTGCCGCCAGGATAAAACTCGTTGACAACGTAAATTCCTTTCCACTTATTCTAGTAGGCTTTTATATTTATATGTGAGCTGATAGAGTACTGTCTTAGGATTTACAGAAACCCATGAAGCTAGATTTAACACCTTTCTAGTGGGTCCGGGTATGATTTTACATTCATTTAAATTATTGACGTATTGTTTTATTGATATTTTTTATCTGTTTGGCCCGAATCTTCCTTTATCGATTTTAAATCGTATGGTTGATTGTAGACTTGTTCTATATGTGACGGTATTTTAACGATAGTTATAGCTCTGATTCATCTGAATTATTGAGCCCTCTGCCGCTCATATCGGATTTCGTTTTTCGTTAACTCGTGCGCCGATTTTTCGATACTCGATCTTTCTAATATATTTAGCTCTGGACATAGCTATCCACCAGTTAATTTTATTGCTCATATTTTGTCGATTCTATTGAGTGATGAATAGCTTTTGTTTTATTTTAACATGTCTATTGAGCACTCTAATTCGATATGTGTATTTCCATATTCACTCGAATTATTTTCGCGGATATAGGGGTCATCTCCCTTGTCTAATGCCATGTGCGTTTTTCACCGCTAGTTGACTCCTTTGCCGCCAGGATAAAACTCGTTGACAACGTAAATTCCTTTCCACTTATTCTAGTAGGCTTTTATATTTATATGTGAGCTGATAGAGTACTGTCTTAGGATTTACAGAAACCCATGAAGCTAGATTTAACACCTTTCTAGTGGGTCCGGGTATGATTTTACATTCATTTAAATTATTGACGTATTGTTTTATTGATATTTTTTATCTGTTTGGCCCGAATCTTCCTTTATCGATTTTAAATCGTATGGTTGATTGTAGACTTGTTCTATATGTGACGGTATTTTAACGATAGTTATAGCTCTGATTCATCTGAATTATTGAGCCCTCTGCCGCTCATATCGGATTTCGTTTTTCGTTAACTCGTGCGCCGATTTTTCGATACTCGATCTTTCTAATATATTTAGCTCTGGACATAGCTATCCACCAGTTAATTTTATTGCTCATATTTTGTCGATTCTATTGAGTGATGAATAGCTTTTGTTTTATTTTAACATGTCTATTGAGCACTCTAATTCGATATGTGTATTTCCATATTCACTCGAATTATTTTCGCGGATATAGGGGTCATCTCCCTTGTCTAATGCCATGTGCGTTTTTCACCGCTAGTTGACTCCTTTGCCGCCAGGATAAAACTCGTTGACAACGTAAATTCCTTTCCACTTATTCTAGTAGGCTTTTATATTTATATGTGAGCTGATAGAGTACTGTCTTAGGATTTACAGAAACCCATGAAGCTAGATTTAACACCTTTCTAGTGGGTCCGGGTATGATTTTACATTCATTTAAATTATTGACGTATTGTTTTATTGATATTTTTTATCTGTTTGGCCCGAATCTTCCTTTATCGATTTTAAATCGTATGGTTGATTGTAGACTTGTTCTATATGTGACGGTATTTTAACGATAGTTATAGCTCTGATTCATCTGAATTATTGAGCCCTCTGCCGCTCATATCGGATTTCGTTTTTCGTTAACTCGTGCGCCGATTTTTCGATACTCGATCTTTCTAATATATTTAGCTCTGGACATAGCTATCCACCAGTTAATTTTATTGCTCATATTTTGTCGATTCTATTGAGTGATGAATAGCTTTTGTTTTATTTTAACATGTCTATTGAGCACTCTAATTCGATATGTGTATTTCCATATTCACTCGAATTATTTTCGCGGATATAGGGGTCATCTCCCTTGTCTAATGCCATGTGCGTTTTTCACCGCTAGTTGACTCCTTTGCCGCCAGGATAAAACTCGTTGACAACGTAAATTCCTTTCCACTTATTCTAGTAGGCTTTTATATTTATATGTGAGCTGATAGAGTACTGTCTTAGGATTTACAGAAACCCATGAAGCTAGATTTAACACCTTTCTAGTGGGTCCGGGTATGATTTTACATTCATTTAAATTATTGACGTATTGTTTTATTGATATTTTTTATCTGTTTGGCCCGAATCTTCCTTTATCGATTTTAAATCGTATGGTTGATTGTAGACTTGTTCTATATGTGACGGTATTTTAACGATAGTTATAGCTCTGATTCATCTGAATTATTGAGCCCTCTGCCGCTCATATCGGATTTCGTTTTTCGTTAACTCGTGCGCCGATTTTTCGATACTCGATCTTTCTAATATATTTAGCTCTGGACATAGCTATCCACCAGTTAATTTTATTGCTCATATTTTGTCGATTCTATTGAGTGATGAATAGCTTTTGTTTTATTT
>OZ024742.1:132739352-132756852 GCA_964016885.1 Eledone cirrhosa
CAAATTATTTTCAAATCTTAACGGAACACTCTGCATATCTCTACCCCGAACTCTTTTTATCGATTGAAGTATTTTTATGTCCGATAAAATATGAAAAAGAAGAAACCCTTTCTCCTTGGCGTTTAGTTAGCAGTGACAACAATAGCATCATTCCTTAAATCGTGTATTGAATATTTCAAACTCACAGTGTAGTCTAAAACACACAATAGTATTACTTTGTAAAACTCAACGGGTTCTACTTCTTACTACATTCTCTGAATTTGGCCAATGTGTTTAACTGACGAAGTTGATTGTTTTATCTTTTAATGGTATCCTTTTCAACTTTTACATATTAATTTGAACGATGATTTTAATTGTTCACACCGTGGAGGAATCAAAATATACTCATTTGTTTTTCTCTGCAAACTGAGTATACATAAGCCTTTTACTGTTGGTCATTATTTTAATAGTTTCAGTCATCTAACTGCGCCATGATAGGTCACTGCCTTAAAAGTTTTTCAGTTTTTGTTGTACTTTTATGACTGAAAGTTGGTCTATTATATGTTACAGCTGATATTCCTTGAGTGAATCCTGGTATAGTTAACTGGTTCGTTATCCTGGATAGAAGCAGTAGCATAGCTAGAGGCTGGGGGAGGGGTTCCGACCCGGGCGACACATTTATGAGGGCGGCACCTTTGGGTTTGTTGTAGGATATTAACGTTCTTTTAATGCTGCAGCAGAATAATATAATTGTACACAGACTAGTTTATATTTATATATATATATATATATATATATATATATATAGCTTAAATAGGAGTGAGAATAAGAAGAAAGCAAGAACGAGGGGGGGGGGGTCCTCATCAGTTGTCTACTGCGGGTCTCGGATATTTCCACGCTTTAAAGGCAAGATATCTACCGCCCAGAGCGTTCCCTAACTGAGTAAGTTATTGGGAAAACGGAGGATGGAGGGAAGGAAATAGAAGGGAAAGGGGAAGAAAAGATAAAACTGCGAAAAAAAAAAAACACACTGAGCAATATGCGAGCAACATAAGGTAAGAAAATCCAAGACCACAGCGATAACAAAACTTATATATATATACTACTTTAATAGTAAGTCACTGAGCAATATATACATTTTTTGGAAGCACGGGGGCGGCAGAATGAAGGGCTGCACCAGGCGGTACACACTCTAGCCACGTCACTGAATAGGAGTTCATCCAACAATTGCGAATGTTTTACACTTTTGCTTTTCTTGTGTAGGCACTCAAAATATGAAGAATGGGAATGGCGTATTCTCGCTCGCGATTTCAACGAAAAAGTATCTTACATACGAATACAGCTCTGCATAAATACTGAGGCTGGTTTATCATTTAGCACACCTGAAGGCGGTGCTTCATAATAATCGTTGTCAAAGTGTGAATTGAGGAATACGTGTAAAAGCGCGAAAAAGTTTACAAAAACATCAACAAAAGAAATAACGATTGAAAATAACTACAACATAATTTAGAGTTATTGATGAATTAATATCCGTAAACAACATAGTTGTCTATTTCAGTGCATGGGTAAACAATACATACATTCAGTTCTCTTGAGTCATGATCATACCAATCCCTTGACATTTATATCGCAGACAGCTTTATCTTCTTATTACTAGCTTTGTAATAAACATTAATCTTAAATATAGTTCAGTATTTCTTCTTTTATCCTCATCTCCCAACACTTCAAAACACCTAGACCGAAAGAGAATAAATAAACTTACTATCTATATCGAATGCCACAGCATACGTACAGACACAAACACAGGCTTATACGGAAACGCACAAGTTTATAGTGACATGGGACATATATAAATATATATATATATATATATATATATATATATATATATATATATAGACACACACACACATATATATATATATATATATATATATATATATGTGTGTGTGTGTGTGTAGGTATATATATATATATATATATATATATATATATATATATATATATACAGAGATAGAGGGGGGAGAGAGGATAGATAATAAAGCTATCTATTCAGGAGTGAATTAAATACACTCTTTCACTCTAAAATCAGTAGGTGTTCGAATCTCATCGACGGTTCTCTGTTGTGCTGTTTCAATCCTACATCTGCTTATTACAGGATAATAACACATCATGTGCTTAGTACAATGTTTCCAGATGTAAGAAAAATATTTATTTAAATCTCTGTACTTGGAAATTATATTCTAGGTCTAAAAACATAATTTTTGCGCCACAGGTTGTCTATTTATTGAGAATTGCACAACCACTGGTGGTTTTGAAAATAACACTAAATGCAGAAAATTCCGAGTTTTAAAAGAAAGTACATTTTGTACTTTATGCTAGTATATGTGTAATTCATTGTTGCTACATTTGGCACAAGGCCAGCAATTACTCAGTGGTACTTTATCCTTACATGTAAGGATGAAAGGCAAAGTTAACCTCGGCGGGATTTGAACTCAGATCATAAAGGACCGTAACTCTTTGCTGCAAAGCATGGCGTCCGACGCTCTACCGATACTGCCAATCCACCGCCCTCTTATATGTGTAATTAATGAATTCAAATGTTGTTCAGCAGTATTTTCATAATCGCACTGAAGTAAGTTTTACATAAGGCTTCGGTTTACATACATAAACCTTGGGTTAAAGACTCACTTACAACTAGGATACTTCGAATACAGTGCTACTGTCTGAAAACTTAGAGGTATTCTATAATTAATGGGTTTGAACGTCTTGAGAGTTAAATCTGGTCGACCGAAACTGTGTTAATACTCATTTCATCTCTCAATTTATATATATATTATTGTCGCATTCGTTTGTTTGAGTGTATGTGGCCATAATCGTCCACAGCTCTGATTTGGTTGACCACCTGGACATTAATATTATTTTCCATATCTGGCACTCATTTTATTGATCTCTATTTTGTCCAGCCGCTAAATTTTGGGATATAAACACGAACACCGTCAAAAAAGTAAACAAGCTTACACACACACACACACACATATATATATATAATATATATATATATATATATATATATATATATATATATATATAAATAGAGGTGTGCCACACGAGTTGTGATATATTAGTAAAAAGGAAAAGAAAATGATGACAAATTTTTCCCAGTGAAAATGTTGCCACCATTTTCTTTGTCTTTTTACTAATATATATATATATATATATATATATATATATATATATATATTGTTATACTTTGGGAGGGTCATATTGTTGTAATAATATTGCCAGAAAAAATAATAACAGAACACAGTCACTGTTTGGTTGGTTGGATTTCGCTTCTGTATCTTTTATATCTCCACAGTTAATTAATTTGGTCCTCAATGTTTATCATTGACTGACCAACGGTCAAAAATACAGATATAATATAGATATAAACACATATATTTGTCTAACAAAGTTATTCGGTTGCACATCTGCAACATCATCAGTGGTACTATTATGTTCCTCCTATTGTATTGTATGTCTACGTCATTTTTATTTTATCTGCTTATTTATTTATTTATTTTTGTCTTCTTCTCTGCGCATGCGTTTATATATATATATATATATATGAGTGTGTATGTGTGTGTGTGTATATATATATATATATATATATATATATATATATATATATATGTGTGTGTGTGTGTGTGTGCGCGTGTGTTTCTTTATGCGTGTCCATACTCTATTTTGAGAAATTGTAATGGGATTGGCTGTCAGAGATTTTAAAATATTTTATAGAATATCTGGCTTTCATCGTACTCGAGGTGTTAAGATTATTTATTTATTATTGATTATGTTTTGAAAATTCCCAATATGTTGGCTGTGTTGTAGTGATAATAGCCCGTTTTTATAATTCAAACAAAACATGATTTTCGATAAAAATTGCACTGAACAGATTTGAGATTTAATCATTGAATTTCTTGTTTCCATTTCTTTCCACCATTTCCCCTCCTGGTGTTAATCAAACATATACATTTTTTGTTGTTGAATGACTGTCACATATAACGTGGGACACTTTTTTTCATTGTCACACAGAATGAAGCAAGAAATGTAGAATTCTCATTAGCTTGAGAGTAATTTCTGTTTATTTCTGTGTATTTGGGATTTTATATTTCTGCATATATATGCCTACGGCTGTGCATATTTATGTGTAAATGCAGAGTATTTGCATATGTATGTGTAGCCAGGATACGTGAAATGCTGATTGTTTTGTTTTTATTTCAATCATATTTTGTTTACTGGCTCTGCCACAATTTAATTAAACATAGCGAAATCTCATTAAACTTTGTTATCGTAATGTAAATTATCAACACTGAGAATATTGTTTACTTTCATTATTGTTTTTTTTTTCTTCTAATTAATTAAATAAATCATTTTGACTTGCTAAATACATTCAATACAATACTAGGGAATAATTAATGGCTTCTTTCCATCACATCTGTAAATATATTTGGTCGAAATGGCCGAAATATACGTAAACATACATACAGAAAAATAATGTTGAAAATGATATTTGAATTCAGTTGTTTTTCTCAATCATAATCCTGCTTTCATGAGGTTGATTTGTGTTGGGATGGCTACATTTCGAATTTAATATTTTCTCAGTTTTTTAAAATCGATCGGATATCTATATTTCTATCAACAGGCATAACGTCTTGCAAAATACAGTAACCAGTGTCCCTAGCGTAATGGATAAGGGAATCCCTCGCTTCCTATCGATGTGGAATTCAAGGCCTCCTAGGTCCCACTATCGACAATCTACTGGCTTTTGGGTATTTTACCCGATTTTCTCAAATGTTATATAGTGATAGACTACTACTATTATAATAACTTAGTTGAGCCGAGTACATTTGTCACACCCACACACACAAACACACGCGCGCGCGCACACACACACACATATATATATATATATATATATATATATATATATAATAATATATATAGTTTTGCGTCTGTGTGAGTATGCAGGTTCGTACGTATGTAGGGTGTGTGTATTGTGTACTTCATGTTTTGGTTGACGTCGTCTCCGAACGTTTGTGTATTTACATATAGGTATGTGTGTGCGCTTGTTATATACGTATTTATTTATTTATATACGTTTATTTAATTATTTATTTATTTGTATACACGCACACACACACACACACACACACACACACACACACACACACACACACACACACACACACACACACACACACACACACGTATTTATACGTGCGTGGTTTTGTATACCTATGGCAAGTGTTTTCCCGTATGCTTGTGTATGTACGTATTTGCATGCGTGTATGTATTTATTTGTATTTTATTTACTTTATTCTTAACTCTGAAGCAGAGATTCATTCGGTTTCCTAGTTAGAATTTTAGTCTAGGACTTCAGCTATACCATTTACGTGGTTTTGTCTTTGCGTGCAATTGTTCTCCACGCTCCACATATGACGTATTATCTTCGTTTTTTCCGTTCATTGCCAGAGAACGTCTCTATGAACCACCTAAGAGAACATTAGTCTACGACTTCTTTTATACCATAAACGTGGTTTTGTCTTTGCGTGTAATTGTTTTTCACCGCTCCTATTAATGACGTATTATATTCGTTTGTTGCCGTTCTTTGTCAGGGAACGTTTCCACGAACCAAAGTATCGTCTGCCTGTCTTCCTCCGGTTGCAACGTTTTTTGAAATATCCACTTCTGCGTTTACAGATTGACTTTGATAGTTACAGAAGATCCCGTTAAGGGTGAAAGCAGCGATTCTTTGCTTAAACTTTAAGCTGTTATTTTAATAAATAAATATATATATTATATATATATATATCATAAATCATGTCCTGAGAATTGTTAGATAAAATATATACCATTTCCTCACCCAATTAGCATAATTAACCATATAAAAAATCAATTAGACCAAGCTATAAGAATAAAGACACTTATGAAGAAATTTCCGACAAATAACCGAAAGCGGACTCTTCGCGGTGGCCCCAATAGAGTATTTATCCAACATTTCAACAGCATGTAGAAACTGACTAAATATACCATCAACCATACACAATTTGGTGCAAATTCAAACTTAGAAGAAATGTGTACATACAGTAATTATATCTCAGACACCTGACCTGATATATATATATATATATATATATATATTTCGTTTCTGAATTTGTTTAGCAAGATTCTTTATTTATGGTGCGTGTGTTTCTTATTGGCAACATGACCTCCCTAAGTATAACAATATATATATATATATATATATATATATATATATATATATATATATATATATATATATATATATATATCAGGTCAGGTGTCTTCCTATGACTGGTACCATGTAGCCCAGTACAAACTGTATCATAATAAGGTGGTCAGCGACTGAACCGGCTTTCCTACCAGACTCATGTCTGGCTAGGAGATTAAATCGAAACCAAGCACCACAAAAACTAGAGCTGTCAAAGGGTGGATGAACTCCACAAAGTCAATGGCCATCCACCTTAACTATGGGCTAAATAGCCTCATCAATTTGCAATTGACCAAGGATGGTGAGTACGGCTTCATCCACCGGAGAGATTAAACTCCATCACAATAACATATGCGATCCTTGTAACTGTCCTCTTATCTGGATTTGGCTTCTCACTCGACATATATTTTCGGGGAAGGTGTATATGTTATGTGTGTATCCCAAACCCATAGCATTGCCATCTTTTCGTGCAGATATATCTTCGCAAGATGTAGGGTGTTGGAGGAGTGGCAATGTGTACAGACTCGACGGGTTAGAAGCACATAGTTGGAAATCAACACGTAGGCGGCTCGAGACTTATGCTAACGTCGCTGAACTTTTACCATGAAGAGCAACATAACTTGGCAGAGTCCTCAGCGTCTGAGCAGCCATTTTTGGAGACGCACTGCACACTTATGCAACAAGAGAAAGTTCTAGAAAAAGTGACGTAAACATAGCCTGTTCAATCATCAAACTAGCCAGCAGTTTGTATTTGGTGGTTGGTTCTAATAGCAGGGAATTCGTTGAAGGGTTGGCCCTCTTCTGTGAAGTGGCAGTTATCGCATACGCATACACACATATAAAGGCATATACCCATATGTATGTGTGTGTTTGTGTGTGTGTGTGTGTGTGTGTGTGTGTGTGTGTGTGTGTGTGTGTGTAGTGGTGTGTGTGTGTGTGTGTGTGTGTGTGCGCGTGGACATTTGATGCAAGCTGCGGGAAACAATGCTATTGACCAACACCCTCCCCGACACTCCATTTATATATCGTAATATTTCAGTCTGACGTTACGCTCATCGAGTGCTTGAGTCTCCGGAAAGCGAGGGATCTGACAACGGGATGTATTATGTAGAGCTAAATCAAATGGGGCGCTAGCGAGGAGCACGTCTACCATGATTCCAACAATTTCGAACCAGTTAAACTATAACAATACAACATCTACGCTATAAACTCTGGTTTATACCATAGGCCTACAGGCAGCTATTTCTTTACTTTTTAATTTTCTTCAATATAAATTATTTTGTTTATAATCATCTCTTTCCCAAATATCTATATTCTTTAATATAACCTGTCCTTTTGTTCTTAATTAATTAATTAATTAATTAGTTTATTTATTTTATTTTTATCCATTTCTTATATAGTTAATTTATGGCATCGGTTATAATATTCATTCTGTTGCAGACCCGTGGGCAATATGGGTTTGGCGAGGGGGAGATGGATGTCAGAACTATTATAGCATCTGCTGTCACTACTACTACAACAGCTACTGATAGAGAGGGGAGGGAGAAAGGCTACCAACCATTTTCACTACTTCATAAACTGACCCACACTTCCGCCAAAATTCGTAGGGTCATACAGGGGCCGGCCGTCGAAGAAACAATACCATGCGTTCGGCCGGTCCCCTGTATCATGAAAAGAAAATCTTTTACGGGGAAATTATTGGATTTTCGCCAACTTAAAGGTTTCTTAGGCACTTTCAATGTTTATTTTAGTTTTTGCCGTCGGAAGAGCGCAGGCTATCATAACTCAGTGAAATATGTATAAAGGAGTTTTAAATAAACCTGAATCAACTGAATATGGCCCCCTACCTTATATTAATACATAATGCCTCGACTTGTACCATTTATACAGTCATTAAGCGCTTCTCTTTATCTGCTTCACAAATGACAGACTATAATGAGGTCCACACATCTCTGATCGTTAACTCCATGACACCCCTCTCTCTCTCTCTCTCTCTCTCTCTCTCTCTCTCTCTATATATATATATATATATATATATATATATATATATATATATATATATATATATATATATATATATATATATATATATATATATAGGGAAAAGTATGACCCCGACGGCAGAGCTCTGCCGTCGGGATCATACCTTTTTCTATTTCCCACTCTACTACCATAAGTATTGAGTACTCTGGTGCGTTATGGTCCATCTGGTTCCTTACCACATTTGTTTTGTTATATATATAGTACATTATGAAGAGAGAAGAAACATTAGATATAATTAGTAATGAGATAAATCATACCTAGCTGGGTCTTCAGGCCTCGACTACGTAGTTTTGTGGCATATTATGCAAAAACACTAGATCATAGAGATATAGAGTTTTTGTGAGGTTCTGGCGACTTAACAAGGGGATACCTCATTAAGGATTTTAAAACACGTCTGCTATGCGCGAGATAGAATTTCGAAAAGGCGCAGGGAGAGTCAATCACGTGATACAGCGGTCAAGAAACAGAGCTAAGCCCCTTATAACCCTGAAAAAAATACCACGGAGGCGGAGGGGGTATTCATATCAAAGCCGTAGAAGATGTGGTTTGAGGAGGCGAGAAGTATGAGTAATGGTAGCTATCCAGCAGTCACTACACTACAAAGGTTACTCGACCAAAGGGAGTTATAAACAATATATAGAGAGAAACACACAGATACATGCGGACACATACATATACATGAATATGTCCACAGATATCCCTTCTCTCTTCATAATGTACTTTATAGCTCTGATACTGAATCAGTATAATCCATTCGGGTAGTTCTGTCCCAGTTATTCACAGAGCAAATCAGTTGAGGTTGGCACCACTAAAACAGGGATATGTGTGGATATATTCATGTATATGTATGTGTCCGCATATATATATATATATATATATATATATATATATATATATATATATATATATATATATATATATATATATATATATACATATATATATTGGAAAGTGAGGTTTTTTTTACAAAATGAAAAATAACCGAGGTGTCCTACACGAGTGGAAGTATAAAGAAAAAGGGATGAAATCGAAAATGCAACTGAAGTCTTATTTTTTTTTTTTTTTTTTTTTTAAATATATATATTTATTTGGTTCCTTTACCGGTTTCGCAGTTCTTCTGCTTTTCAAAAGGTGAGTTGAGATGGAGGGTCTGTGGTTTTTCTCACATCTGGTTGGTCTCTAAATGTTACTTGTTTTATATGGAAAAAGTGGCTCGAAAACCAGGTTTTTCGAGAAGTAATTTGATTGGTTTGTCAATAATTATAATAAATTTCGCGCCAGTTCGCGTTACAATAGTTCTTCAAATAAGAGAGGGGGGGGTGTCACAGGTTGATTTTTCATATACGAGTGTTTGAATTTCTTTTTACTTGAAAAAATGAGGCTCACGAAGGCTTTTTTTTGGTTGGTTATGAATGAAATTTGGCTGTCACGTGAACAAGTTTTCATTACATTTTTGCGCCCTTATTTGGAAAACTATTCTGTAGTCTTTATAGTGAATGTTATGACAATGGAGAGATAGTGGTCAAGGGAAAAGGGATTGGGAGAAATGTTCTGGTTCAGTGAATATGGCCAGCTATCAGAGTTCAGCTGTCAGAGTTCAGATTTTCTATTGAGACTGAAGATATCTTCAGTCTCAATAGAAAATCTGAACTCTGACACCTGAACTCTGACAGCTGGCCATATTCACTGAACCAGAACATTTCTCCCAATCCCTTTTCCCTTGACCACTATCTCTCCATTGTCATAACATTCACTATAAAGACTACAGAATAGTTTTCCAAATAAGGGCGCAAAAATGTAATGAAAACTTGTTCACGTGACAGCCAAATTTCATTCATAACCAACCAAAAAAAAGCCTTCGTGAGCCTCATTTTTTCAAGTAAAAAGAAATTCAAACACTCGTATATGAAAAAACAACCTGCGACACCCCCCCTCTCTTATTTGAAGAACTATTGTAACGCGAACTGGCGCGAAATTTATTATAATTATTGACAAACCAATCAAATTACTTCTCGAAAAACCTGGTTTTCGAGCCACTTTTTCCATATAAAACAAGTAACATTTAGAGACCAACCAGATGTGAGAAAAACCACAGACCCTCCATCTCAACTCACCTTTTGAAAAGCAGAAGAACTGCGAAACCGGTAAAGGAACCAAATAAATATATATATTTAAAAAAAAAAAAAAAAAAAAAAATAAGACTTCAGTTGCATTTTCGATTTCATCCCTTTTTCTTTATATATATATATATATATATGGGTAAATATCTTTAAGTCGTTTGGAAGCCTCGAAAATGCAAATGGGTAAATCTCCGGGTAACAAGATCCGGTGGTGGAGAGAGAGATGTAAGTGGGTGTACGTTGAGATGCGTGGTGTGTATAAGACGTGTTGAGGAATGAAGGAAAGAGTATAAAGGATAAAATAAAAATAACAACACGAGAGAGAGTTACCTTGGGAGAGATTTAATTGTCCCTCTATATTTCGGATTCACATCCATCAACTGGGGTTTTTTTCCGGGGTGGGAGAAAGGTTGTCTGACGGAAAGGTGCGAAACGCGTCCTCCGCTGTTTGTTGTTTTGAACAAACAGCGGAGGACGCGTTTCGCACCTTTCCGTCAGACAACCTTTCTCCCACCCCGGAAAAAAACCCCAGTTGATGGATGTGAATCCGAAATATAGAGGGACAATTAAATCTCTCCCAAGGTAACTCTCTCTCGTGTTGTTATTTTTATTTTATCCTTTATAGTATTTCCTTCATTCCTCTACACGTCTTATACACACCACGCATCTCAACGTACACCCACTTACATCTCTCTCTCCACCACCGGATCTTGTTATCCGGAGATTTACCCATTTGCATTGTCGAGGCTTCCAAACGACTTAAAGTTGTTGACCTATTATTCCACAATGTTTCAAGCAAACTTCAATACTCTCTTATATATATATATATATATATATATATATATATATATATATATATATATATATATATATATATATATATATAACATGTAAATAAACAAATAAATACACGAATATAAACACACACAGACACCCGGATGTGACGCATGATCCGACTGAGCACACAACACACACACTCAGAAACAAGATGGCATAGGACAGAACAAAGGAGAGGCACACAAACAAAGAAAAGAATCCCCAGTCACTGAAGAGGTCACATAATGTGTGAGGAAAGGACTTTGACAATATATAAACAACCATCTGGTTGTGGAACCAACCAACCAACCGGAAATTTATAGATTCCTAAATTTATAAATTTAGTATAATAAATTGAAGTGAAAGCGACTGGTGCGTGTGTTTCTTATTGGCAACATGACCCTCCCAAGGTATAATAATATCGGTTTCAATACACGTTTTCAGATAAAGAATCTTGCTAAACAAATTCAGAAACGAAATATCGTAAGCCTTAGCCAGGCTAACAAGATACTGAAAACCACCATGTTCTGTTGTCTACGAAAACAATAACATCTCGACAACTACACTTCATAAAACAATGTGCCTCGTCCCGAGTTTACACCAACACCATCAACACCGATGTAAGAAGTTTACAGCTCACCAAAAAGCAAGCAGATAGGCTAAAACGAACACTAATTCTAAACATAAAAAAGAAGATCTATAGAATATTAAGTCATCAAGAAAAACATAAGCGTAACCTAATACAAGAAATAACTAAGATCACCACACCAAGAGAAAAATTAATATTTATAAACCTTATAAGTCCTGAAGAGCAGTACATTGTTCAAGATAGAGATAAGCACTTTAACAAGAAACTAAAGTGGCTTAAACAGATAAAACTAAATCAAGATACTTTAGAGAATACCAATAGATATACCGACAAAATTGACGGTATAAATATGGCCGACGTCTCACTAACAGATGAGTTCAACAACAACAACACAAATATATACGGCAACACTACGGTCGACTCTGATGAATTATCTGTATTACAACTACCACCTAAATATGCGACATTCAAGAAGGTAAATATGATTAGTTGTTTGTGAGAAATAGAAAAATCATTTACAAAATTACGTTGGAGCCTCAAAAACAAAAACAAAAACAAAAGTAACAACATACGCACACACACATATACAACACACATCCCAACAACAACAGACACACAGACACAAACAACAATAAAAACAACACACACATCAACAATAATAACATACTCAGAAACAATAACAGACACGCAGACACAAACAACAATAACAACACACACAACATTAATAACATACACGGACACAACAACAACTACACACATCAACAACAGCACACATCAACAACAACAACAACAACACACACATTCAATGCCTCTCACCACCACCACAATCTTAAACACACAGACACAGAAAACAGGTAATGGCAGTAGCACAGAAATAAGGGAAGGTAATAGGATTGAAAGGAGTAGGGAGATTATGGACAGAGAAAATAACCACGACGAACACACTGACACACAAAACAGAGTAGATAATAACAATGAGCCAGAGGAAAGAGACAGGAGTAATAATGAGAGACATAGAAACAACCATGAGGCTGTTGGTGGAAATAGAAATAGAAACAACACAACTAACAATAACAATAGCAGTAGTAGACATAAAGCAGCAGCCTGGAACTCTACTTTTTATAATCCCTCCGATAAGTCGTTCGACCTACGACGAGTCCACGCCACGACTTTAGCTTTTAACAAACGCACGCAATTGCCGTCGCAGGTCGATGAAAAAACAGAAGCACAATTTAGTATAGCTAGATCTAAACTTAGAAATATTATAGAACAGTATAGCTAGAAGCATAATAAAATGGAGGCCCAGTAACTGGGAGAAAAATCTGCAAATGGCTTGCGTAAGCTCAATCAGCGGTCGCGTAATGGAGAGATAGCATGGTTTCCAACAGACAAGTCTGGCAGAATGTCGGTTGACAGTCTGCCAAACTACATCCAGGCAATGCAACCCCACATCACTAACACAAGAGAAGTAACACCACAAGAGCAGGAGGATAGAGAAAAAGCCCTCAATGCCCATATGGTGATGTGGACAAATATAATGCAGCCCAACAAAAAGACTGCCAACAATTTCCAGGCCTGGAACAATGACGTGCCAGCGTTGTATGGGCTTCGAAAAGACCATAAAACGGGCAGTGACCCTGTCACGGGACCACCAACACGTCCAGTCTGTGGAGCTAACATTGCTAGTAACTACAGACTGTCGTAGTTCCTCTTCCTGATCATACGCCCCATCATTGGAATGTCTCCAGATGTGTGTGACAATACGGAGGACCTCCTCAGCATAATTGGCAGTAGTAACCGATCTAGGGACCTAACAAACTGCATAATAGGTAGTATGGATGTTGTGTCCCTGTATCCATCTATTGACGTGGATTTTGCTGTGGAGAAATGCGTAGAAATGATCAGTGAGAGCAATGTTGAGTTCCGTGGGATTGATACCAGTGAGCTGGGACTCCTACTTAAACTTACCTATAGTAATAATTACCTACACATATGACCTTAGCAACCTGTGCCCTACAAGACCAGCAAGAGGCAGAACACCTACCATTACCTCAATGGCCAAGAAAACCCACACATATAGATGGAACGGTTGGACCAGAGCCATACGGACCACGAAAACCACGATGAACTAAAGAAAATGATTGCACATGCGGTGGGGGCCAGCATCAAATTAACCCTTAAGGAACATATGTTCAAATTTAATGGAAAAACATATGCCCAAGAGGAAGGAGCAGCCATTGGTGTTAGCATTACAGGCGACATGGCTAACTTATTCATGGTATGGTCGGACAGTAGACTTAAACTTAAACTTAAAGAACAATTAGAAGACCCCTTAACCCTGATAATGTACTCCCGCTACGTTGATGATATAAAGATCGTAGTTAAAACACCCCCACTAGAGAACAGTCAAGAATTAGAGAAAAACACAATGGAAAGCATCCAGCAAATAGCTAACTCCATCCACCAGAGTATTAGAGTTACTATAAACTACCCAAGTAAACACCTCAGCCATCGATTACCTGTACTAGACACAGAGTTCTGGTTAGATACCATTAATAACAAAAACAAATCCTCCATTCCCATTATGCCAAACCCATGACTTCCAAATATCTGATCCACCGAAACTCAGCTGTTTCGGACCGTACCAAAATCACCATACTGATTGCGGATTTGGTACGGGTGATGAGAAACGTGTCCCGCATGTGCAACCCCGAAGAACTAGAGAGACACATACAACACTTCATCCACCGTATGCAGTTCTCTGGTTACAATCAGAGAGATAAAATCAGAGTGTATAGAGGAGCCAGAACCAAATGGAAAAAACTGGTAAATAATGACACAAATGGGACCTGCCTCTTGTATAGGAGCAAATTTTGGAATAGAATAGAAAGAACTAGGAATAAGGCTAATAGAATAAACTCATGGTATGATAGCAATAAATACCAGAGTGTAATGTTAATCGATACAACCCCTAGACGTGAATTAGCTTACACATTTAGAAAGGCCCTAGGTAAACATAAACTCAATATTAAGATAGTAGAGAGACCACGGACCTCCATAAAAACACTTATTAGCAAGACATACCCTTGTCAAAGACCCCCCTGTATAGATAAGTAATGTATAACCTGTAAATTAAGCCCCCATATTAACTGTAAAACTAGAAATGTAGTATATAGCATAAGATGTACTGAAGGACAATGTAGAGACACAAATATAGTGTACATAGGTGAGACAGCTCGTAGTATAGGGGAACGGATAAACGAACACTGGCGAGCCCTTCAAGATAGTAAAGAATCATCTGTACTCTACCAACATGCTAAAATAGAACATAAGGGTAAATTAGAGACCATAGAAATAAAAATAGAATCTACACACAGAAAAGACGCAATGTTTAGACAAATCACAGAGGCAGGAAACATAAAAGAATTACAACCAAAATTAAATAGAAAACATGAGTGGAACAGCAACCTCACAACTTACAATTAAAGACAAAATCAAAACACACACGCACATAGAACAAACAACCAACCTGTAACATGTAAATAAACAAATAAATAAACGAATATAAACACACACAGACACACGGATGTGGCGCACTCGCAGACTGAGCACACACACACCGAAACAAGATGGCATAGGACAGAACAAAGGAGAGGCACAAAAACAAAGAAAAGAATCCCCAGTCACTGAAGAGGTCACAGAATGTGTGACGAAAGAACTTTGACAATATATAAACAACCATCTGTTTGTGGAACCAACCAACCAACCGGAAATTTATAAATTCCTAAATTTATAAATTTATTATAATAAATTGAAATGAAAGCAACTGGTGTGTGTGTTTCTTCTTGGCAACATGACCCTCCCAATGTATAACAATATATATATATATAAATATATATATATTGATAATCAAATATTTCGAAAAAAGAAATTAACGCAGGCAATTAAAATTATATTTATTCATTTTTTTATTTTCGACATTTACAGATGTTTTATCTTTTATTCATTAGAAAGAGACTTCTAAGAATATATTGATAGAATATCTTTACTGTCAGAAACTAAATCGCACATCTGCTAAAGGCGTGACGACACAGATAATTCATAAGATTTCCTTTCGCTCTTTGCCTTTGTTTAAAGAAGCAGTGCATGTGTGGCCTGCCAAGAAAAAATAAAACTTGAGAAGAACAATAAAGAAAATAAAGAAAGGTGAAATGGCAGTTGAGTAACTTTATAATTCCTTGAAGTTCTGATGTAATTACATTAGAAAAAGAAGAAAGAGAAAACATATATTTCCAACCATTTATGATGTGAGGATATATAATTACGATAGATCATATTCTGTATTGATTGGTATTAACTCCACGTACACATACATTACGGGCGTGGATAGTTGCTTCTAAATTAGAATAAGGGTACAGACTACCAAATACTATTCTTTTTCGTTTATTTTGATAATTTGCTAATATAAGTATTAATTTTAATTCGTAACTATGAATTCTACAGATTATCACATCAAGTTTTCAACTAAATAACTACAAAGTGGCGGTTGACTTTAATTATTTGAAATTTTCCAGAATATTTGCAATAAGCCCAGGATCATTTCTAATTTTTCTTTTTTAGGAAAGTGCTTCTCATTGTTTAAGTAATAAAAAATGACAATACTTCATAAATGAATAAAATGAAGAGTAAGAGTTTAATTTTATCTTTATGTAATTTTAGGTTTAGAGGGTAGTAAATGCGGCAAATGTTTGGGGTGGTGTTTTCGGGTAGGATTTTGATTAGTGCATATGCATATGTTTGTTTTGAGTGATTCTCATAGGGATTATTGTTAGCGGATAATTGTTAAAAACGAGTGTTTAGGGAGAGGACTTACGCCTGCAAATTAGGGTGTCGGGTCATGATTAGGCGCACATTTAGGTATACGGGTTACGATTAGTCACAAGGATTAAGATCTAGATTTAGAGTTAAGTTTTAGGGTTACAGATAATTGTTTCTACTTTAGGCACAAGGCTAGCAATTACCCAGTGCATTACTGGTACTTTATTTTATCGATCCTGTAAGGATGAAAGGCAAAGTCAACCTCGGCGGGATTTGAACTCAGATCATAAAGGGACGTAACTATGCTGGAAAGCATGGCGTCCGACCCTCTACCGATACTGCCAATCCACCAATATTTAGGGTTACAGATAATGATTTGAATTAGAAAATAAAGAGCGGTGTTTACAGATATGGTTTTAATAAGGTGTATAAGAAATTATTACTTGTAAGATATAAGGTTCATTCTTAGGAATAAGGATCTGGGATAAACGTTAGAGGTTATATGTTGTTGTTGTGTTTAATCGTGGGATGAATTGAGTCTTTGAATATCTTTAAATGATAGATTTCGAAAAATAATTCGTAAAGCAGAAGCTAATAACATTTTACGAAAAAGATAACTAATAAAGAAACGTTACGGAGAGGGATAATAGCATAAAAGTTCATTTACGAAATATTTATTTTAGATTACTTTTTTATTCCCTCATCCCTAACTTGAAATTGTTTGTATCTTTAGGAAATTATTCTGGAAAACCGAAGCTTTCGAAACACCTTTTCTCATATACACACACACACGCACACTCGCACACACACACACACGCACACACACACACACACACACACACACACACACACACACAC
>OZ024742.1:132764352-132794352 GCA_964016885.1 Eledone cirrhosa
TATATTTTGCTGGTGAGGTGAGTGAGCGGATCTATCAGGTGGGTATGCAGTAATATTCCGGTTATGCGTTGTAGTATTACCATAGTTATATTGTGTGCGGTGTGCTATTGTGTGTGGTATAGATGGAGCTTTTTTACATTTATAAATGTTATATGCATTTATTTTTTGTTGTATATTGCTCGATGTGGAGTAAGAAAATGTTACTGTATTTCTGTTTAAGAGTTGATGGTATTTGTGGTTATCGAGAATTATAAAAAATCTTTTAGGGATTTTGCCCATAGTTTGCAAGTTGAATGTTACATTTCTTTTATGGTTTCTAAAAGGTTTCCTCTTGTTATATTGGGTATGTATAGAACTTTGAGGGTAGATATTGTTATCAGATGAAATTATAACATTGTGGTTTTTATTATGGGTGTGAACTAATTGTTTAGTAGATTTTTGAATTGTATTAGTTTTTGATGTATTGCTTTTTGTTTGATTTGTAGAGGATATTGTGAGTGTTTTTAATGGAGCATTATTGATAGGACCTGCAATTTCGGTATCATTCTTGTTATATACGGTAGTTCGGATATGTTTCTCTAGTTTTTTGGATTGCAAGGGTGTAGTTTGGTTATGTTGAAAGTTCGATGAGATAGGTGATACATCATTAGGTTTATTGTGAGAATTAAGATATAAGGTGTTATTATTAACTGCTTTTCTAAGAGTAGTGGTGTTAGGTGTTTTCGCACGGCTTGTAGTCATAATATTAGGTAAGTTATAGAAATATTCGGAATCGTTAGAATTGACGATCTTTAGAGAATTTGTGTCATTCGTGTTAATGTGGATATTGGGAGGAATGGTAGGATCTAGGTTTGTCGGTGTTTCATTGCTGGCACTAACTTTTTGGTATTTTCCACGGTGTCTGTTGCTTATTGTTGGCTGTATGCTAGGGATATTCATGGTGTTAGGTATGTAAAATATTTTATCTTTATAGCCACTTCTAATTAAAGCCTCATTATAATAAGGTTCATTTGTATAGAATATTTCTTCACTAGATGATAATTTAGATAGCCTGAGTGAGATATTGTAGACTAGATTTTTTAGTATGGAACTAGAGTGGTAAGATAGTGAATGTATATAATGAAGGTTTTGGTTTGGTTTGTGGTAGGGTTGGTAAGTGCCTGTTGATAGGTCTAAAGAGATGTCGAGGAAATTGACCATTTGAGTGCTATTTTCAAAAGTAACCGTAAGATTATAGTAATTTTTTAGGAATTTCCTAATATGCTTTTTATTTCTCTCAATTGCTGAGAGACTAATATTATTAGCTAGAAGAAGACAGTCATCTTGATATAGACCACCATTGAGGTGGGGAAAAGAGGAATTCAAATTATGTAAGAGGAAGAGGCCCACAAGTCCGTAACCTGCGTAGAATCCATTGAACCCATAGTAATATCATATAAAGCACTATAAGTATTCCTAGTCCAATACTCGTCCAATAGAGTTTGTCTGGCATGTGTGATGATCTTAATTTCATCCATAGTTAAGTCCGATCTATTTTTGGCGAAAATTAGTGCTTTGTTTAGTAGTATGGGGATGTTGATGAATAGTATGCATCGATGTCGAATTAGAGAAATGAAGCTGAGGGCTTATTGTTGATGTTGGTGAACCAATTGATAACTTGGGAAGTTTTTTCCCATAGCGGTAGTTTTACATGCTTCCTTATTTGTGGGATAATTTTATCAAGAATCTTCTTGCTTATTACTCCGATGTCTGACTTAGATGGGCATATGAGTCTAATCGAAGTCAGATTTATGATCTTTCAGATTAAAGTGTGGATTGTTTGGCGTGAAAGGTTCGGTTCTATCTTCGATGTTGAGTTCCTTTACTATGGTTTATGATTTATTGTTTATCGAGGTGAGTGCTGTACTACTGATTTTCTTATAGTTCTTCCTTAGTTCTTTACAAATTAATTGGTTATATTCATCAATGGTCATATGGTATAATTTACCAGTTTTGTCAGAGTGGACATGACTTTTACTAGAGTTTTTTAGTTTAAATAGAGTAGAGTCCAATTCTTTTTGAAAGTTTGATTTGTGTTTCTTAAATTTGATGTGTTTATTCATATTTAGTAAATCTTTTTCAAACTTTTCAAGCATAGAATTGTGAGGAGGGTTTTTATATGTGCGAAAGTCATAAAAGTTTTTCTTCTCATCTCTTTTCGTTTTGTTATCGAAGTGGTATGCCCGCCAACGAACTCTTCTAATAAATTGGTTAGTTTTTTGTATAAGAAGAAGGAATTCATCTTTAGAGGGAATTGGTACATTTTTCAATAAATGTATGCCCATATATAAACATGTGTAACTATACATGTGTATATATATATATATTATATTATATATTTTTAGAACAAATTATTCCTCACAACAAAGAAATAGCTAAGTTTTTAAGATTGTTCTATTCCATTCTACTTGATGTAAAGCACTGATCTCAGTACCCATTCTCCTCCAACCGTAATCTTCTTTGACCATCAATACTTTTATATACAATATGCCTAAACTCATTTACACTAACAACTCTCATTTCTTTTCTTAAAAGACATTTGATACCTTATCCACTGATGGCCTATTTATTCATCTACTACCACCAACCTTAAGGATTTATACAGCCACTTTCCTTTCTTAACAATGGCCAATTTCAACCTGGTTATAAAACCTTACTTATTCATATGTATGTTTTTTTATGTATTCTTCAATAAACAAAACTCATAATTTCTGAAGACGGCGGGTAGTGAAGACGTATGTAATTTTTTCTCACTATGATATTTTGTAATATGTTTTACATAGATCAATAATTGAATGAACATACAGAGAACTACCAATCAGAAACGATCGTAAAATAATGTGTTTTAATATGAATTAACAGTTTTGTGTTTAATTTCATTGTTTTACTATTTCTATTTTGACTCTGTATCCAATTGAATTATATCATAATCTATAAAGCTCAGTGTATGGTCACGTTTCTTTGTTATAGAGATCTACAATATAGAATTTCTTCAATTGAAATTTACAATTCAGTATTCGAAATAGCTTCGATTGGGTCATGACACATATATTTTTTTCAATTTCCCCCACAATTACGCAAAAAATCGATAAAACTCAATATTTTCCGATTTACCTCTCTCATTTCAACTGGTTTTCAAACCTTTCGATTACCATTCAAAATCTATACAACTTCATACTTTCTGCTACTTTCTCTTTCCAAGCTGAAACAACACGTAAAATGAAACTAAATTATTATTTTCATTTTACATTGTTCATGTTGATGGTGATACTGTCCGTTTTACTCTTTCATATCATCTGCTCCCCTCTATCTACAACCCACACATTTTGCTACTTTCTCTTTTATACTAAATTTGGTTTATTCACCGTTAGCAGCTACGCGCATCTTTTAAAAATGTGAGTTACAATGTTTTTCAATCGTTCTAACATTTAGTTGCTTCAAACTTGATTTATTTACAAACACATACAAACACACACTCACATAAATTCATCAACAAACATTTAAAGCAATTAAACAACGTGCGGGATTTATAACCACAAATACACACTTCATTAAAAAATAAACTAATAATTTGCGACAATTCTTTTCTTTAAATCGTAAAATTAAACGACATAATTATTTTCATTTTCGGCTGTTAATTTTCATGGGGATACTAAACAACTCCTGACCCAGAGGACGTCATCAACTATCCAATAGAGGTACTCAATTCCTTTGAGCCCCCCCCCCCCCCCCCCCGGACTACCACCACACATTCTCAAACTTAAAGTTGGTGCCCCTATAATGGTCATTAGAAATTTGGTTCCCCCGAAACAATGCAATGTCACACGTTTGATCGTTAAGTCCTTATCTCCCAATCTGATTGAGGCCACGATTATCATAGGGTGCGGTCGAGGCAACGTTGTTTCAACTCATACACTTTACAGACTAAACAACAAAAACAAAAACATTAGCCACATTAACGTACAATTTCGTTTATTCTAAATGTGAGTCTTCAAACTGATTTATTTATTTGCAAACACATACAAACACACACTCACATCAAATGAATAATTAAACTTTAAATCAATTTAACTACGTGCCGGATTTCTAACCACACATACACACTTCATTAACAAATAAAAATTATAATTTGCGACAATTATTTTCTTTCGTAAAATCAAACGACATAATTATTTTCATTTTCGGTTGTTAATCTTCATGAGGATAATACTACCCTTCCATTTTACATCATGTGAGTTAACAAATACTTTTTTAAAACACGATTCGCAGATTTCCTTAAACAACAAGATCAATTGCGTAGCCGGTATTCATTATGTAGCCGGTAAAGCTATGTAGCAGGTAAAAGGCTATGTAGTCAGTACGATGTTATATAGCATGAACAGTTTATATAACCGGTAAATGCTATGTCGCTGTTAGCATGTGTGTGTGTGTCTGTGTGTGTATTACCGTCAATACAGACGTGTGTGTGTGCGTGTTTCAATGTAGTTTTCGTTAACAATGACGAGAGTACAATCGCGCCAGAAACAATTCAATTTATCATTCTTAACTGCTAGGGACGTTCACAGGTTCATTAAGTACTTTCAGTAAGGAATATAAAAATTAGGGATTGAACCAAAAACCACGTCATAAACAGGCACCAACAAACGTTTTCTTTGTCCTGTCAAAAAGTGATTGATCCTATCCCTTTCACCTACGACCTCAGTTAGGTCAGGCGAAAGTCAAATTGACAGGGGATTACCTATGTAGGTACAAACCCTGCTGCGGTATGTCTATTTTTCTAGCTAATATATATATATATATATATATATATATATATATATATAAACCTTAATATAACATCAATTCATTTAACACAACTGAAACTGGATTTTACTCTTCAAATTTATTATTATTACTATATATGTATATATATATATATATATATTATATATATATTCGTATACACAAATTTTTGCATACACAGTAACAACATATAAACAAACGCATTTATTTGACGAGGCTGGATAAGGATAAATATATATCGAATATATAAGCACCCTAGAGCAAATTCCGAGCAACGCCGGGTCATTCTGCTAGTCGTTGATAAAAACGTTTGTATTTTAAACTTTGCTTCACGATATCTTCTACATACGGATTACATTGAGTCCTTTATACGGTTTAGACCCTACCATTGAGTGGTAGATATATCTGTATATATATATATATATATATATATATATATTTTCTGTTGAGCTCTGCTGATGAATGAAATCCAACCGTGACCATCTCCACTGAAAGTTTTCATGAAATAGTATTTTAAGACTATACAGAGCATTTGATGTTATTCCAAATTGAAGGATAAGTGTTTCAAACTTTATTTTATCATGAGTTAAAGGTCTATAGATTTTTCCCTGGATTTTACTAAATTCTGTGGATGAATTTATATCCTGATTCTCTTTTGAGATGAGTTTGAGTTACTTTTCCTAAATCTTTCGTTAACTACTTTTCCCATATTGACGTTATAGTCGCATATATGTTATAGAATGCCGTTAGCTTCTTGCTAAAACAATCTCTATACCTCTCATTTATATATATATATATATATATATATATGTGTGTGTGTGTGTGTGTGTATGTGTGTGAGGTTCTGTAGATTTGTGGTTCTCTGAGAAATGTATCAATATTAACACTCTATTCTAAAACGGAATGTGTACATTAAGAATAACAGAATGAGGTTTTACATTAAGGATTTTATTGATTAGGCACAGTTACGAACGTTTCACAGATATGCGACTCAAGATTTATATTCGTGTTATTGAGTCGTGTCTATAACACGAATATATATCTTGAGACACTTCATTTGATGCCTCCTTCTTTTTAAAATATATATACATACATACTTACATACATACAAACAAACACACATATGGTTAAGGGTAAAAGCAGCGATTCTTTGCTTAAACTTTAATCTGCTCTTATAATAAATATTTGCTCTACGGGCTTATATATATGTATAATATATATATATAATCCTTATCGATCTCGCTTCGGATTTTAGTCTTCATATTTATTATTAATATATATATATAAAACTGGTCTATGTGAGTATGTGTGTTTGAGAGTGAATAAGTGAAGGTGTAAGCGTGCGTGTGTGTGTGTGTGTGTGCATGTGCGCCTGTGTGAGATGGTACGTGGAGGTGTAAGTGTGGTGGTCGGTGCTCTATCATGTTAAAATTGGGTGTTGAGTTCTAGTCTGTTATTGATTGGGGTCGTGTTTTATTTATAATTAGTGCTTCCTTAATTCTAAGATTACCGAGGTTTCTTTCCTTAGGTTCTATTCTAACTATTATGTTTTTGTCGGTGTTTTTCCATTTCACTAGGTGTTTCTTAAATGAGAAAGCGTTAGTGTTGAGGTGTAATTTTATTATAATGTGAAGTGGCCTGGTGGTGCTACCTATGTAGAAATTGCTGCATTTGTCGCACTCTAATCTGTATACGACGTAAGCATGGTGGCATAGATCTGTGTCATCGATGGGGCAGTTGGCTAGCCTGCAGCGGCTGTCATGTCTGGTAGAGTGTCTTTTGGTTAGCTGTCCGCATAGAGAAGGTCCTGAGAGGGCTAGCTAGATATCTAGTCTCTTTCGTCTGATAGCTCTGCGGATGGCTGTTGTTGTTTCATCACTGAAGTGTGGGAGCTTCAGGAAGCAGGTGTTAGTGCCTCGGGTGTGGTGTTCTCTGTTGTTTCTGGCACGGTTCGCGGTGGACGTTGGGTATCCGTTCAGTTTAATTACTTCCAGGAAATGTGTGGTGTGTTTGTCCCGGTCTCTTGCGTCGGTGCATTTGTTCTGGATACGTGCAGTTCGTTCCTTACGTATCCAAACTTAGCGCTTACTGGGAGGGCCGATCTGAAATGTACGAACAGGTCCCTGCTGGCGGCTTCTTTATAGAAGCATGTGTGGATGTCGCCTTCCTCTGTTACCCTGACTTGGAAGTCCAATAGGGATAGGGATCCGTGGTCATCGGGGTGTTCCATGCTGAACTTTATATGTATGTATATATATATATACACATATATATATATATGCATGTATGTACATATATATAAATAAATATATACATATATATATACATATATATATATATACATATATATATACATATATATATACATATATATATATACATATATATACATATATATATACATATATACATATATACATATATACATATATATGCATATATATACACACACACACACACACACACACACACACACACACACACACACACACACATATATATATATATATATATACATATATATATGCATGTTAATAAACGTACTGTGATATATACATACATACACATGCACATATACGTAGGCGTTTAGGTGCTTTGCCGTGTTATATTTAAAATATATTCTATAGACGTAACATGATGTTCTCCTGTTATGATGAAAGGTAATATATCTTTCGGAAATGTGTTTTACTTTAAAGAAATGTCCTTTTCGGTTTTTCGTATTATTTTTTGTTACTATGTTATTTTATCTTTTTCATTTTTTTCTTACCTATTCTTGCAAGGTTTTTGCTAAAACGAAAGAGCTTGCAGAATTGAAGCAATTTATCTTAGGTTATTTAAAAATAAGGCTGAACCTTCTTGACAACGTCAGTCCAATTAGAAGTGTGCGGAAAATAGACCGTCGCCGAAAATAGCAAATATGGCGAAAATGATATGCAAACAACAAGAAACATACATAACAACAACAACAACAACAACAGTCGCAATAATAATAATATTGATGATACCAAGAGGAAGAAGCGAGGGAATATTTAATAGTAGGAGCTTTAGTTTAGAAGGAGTAGCGGTGAATGAGGAGGAGTAGAGGAAAGAAGAAGAAGAAGGAGAAAACGAAGAAGAAGAAGAAGAACAAGAAGAAGAAGAAGAAGAAGAAGAATAAGAAGAAGAAAAAGAAAAAGAAAAAGAAGAAGAAGAAGAAGAAAACGAAGAAGATGAAGGAGAAAACGAAGAAGAAGAAGAAGAAGAAGAAGAAGAAGAAGAAGAAGAAAACAAAGAAGAAGAAGAATAAGAAGAAGAAGAAAAAGAATAATGATAATAATAATAATAATAATAATAATAATAATAATAATAATAATAATAATAATAATAATAATAAGAAGAAGAAGAAGAAGAAGAACAAGAAGAAAAAGAAGAAGAAGAAGAAGAAGAAGAAGAAGAAGAAGAAGAAGAAAACGAAGAAGAAGAAGAAGAAGAAGAAGAAGAAGAAGAAGAAGAAGAAGAAGAAGAAGAAGAAGAAGAAGAAGAAGAAGAAGCAACCTCAACTGCAAGAGAGAGGAGAAGGAGGAGTAGGGGGAGGAAGACGGAGAAAGAAAACAGGAAAAAAGAATAATGATGAATATAGTTGTAGATCTATGAATACGGGCATAACTGTAAAGCAATTTAATATATTTTATGGGGAAGAAATAACGACATCAGTTTGTTTATATCAGTAATTGCCGCGAGATCTAAAGTGGGACCTTCGTATTATGTTGACGTATACAAATATAATAAGTGACTCATAGTAACTTGAGCTTACAGTACGATCGATGTGTAGATTTTAAAATAGAGCCAATGGAGTGGGGTCATATATATATATATATATATATATGTATATATATATATATATATATATATATATATATATATAAAAAGAGAGAGAGAGAGAGAGATATATATCACCACCATATCAATACATAGAACGCTGCTAATGATAGCAACACCCTTAAAACCACAGCCGCTCCAAACGTTACGAAACTACCCATAAAGCATTAATAATGCTAACGCCAACGACATTTGAAACATGCCCTCACCGCCCACATCATTGCAACTTGTATTAAAGAGGCATGAAATGAGAATGCTATAAGGAGCATCATATCAACATCTGCGATAGTTAAAAAACACACTTCTGGCTCCACACCTTCAATCACCATTGTGCCTTAATACCCTTTCAAATCTCTTTGCTTTTACATAGCAAGGATCAGAAAGGTATCAGGAAAGTCGTATAATATATACCGTGTCGTATATCATGCGATCTACAGAGAAGGTGAAGTTTAAATTCATTCCTATTCGCAAACCTTCTGACTTGAGATCTAATCTTATAAGTTGGTTTCGAAAATCCTCAATTGTGTCTTAGTGTCGCCTTAGCTTAAGAAAGGATTGATTTGTTGCGGATGATATAGTAAATATTATTGATTTTTGCAAGGGTGGTTTGAAGTAGGAATTTTCTGCGCGGTATTTATTTACTTTCTTCTACAGTCTAATCTCAAATTTTACTAGGGTTCACATTTCTTGTAATTCCTCCCAAGTCATTAAAATACGTTCCTTTTAATGATTGGATTCGCTACAATCGATTGATTGATCACGTCTCAATATTGTAATTTTGTGTTTCTCTTGTTCTTGCATTTGTTAGACATTTTGCAGCATTTCTGGCCTTTCATACAAGGTTATGTTAGGTTTCATAATTTTTCTAGTTGTATTTCATATGACATGACAGAGTTGTTGTACGTGGAAGTGTTATATTGATTTTCAGTTTTACAACGTTTTTGACGGTTGGTTCCAATAACAACGAGTATAACGACATAGTAACACAATAATGACTGCAGAAACAACTCAGTCTTAAAAGAAACTCTCTGGTGTTTTATACCTTGATAGAAATTGCATATTTCTTAAATCTCCTCAAATCGTCTTAAATGGGGGGGGGGGGTCTCATTCAGTAATGTAGTTCCCGATATAGTATACGTACGGAAAGCAGGATTGAGGAGAAATGATTTAATCATACAAATTCTACTGGATTCCATCTATAGTAAATATGCGCAGGAAAATAAGAAGTATGCAAAAATATACAGTAAGATTGCAAGAAGCGAATAACCAAGGAATCTGCTGAGATGTAACTTTATTTTCTATATTTGCAGATTATTTCCTGAACGGAATATATATATACAGTATAGATATAACGAAGGAAGTGTGGTAAAGAACCAGGTGGACCATAACGCACCAGAGTACTCAATACTTTGTTTAGTAGAGTGGGTAATAGGAAAATGTTCAAGACCCCGACGGCAGAGCTGAAGCCGTTCGACGGCTATTTCTGGATTCTGAGTTCAGAAATAGCCGTTAAAACGGCTTGAGCTCTGCCATCGGGGTCTTGAACATTTTCATATACATATATATGAAAAGAATCGAGGCGGTAAAAACCAGCTTTGACCATTACTCACCAGAGTACTCCATACATAGGGTCGTAGAGTGGGTAGTTTGGATCTAGCTGTCGAAACGGCCGGAGCTCAACCGCCGGGGTCCCGACTTTTTCATATACACATATAAATATATATATATATATATATATATATATATATATATATATATATATATATAAACATATATATATATGTGTATATCTATATGTATATATCTCTCTCTTTCTTTCTCTCTAGCGATCAATTCGGGAAATCTGTCCTTACACGAGGGAGTCTCTTGATAAGTCGACTACCTCACAGCTTAGGTACACTTTAACTGCACTTTGTTGCACACCAGTCGGCAAACCTGGTATTTTTGGTGTATTTGCTCTTCACAATAATTATTTTATAAAGCTCTGATTATTATATTATTTATTTAATTAATTCATTCGTACAACACACATATCTGTTTATATTTATGTATCTATATGTATATATATTCTCTCTCTCCCCCCCCCCCTCTCTCTCTCTCCCCCCCTCTCTCTCTCTCCCTCCATACACACACACACACATATATATATACACACACACACATATATATACACACACACACACACACATATATATATATAGATATAGATATATATATATATACATGCATTCATATATATACATAGATATATAGATATTTGTGTAAGTGTTTGTGTATATGTATAGTTTATCTTACCTATAACATATATAACTAAGCAATCAGACATTCGCACCTATATCCAATACACTCCACCTTGTCGTTTTCCAACAGGCTGTAGATTTGTAGATTTGTAGATTTATAAGCGTGCGTTGATTGTTTTTAAAATAATTGTCTGCAATAGTGGATAATAAGCAAACACATTATGAGGTTATATTACGGAAAATTGGATGGGAATACATTTAATGAAATGGTATAAGAAAATATTGTCTCATTTAGTGAGGCACATAGTAAAGACTTATCAAGCCTAACTTCCACAACACTACTGTCATATAATGTCTAACTAGTATTATCATTAGTTAATAAATTAAACGACAACGGCAACTACTACTACTACTACTACTACTACTACTATTAGTGCTGCTGTTGCTGCTGCTACTACTACTACTACTACTACTACTACTACTACTACTACTACTACTACTACTACTACTACTACTACCACCACCACCACCACCACTACTACTACTACTACTACTACTACTACTACTACTACTACTACTACTACTACTACTACTACTACTACTGCTGCTGCTGTTGCTGTGACTGCAGCTGCTACAGCTACCAACATTAATACGTCCACCATTAATTCCACTTTCATTATATTGCAGTTTTAAGATCAACCAAAATTAGACGTGTGAGAATTCACTAAAATGTTAATGACACTGTAGAATGCAGACGTTTGAAACAAGATTGGTGCATACTTTAATTTGGAGCGCGGCAGAAATAATTAATGACTGATCTCATTACGTGTATTAAGTCCAAAGCTTCAAACACCCATCTCGGTTGCTCATGCTTATTTGTGAGCGAATTTTTTTCGCAACCTCTATTCTCAATGTCAGCCACGAATTGACGTCAGCCGGTAGTATTCGCTAAACAAGAAAAAGTAAAACTAAAAATGTGTGAATATGTCGATTATTAATTCTCCCGACGCCCTTAATTTAATTCGCGTTTAAGGAAAACAAAGTAAAATGAAAAAAAAAAATGACAGAAATATCGAGTGTTGAATATCTCCATGTCTTCCTGCCATGTGTCTTGTTAGCAAACGACAAACTGTTTTAAGTATCTCTTTACACTCGAATTATGAACAAACTAAACATGATACATGTGTCATTGTTGCTGTTGGTTAGCGCTGGTCAACCTCAAAACAGTAGCTTGATCGTAGTCAGTCGGACACCAAGCACATGTTGTAGTTGTCCGAAGGTCCAGGTATATTATGCTTCCTTTTGAATTGGAAAACATCTTGATATTCTATATGCCAATGTTCAGTGAAGATGTGTGATTATGTGGATATCTGTTGACCGAAATTCTTTGTCACCTGGCCTATTAGAAGCATCAGAAAAACATTCCTCATTTGACTTTATCTGTGAATGACTTAAGAAGGAAAATATATTATTGCTTAATTGTTATTTTTCCAGTAGGGAAACGGTATGTTGAAGAGCCACATCAGATCAACCATATCGAGAAGACATATCATTAAAAAATTCTAACTGTGGCAATCACAACGTTTTGCAGACAACATAAATCAGTATATCCATCATTCTAATCACCAAAATATTGTGATATGAGGTATTATAATCTACTAATTCTAAGAGGTTAGGCAATTATGTAGTAGCATTTTCGTATGGCAAAGACTACGTTAACTGGCTAACAATATGTTTACATATTTTGGTTCTTGATATCCTCACTTTAGCGCCGAAAAAGCAAGTGTTTGAATATTATTCACATAAATCATCTACGTCTACACAGGAAACAATATCATTATATGATAGCAGAACATAGTAAATACACACGTAGCTTAAAAATGTAAATGCACCGTCGATTATATATTTAAATATACTGAAATCTTAGTACTTCTAAAAACATGCTGAAATTCTTCAAAATCAGTTCTTATTTCTCACTAAAAATCTCATTCCCATAAAAGAGATATTGATTTTCCATCATTCTAAACGATAAGATCAACATCATCAATACAATGAATGAAATATCCCATTGCCTCATTTCCCTTGCAACGTGTTGTAGCTGAAGAGATAATAACATCATTGGCTGCTCATCTACGAGTGAAGAATTGTTAAAACGAGATTTACGTACATCTTTCATTTTTTAAAGAACACTTTGTTATATTTATTGTTCTGTTGATAAAATGTTATAGAGCTGACAATGGAGTGGTGAGAACCTGAATGATCTAATATATTACTGAATTCAGAATTTCAAGGGCAATAGATTGTAAAAGCTTCTCATTACATAACCCACGATAATAAAACGTTCAAAATGTATGTGATAATGGAAACCCAATTCGTGACACTCATACACTTGTTGCTTAACCCTATCGATCGATGCAAACACGAATCTTGTCACAGCGCTTATATTATTAGTTAGAAAACGACGTGCACATGACTATTTAAAAAAAAAAAGAATTTGATTTGTTTGAATACTTGGATGACATTTATAAAGTGCTGGGCAGCACATACACACAGTCACCGAAATTAGATGATTATTTAATTGTCGTTGTTTCTCTTTTAATAGAGTGGCCCGGGTGGATCCTGATCCGATACATTCTTGCCTTCATCACAACTTTTCTGAAGCTCATTGCACATAGGAAGGCATTATCAGATGTGTCCTTTTTGAATACTTGAGTCGGGGATACTAGGATGATATAGTGAAAACTTTACAGTTCAATTTGCCACGTATATACTTTTCTGTTATTATCATAGCCAAGTGGCTATCAGCATAGAGCAAACTATAGAATCCTTTGAAATCTTAACAATTACGGGTGTCCGTTCATGAATTGAAACAATTTGTGTTCGATAACCTTATTGTTGCTGCTTTAAAGAAAACATTAAGTTTATATATTACAATGGCGAGTACAGTAGAGGAATTGATGGGCTTGCTAGATCTGTGATGGCTTCTACGTTTCTTTTCCTGGTTAAGCGAACGGGTTGCACTTATATTGGTAATATTTTGATTTTAAGAAAAAATATAAGTTCCTCAACCTGCAGATGGATTGTATTTAAATTATAGAATATGTTCATGGAATAGCCAAACGGGAAACCAATTCTTTAGCATTTCGTTAATCCTTATATCAATCGAATGTAATATACATTATTCTTCCACTGGGTGATATATATGCATGCATAACTGTAAAGCTGCCATGAAGGTAAACATGATTGAGTATTTTGTTCAGAATGTGGCACGAACTGGCTTTACATATGACAATACTCTCCTGAATATCCATCTTTACATTAAGCCACATACCACTTGGCTAATTATGCATTTGGTTAATGCATACTCACCAACACCTTTTATCACATTTATATGAAACTCGTCTATAAAAGCAAGCAAACAGATAGAACCATAGACATGCGGGCCTATACGACCTCTTATCCTACGAAATATTGCAGAAATACTTGCCAGAACACGGTAAAGTGGGAGGGTACATAGGATTCTGTATTTCTACAATAGGAAGTGGTTTGGCAGTATCGGTAGAGCGTGAAGACACCATGCTTTGCATCATAGATAAGGCCCTTTGCGTTTTGAGTTCAAATCCGCCGAGGTTAACTTTGCGTTTCATCCTTACGAGGTCGATAAAATAAAGTACCAGTGGTGCACTGATGTATTCGTAGGCCTTGTGCCAAAGGTAGGAATTAACATTCTGAAATAATTGTTTCTACTTTTGGCACAAGGCCAGCAACTTTCCCAGTGAATTACTGGTACTTTATTTTATCGACCCCGTAAGGATGAAAGGCAAAGTTAACCTCGGCGGGATTTGAACTCAGACCATCAAGGGCCATAACAATTTGCTGCAAAGCATGGCGTCCGACCCTCTACCGATACTGCGAATCGACCGCCCTTCTTATAGATATAATGATAATATTATTGGTGGTGGTGATGGCGGTCGTTTGCCTATTTCGTCAGTTGTGCTATTCTACAAATGAAGCTATTTGGGTCATGAAAATATTCTTTTATCGCATTAAATATATTCTCCACAATATGTATAGTATTTTAATAGCCCTAAATATTCTGAAATAATGATGGTTAATCGCTATTGATCTTAGGTTGGCTCAATAAGAACCAATCTAGTTCTGAAAATAAATCAGCGCGACAAATATATCTATCATAATCTATTTGGTGTTCTGTCTAAATTAGGAATATCCTCTTCAGAAAAAAAACTCCAAAAAACTGTGAATGTAGATATCAGTCATGGTGGAAAAGCGTCAGATAAGCAGATTAATAATGTATAAATTCACAATGATAATTGTAAGTAGTACATCTAATACCTTCAAATATCACACGGTCTCTGATTTATATATCCGTTTTTAAAACAATGTTTCTAAATAAAATATTGTAATAACATTTAAAAAATGATTTCGATGTTTGGTTAGATGTCACTGATGAGAGATGACTAAATCATGAAACAACGCTGACTTGCATTCTTAATTGCAACTGAGACATGTTCACAGGGCAAAAAAAAGCCCTAAAAGGCTAGAAAATTGAAGTTGTTCACCTAATGCGGGCCCTAGGCCATACAAATTTGGATTTCTTTGCTTACGGTATGAAGAAGAGACTGACTAATACATAGTTACAATTTCAAGGAAATCGCTCTGACGTAACGTCTCAAAACACCCCTAAAAAGCTTTAAAAACGTAGTTTTTCACCTTATGCGGGCCCTAGGAGATCAAAAAGTTGATTTGTTTATGTGCATAACACCCCCGGAAAGATAAGTAATACACATGTAAAGTTTGAAAAGAATCGTTTGGGTACTTCTCGAGTTTTAGGGATTCAAACTCACAAACACACATACACACACAAAGACACACAAACATACATCCTCAGGGAAGTGACGTAATGCAGACAACCAGTCATACAGACAGATATTATAAGTGCGCGACGTTATCATATCTATGTACAAAGAGAAAGACTAAGAATTATAGAGAGCGATCGCTAAATCGCCTAATGCTGTCCCTAGGGCATTGGAAATTCGAATTTTTCTTGGCGAAGAACACTCTCTGAAACATAAGTATTACATGTGTAAAGTTTGAAAACAGTGGTTTGGGTGGTTCTCGAGTTTAAGGGATTCAAACTCACACACACACAGACAGACATCCTCAGTTTATATATATAGATAATTGTTTCTACTTTAGGCACAAGGCCAGCAATTATCCAGTGCATTACTGGTACTTTATTTTATCGACCCCGTAAGGATGAAAGGCAAAGTCAACCTCGGCGGGATTTGAACTCAGATCGTAAAGGGACGCAACTATGCTGGAAAGCATGACGTCCGACCCTCTACCGATACTGCCAATCCACCACCACATATATATATATAGATAATACTAATGCATATGCATTCATATACACCCCTAATACACACACACACACACGCGCGCACACACACACACACACACACATACACACACACACACACACACACACACACACACACACACACATACACACTTATATATATAAGGGAAAAAGTAAAGAGCCCTTTCGGTCACGAATGACTATGGGATTTGTATTTAGAAAGGTGTCCCTAGAGGCACAAGTACGGTCGAGGTTTGCGGAAGATCATCAGTTTCCCCTCTCCAAATAACCAATGTTATCCGAGGGAAAGGCTAAACCCGATACAGCTTGGCACCAGTGACGTCACAACCCATTGTAAGCCAAGCGTCTTCAATATGTATACACACACACACGCACACACACACACACACACACACACACAGACACACACACACACACACACACACACACACACACACACACACACACACACACACACACACACACACACACATATATATATATATAACAAAGAGGGTGTGGTAAGATACCAGGTGGAACATTTCGCATCAAAGTACTCGATACTTGAATCTAGCCGTCGAAACGGCCGAAGCTCACTATTCTGGGTCCGCAATATTTTCATATATACATATATACATATTTATGACTATATGTATGCGCCGAAACATCCGTGATCCGTAGTAAACAACTGACGAAGGGAAACTATCCATCTATTGTTTGTGTCGCCTTACCTTCTAACACTCGTTATCAGTAACCACGCAGCCTTCCACCCTCAATCCATACATAATACGAATCGAAAATCTGAATAACGTAGTTATGTAGTGAATTTCTAAAATACATGAGGGAGCCGCTGCCGAGATTTTCAAATAACAACTCTGAGGAATTATTATTTAAGAACCATGTATTGCTAGAATCTATACAATGAAATCGCGTCATACGAATCTTCATAAATAATACATGTATTAGAATATAGAAATAAATGCCAATGTGGACGAGGAAACAATTCAATGAATTTTAATAAGGTTAGAGAGGTTGAAATTATGCTAAAAAAGTGTACGGATGCAAGATAAGCATTCCATTTTAACATTACCTCGGCTTGATAAAATGCGTTTTTAGAAATTATGCAAAGTAAAATTATTATTTTAAAGATAGTATTTTATCAAACGAAATAAGTGGACAAACGAAAATATGTACACACAGACAGACACACCCACATTTATATACTGACTTACACACAATCAGACTCACACACATATACATATGTATATATATGTGTGTGTGTGTGTGTGTGTATATATATATATATACATATGTAAGCATGTGTGTTTGTGTGAGCGTGTGCGTGTGTGTGTATGAGTGTATGCGTGTGTTTGGATGCGTTGCTTGCTGGGTGTAAGAACACACATATATATTGTTTTGAGACATTGTCAGTTTTCTGCTGGCATCATATGAATTCTTCAGTGAACAAACAAGATGAGATTCAATAATTTACTAATATGTTCTTTTATGTTTGAGTATTTTTGATTTTGTCATGCCTCGGACTAATTTGCCATTATGCATTTTATGTATGTGTTGTGTAAATTGTGTGCGTATATTGTGTGAGCTTTGAATGTGATGTTTATGTTCTTTGTGCTCTGTTTTTTCTTTACTTTAGTGATTTCAATGGTACTTAATCACTCACTTATTTAATTTGACGGGAATTTTTAATAATCAAATAACAGCTTAGTGTCTTAAATCAAATCAATATCTGCATAGTGATGAATTTGCCGAATGATTTGACATTCGTGGAAAGATAGAGTAGAGCCCTCTATCAAGCATCTTGTCGCTACAAAAACTATTCGCTGCTTGTTTATGTTGATCAAACCTAAATATATAATTCAGTTAATAAATATGGACGGTTTGTGTCGAATGCCCGAAAGCAACAGGCAATAACAGGCAATAACAGTGCAACACCGTTTCAAACTCGTGTATTCACAGGTTGCTGCTTACTATGTCATAGTACTCATTGCAAAAATATATGAATATCAAAGCCTCCGATTTCAACTCTTACGTGGAGGACCATTTGTGGTTTCTCATCTTGCGAGAAATAACAAGGAAACTCTTTCAAAACATTACTACCGTATTAAAAGGAGTGAAATCCTTAATAGACTATGAAGGATAATCCTTAATAGTCCTAAATGACTATGAGGGATAACAAAACATGATTATAAGGGGAGGGAGAGACTTGTTTATGAAATGTATGTTCTAATTGGTCTCAACTCAGGCGTTAATATAAGAACTTCTATGCACTCTTCCAAACGCGAAAAGACTTCTAAACAGTGAATATGAAATAACATTTACTGGGAACAATATAAAGAATCAAAGCTTAGGGTGAACAATATATGCTATGTATTTTCTTCATTGTTTTAAAAGTAACAAAACATTTATTTCCTCATTCGTAAAATTTATTAGGATAAATACCGACACTCATATTTCTCGCAAAATTACGTACATGGATATATGATAAATGATCGTCATCGTCTTTCACGTTCGCTTTTTACATGGTGACATGATTTGACGTAAATATTTTGAGACAGTATTTTGCACTTGGGTGTGATTCTTGACGATGCAATGAATAATTTGAATACAAAACTGTCGTATCTATGATACAGTTTGGATAGAGCTCACTTTATAACACACTTTGTTGAGGATACATTTTATTGCTCTTAATGATGCTTGAACGTATCCTCGGTTTGATTATCATCAGGCAGAACTTTGGTTAAACGTACTAAATATATGACCACACACTCTTCCTTCCGCTGAATATTGCATCACCTAAATATTTCATACAGTCTACTCTTTGATCAAGGCAGAGTTTGCTGGCGGTGAGATTTAGCTAACTTTGCTAGCTGGACGAGCATCTACGTAGCAATATACCCGAAGAACCATTACGGATTAGGTTTAAACATAAAATCCTTTACAATGCCTACGAATGTTAAAAATACAATTTCGTCATACGCGTAGAAGTTATACTTTAAACAAGAATCTCTTGTTCTAAGTAATTTGAACAATCACATTATATATGTTATTAATTCTTCCTTGGGAGTGTCGCAAACGTAACACAACATTTAATTTATTATGATGCTGAACAAAAGATTCATTATGCTATTTCTAATATCATTCTAAAATATCATAGTCACAATCATCTACATCATCAGCATCACCATCATCATGATCATTATCATCACCATCGTCATCATCATCATCATTATCCTCATCGTCATCAACATCTTTATTATTATCATCATCAACATCATCATCATCATCTTCATCGACATCATCACGAGTACCATCATCATCATTATCATAATCACGATCATCATTATCATAATCACGATCATCTTCTTGACCATCACCGTCAAATAACCATCATCCCAATCACTTACATCTAATTTGGAAATATAAATAACGCTGGATTATTACATTTTATATCATAAATCAGATTTCCATCGTAAGTTTCTTGTTTTACAAATATATGCGACAATTCTATATTTATAAATATTTTTCGAAATTTATAGATTATTTAATTGATGGTGTTTGTGGCTAAGGCAATTAAATAAACTGGACGAACTGGATGAACTTAAGACAAATTGAAGTATAAAATAAGCATTCTTAACATTGGTGCAACTATGTCACCCAATATGATAAACCTAACCTATTAAGACTCTATACATTAAATATGAAAATATTATCTAGTTTTAATTATCTGTAAATTAATGAACTAAATATTTCGTGTAATGTGAAACTAATAGTCTGAATTTATGTAATATCTTTGTAAAGACTTTTGATAGTAGAAACTAAAATTTCCAAGCTCAAACGTCATGTAGTCATTCTCTTTTAACACTGTACTGTAACTATTTCATTTCTCTTCATCTCTCTATCTCACGCCGTCGCTCTTTCTCTTTTATTTTGGTCACTCTCTGTCACATATATTATTTATAATTATAAGTATGTCTGTGTGTACGCATGTATATATATATATGAATGACAGTGTGTTTAAATATGTGAGTTTCTGTGTGGGTTAGGTGAGTTTATTCCGCAACAGTTTTATACATGGGAATGAATGAATAAACATTATAATGCACAATAGTTCACAGCAGTATACTTAGTTTTCTGCAGCTAATACAGACGATGCTTTCATTCGACAAAGCAGACATAACCAGTTTGGATTTTGTAAATAAATAAATAGAAATAACTCTAACTGCATTAACATGGTTTTAACCTTACCCAGTCTTACTCTAAATCCTGACATGACCCACACAACCCATCAACTTACAGTCTGATCCCAGTCCTGCGCAAGGACGACGGGAGTAAAGGAGATTAGACAATTGAACGAAACGGATTAAGGCAATTGCTAGACTGTAGACTACACACATCTAAATCCATCTCACTGTTAGCCAAGCATGCCTCTCCTAGAAAGGTCAAAAGCCTTTGACTGATTTCCGTTGTTATTTTTGTTGTTGCTGGTGCCGTTGGTACCATTGTGTTTGTTGTTTCGTTATAGCTATTATTATACTACAAATATTTGTGTTGTTGTATATATGCTATTATTGCCAATACTATGTTTTGTTTTGTCCTGCTCACTGTTGCAGTTATTGTTGTAGCTGTTTTTGCTGTTGGCAGTGGCATTGTTTTTGTTATTGTCGTTGTCATTTTTCGCGCAACTGCTGCTGTTGCATTAAGATGTCACACTCAGCTTAAATTATATATAATCTTCTCTCTTTCGGTTTACTGTGTGCAGTGCGTGTTCTGGTGAGGAGTGTTGTAGGGCGGCGTGCTGTGGTGAGATATCATGTTCATATGTGAGTGCGTATGTGTATGTGTATGTGAAGTGTGGGCGTTTTTATATGATGCAGTGTTGCATTGCATGTGTCTGGGACGGCCGTATGCACCCATATATGATATCTCTGTCTCACTCTCCACACCCCCCACCCCACCTACACACACACACACACTCACACACACACATATATATATATATATATATATATATATATATATATATATAAGTAACATTTAGACATTACAAACGTATCAAACACACTATTCATAAACTTGGATATCCAAGGATATCAGATATTAAAGGAAAATCCCTGTTTCGGTATTTTAGATATTGTAATTGTGAAAGCTAAAAATATACCGCAGCCACAGGAAAAATTATCACAGTAGCTCTTTGTAGTCTAGAGGAACAAAGAGTGGGTATCGAGGCAGAATAGAGTAGTGTCTGCTCAAGGAAAAATAACCTAACAGCGCGTAATTTTTGGATTACATATAACAATTAGCAGGAGGGTTTCTTTTTTCTTTTTCTCTTTTTTTCTTTTTCTCTTTATCTTTTTTCTCTTTTTCTTTTTCTCTTTTTCTCTTTCTTTTTTTCTCTTTCTCTTTTCTCTTTCTGTTTTTCTCTTTCTCTTTCTTTTTCTTTCTCTTCTTCTCTTTTTCTCTTGTTCTTTTTTTTCTCTTTCCTTTTCTCCTTCTCTTTCTCTTTCTCTTTTCTTTTTCTATTTTTTCTTCTTTTTTTTCTTTTTTCTTCTTTTTCTTTTTCTTTTTCTTTTTCTTTTTCCTCTTCTTCTTCTTCTTCTTCTTCTTCTTCTTCTTTTTCGCCTTCTTCTCCCGGCGAGGCTCGTGGGTGCAGAATCCTCGGACACTCCTTCCAGCGGATCCACCCTGTCAGATACAAAGATCTCAAACTGGTCCGGCTAGATCCCCAAGTGAGACTAACCAATCTCATGGACGTTATCCAACCAACTTGATTGCGGTTTACCGTTGAGTTTCTTGCCGGCTGGTTCCCCCTCCTCCCCCGTAACATCTATCCCGCGATTCCTTTCTGAAACATTCTAACCACATGCCCATATTCTCGGAGCTGAGATCTCTCAATTCGGAGAAGTAGTTGCTCTACCTGGAGTGACTCTCTGATATTGGAGCTACGCACTCTATCGAGTAACGTTACTGCAAAAACCTTTCGGAGGAATCCTATTTCGGTCGATTGTATTCGCGATGGTATTGGCTCGGTCATTACCCAAGGTTCATGACGATAAGTTAAGGGTTGGCACGAATACCGAATGGAAGATAGCGAGTTTAGCTTCTGTGCCTACCTTCTTTCTTCTGATTACTGTTTGCTGAAGCTGGTGTAATACTTCACCAGTTCCTAAAATTATTGCACTTAATTCAGCCTCCTGCCTCCAATCACTCGTGAACATGCACCAGAATTAATTGAACTTCGATACCTGCTTCAGTGTAACTCCGTTCACATGTAGGATGCACTGCGCAGGCTTCGTTGAGAGGACGAGTGTCTCAGTTTTCGCACCACTGATTTTCATTCCAGCCATGCAGCACTTGGCATCACTTTCTGTCGAATTAAGTAACACCACGTCAGCCGACTGATTTGATACCCGCCAGTAATACTACCAATGCCAACCCCGCTGTGCATGTCAATCCTGTTAATGTAGATAATTAACGGGGGAGGTGACAGTTATACCAATCATTTAATCCCATTTGTCCGAACACAAATATACAGGCATTCGTATAGAGACATCCGGACAGCAAGAAGCTGACCATAGATCCCATACTCCTGCCAAAACTTCCACAGCAGGTTACGAGGAACATGGTCATATGCCTTTTCAAGGTGGACAAAACAAGTATATACATTTTGGCAATACTCCCTCGATTTCTCGAAGACCTGCCGCAATGTGACTATTTGGTCGACTGTAAAGAATTGAGTTAATCAAGAGTGCGTTAGGTGTATACAAAATAATTTAGACATATGTATTATAGAGACATGAAAACATACCAATTATACGTATTTCACTGTAAAATCTGATTTAGAAACACATTTAATCAATTGTCAGACCTAGTTGTATTATACATAATAAGCTGTATATATCATGCAATCGCTCACAAGAAAATAGGAAATCGAGGGACTTGTAATGATATATTCACGCTCATGTTGTTAATCAATAAATATAGAGATTAATGTTTGCACCACGCAGCTGCAGTGCACTTTAGTTATCTCAGTATATATATACAACTTAGAGGTAAACGAAATTGCATGCGTATTTACACATTTATAGAATGTATGTATGGTCCCGTAACTCCTGATAGACTCGTAAGGGTGCCGTTTTGACATACGGCGCTTCGTAGGCATTTAAAGCCTGACGGAAAATGACTGAGTACAGCAGATTTCTTCCAGAGAAAGACAGAACGTGAGACAGAGGAAATAAGAAAGAGATATAGACGAAGAATTGACCTTAGTACTAGACTGGTACTTTTTTTGTTCGACATCGAAAACATGATGGCAAATTGACTTCGACGGGATTTGAACTCAGAGAGCTGAGAACCGGAACTAATTCCATAAAGTATTCTATCCGACGTTCTAAAGACTCAGCCAATTCGCCGTCTATCATTTTTTGTATAGATATATAAACAAGCGAATTATAGATACATATTTTTAATCTTTTTTCAGTCTTTGTCATCTTCATCAGCTAGCATGTATATCACCCAGACAACCGTTAATGATATGCAACTTAGCAAGTCCCTTTCCGGATATAACTATAAGTTTCTATATATTTTTAAACGTAAAAAATGTGAAGGGCCGTCATTGATTTTGTTATAGGTTTACCGTTCTAACACAGATTCTGAATTAGTCATATTAAACATTGTAGAGCACTTGAAATTCAAAGTCAGAATACTGCAAACGTATTCCATAGAAACAGAGAGGGATAGAGAGAAAGAGAGAGGGAGCACCACCAACTGTACTGGTCAATTAGATATCAAGCACGACATGATAATAGACAAACACTGAGGCATTATAATTCGACACCCTAACGACATAACTATTTCGGTGAAACGATAGATTTCTGTTTAAAAGAATACAAGCGCAATAAAGCATTTTCTGAGCTCAGGTAAACGTATAAATGAGTATCACGGAAGTAAAGCTAATGGGGTCTTTAGGTTGCAGACATTTCATTTACGAACTGCAGTTGGTGATTAGATATATTTGGATCTCTTACTTAAAATAAGTAGTACAATCTCACGCACGCGTATTTGTAAAAATTAAACGAGAAGAATTAAATTTAAGAGAATGTGTAGGAAGCTCAAGCTCAGGCAATAATTGCAATTACAGTCAGACGCTATAACACACACTCACACACGCGCGCGCACGCGTATATATATATATATATATATATATATATATATATATATATATATATATAGTAGTGATATGTTACTAAAATATCCAAGGTATAGAGCAACACAAATGCGTAGGACGAGTTTGAATATAATTATTCAGGTGCCATAGAAGATACTTACGTTTCGTTGTTCACCATTGATCAATCTATTTCCAGTTTGAACATGTAGCTCCTCAGTGACACGTAGACGTATCTGAAAAGACACCTTTGTATTAACTGGCCTGAATATATATATATATATATATATATATATATATATATATATATATATATATATGCAAAGTTTTATTTAAATTGTTGGGTTACAACGAGTAAATATTTATAACTGATATAAAAGCACTCAACAAGTATTTGGAGTATATTTACGATATTAAATAAATGGAAATTATATTTATAAAACCATATTTATTTCATTATATATATTTCAGGGATATCATATTAAAAATATGTTATGCCTTCTTCAGACAAGATACAATTTATAAGACTGTTTATATTGTATTTTGTCTGAAGAAGGCATAACATATTGTTAATATGATATCCCTGAAATATATATAATGAAATAAATATGGTTTTATAAATATAGTTTCCATTTATTTAATATCATATATATATATATATATATGAAAACAGGGAGAAAGAGACGATTATTAGGAAGAACAATATTTGTTGTTCCTGTATATATATATATATAGTCAGGACCCGGACTGCTGAGCTCCGACCGTTTTGACAGCTAGATCCGATCTGCCTTAATTTGGATATAGCTGCCGATACGGCCGGAGATCAGCTGTCAGGGTCCTGATTCTTTTCCTATTACCCACTCTACTACCCTAAGTATCGAGTAATCTGGTGCGTTATGATCCACCTGGTTTCTTATCACACTTTCTTTGTTATATATATATATATATATATATATATATATGTGTGTGTGTGTGTGTGTGTGCTGTGCGTATATATGTATATACAGAGAGAGACCGGAGAGACCACAAATCAGCCGATTACACTATGCATGGGAAGAATAGTGCTTATAGAGGATGTTAAAAACCAGAGTGCGACTCCAATCGGGCTCGAGTGGTCTTTAAAGTCTTGGTGTGTATAAGCCGACCCCGCTTGGTTTTATGTTCGTATTTTTATCGTTCACTCTCTCTCTCTCTCTCTCTCTCTCTCTCTCTCTCTCTCTCTCTCTCTATATATATATATATATATATATATATATATATATATATATATATATATATATATATATATGCGAGAAAACAACACTATACTTCAGCACTGACCATGTAAAAAGATCGAAATAACGTAGGAAAACATTATTCCATCATTACGTTTTTTGGCAGTATCGGTAGAGGGTGGGATGCCATGCTTTCCAGCATACTTAGGTCCCTTAACGATCTGAGTTCAAATCCCGCTGAGGTTGACTTTTCCTTTCATCCTTACGGGGTCGATAAAATAAAGTACCAGTAATGCACTGGTTAATTGCTGGCCTTGTGCGAAAAAGTAGAAACAATTATGTTTTTCCTGTTCTTTACTGTTCTAATTCTAACTGTCTAATGAGGAAAAATTGTTGCAAAATGGTTATCAGCGAAATATTTCTAGAACAGCGAATATGAACAAACATATTTAATTTTAACCTGTGGATTTACAGTGCTTGTTTATATATATGTATATCCGGGGTCCCCAAAATATATCGAAGATTGTTATTAATTCGGTGACCGTAGGGAAAGAAAATATATGGTGGACAAGGTTGAAAAGGCAAAAATCAGACACGTTCCTTTTCGGCCAGTCCTTCATCAACATTTTCAAGGTTCATTTGGAAAGGAAGGTAAGGGTTGTTAGGGAAGAGCTTCCCCACATTATACTTGGGTGGGTGAAATTTTCAAGAATGGCCCGTGTGAATGGGCTTACACTAATTAATCAACAATAGCCTGTTTGATTTGAGGAGTAGTGGGATCCCTTCCCCGGGTGCTCTAGAAGCGCCGGGTGGTTTAGGTGTGGTAGGGTTCCTCAGTCGCCTGTGTGATGTTCACCTCCCTATTGGGGAATTTGACTGTCATATTTTTATTTTTTATTGTTATTGTTGTATATATTATTTATTCGATTGTATCTATTACCCCCACTGCCCCTGTCTATTGTATTGTACCATATAAGTATGTATTTGTGGCCAATATAGGAACAATTACTATTACTTACTTGTACTTGTACTTGTGTCGACATTCATCCTGGACGGGTTGAGCCGGCTTCTCCCCTTGTCCTGACCTCATCCCGAACCATGGCAGCCCACGCACGACGTTCACGGGCTAGGTCACTGGAGATAGCGCGCCAATCACGGTCCCATCGACGCAGACCGACTACCTGCGGACCTGAGAGTTCGGAGAGGTCCTCCTTGATCGTCGTTGCCTAGGTCTTCAGCCGCCCGCCAACGCACTTGCGCCAGTTAGGGAGTGGAGGTGGGAGGAGAACATCGCGGATCAGTTCACCCTCAGGGCGCCGGGCTGCGTGACCAAAGCATCTCAAGCGCCGTTGCAGAAGCACTGAAGGAAGGGGTCGAAGATTCAAGCGAACACGAATACTGGTGGTAGGTACCCGATCAACGCGTCGGCAGCGAAGAATGCGGCGGAGACAGTCATTGTCGAAGACCTCCAGCCCTCGTTGATCGACTACCCTCATAGGACAATTACTATTATTATTAGTAGGGCGGTGGATTTGCAGTATCGGTAGAGGGTCAGACGCGATGTTTTTGCAGCAAAGAGTTATGGCCCTTTATGGTCTGAGTTCAAAACACGCTAAGGGTAACTTTGCCTTCCATCCTTACGGGGTCGATAAAATAAAGTACTAGTAATACACTGGGTAAATTACTGGCCTTGTACCAAAAGCAGAAACAATTATTAATAGTAGTAGAATTATTATTATTATTAGTAGTATTAGTGAGGGCGGTGGATTGGCAGTATCGGTAGAGGGTCAGACGCCATGCTTTGACGTATAGAGTTCAAATCCCGCCGAGCTTAACTTTGCCTTTCATCCTTATGGGGACGATAAAATAAAGTACCAGTAATACACTGGTAATTGCTGGCCTTGTGCCAAAAGTAGATTTATTAGTAGTAGTAGTAGTAGTAGCAGAAGAATTATTGTTCAATGTGCCAATGTTCCATTGAGTTAATTGATATAATGTCGAACAGAATATTTTGCTGTATTTGATGGGGCAGCTAATCATTCTGAGCTCAAATTTTATGAGATAAGCCAAACTTTCTATTCTATCGTAATGGTAGATTAATTAATATAATGCTAAAAGCGTAGGTTGAAAAGTGTTATTGTTATTACTACTAATATCCTGAGGTCAAATCCCGGTGAGGTTAACTTTGCCTTTAATGCTTACGGGGTCGATAAAATAAAGTACCAGTAACGCACTGGGGTCGCTTTGATTGACTTTCCCCTTCCCCAAATTTGCTGGCTTTGTGCCTATATCTTTCGAGGTCGATAAAAAAAAATACACCAATCCAGTACTGGGGTTGATTCTTCCTCATAATATCTCCTCCTCACTTCCCTGATTCATACCTAGAGATGGGATGGGTCCCGCCAAGTTTGAAAAGAAATGCCGAAAACTACACTAGGAGTTACGGGTCTAAGCATGCATATTATTACTACTAATATCAAAGCGGTGCATTGGCAGTATCGATATTGAGTTCAAATCCCGCCGAGGTTAGCTTTGCCTTTCATCCGTACGGGGATCGATAAAATAAAGTACCAGCAATGCACTGGGGTCGATTTCATCGACTTTTCCTTCCCACCAAATTATTGGCTTTGTGGCTAAATCAGAAACTATTGTTACTACTAATATTATTCTCATTGTCATCATTAACATCCTCACAATCATCATGGCATGCAGTATATTTATTATTTCATCATTGTGAGGGCGGAGGATTAGCAGTATCGATAGAGTGTCGGACGCCATACTTTGCAGCATAGAGTTATGGCCCTTTATGATCTGAGTTCAAATCCCGCCGAGGTTAACTTTGCGTTTCATCATTACGGGGGTCGATAAAAAAAAGTAGCAGTCACGCACCGGGGTCGAATTAATCGACTTCCCCCTATCCCAATATTGCTGTCCTTGTGCCAATATTAGGAACCATTATTTCATCATTCTTAATGCAGCGGCTCGTCATATTCTTCACAAAATGTGTTTCGGTTCTTTTCGTGCGGACTTCAGATCCCACCGAGCTCAACTTTGCATTTATTCCTTCTAAGTCTAATATAATCGCCTTTCCTTCCCCACATAAGTTTGCTGCTCTTGTTCTAATATTAAAACGCCATTATTTTCAACTCTGTATTATTTTCTACAGCATTTTTTTTGTATACGCTTTTTTTTTTCTTCCTTTCCTGTTATATTATTTTTGTCTCGTCCGGAAGTGTGTGCGAACACGAACGGTTGTCACCGCTGCACGCATGTGTTAAATTCGTTTGGTTGTGAATTGCCGGTTTGCAATACGCAAAAACGAAATGCCATCTGCTGACATCAAACTTCACGAAGATTTGCGTTGATGTCAAGCTGACATGATTTTGAGTGTTACACGGACAGATGTGTATGCGTATTTGTGTACGTTTGTGCACGTTATGGTGTGTCTCTTAATATATGTATCTAAATACACGTTCATTGATGTGAAATACTATAAGAGCCTACGTCAAATTATTGTATAGTGTTAAAACAATATATATATATACAAATATATATATATGCATATACACATGTATATATACATAGATACATACTCACATACACACACCCACATATATATATAAATACATACACACACACACACACACACACACACACATATATATATATATATATATATATATATATATATATATATATATATATATATATATATATATATACATACACATGTTTATGTTTGTGTATTTGTCGGCGATTGTGAGCATTCAATATATTCGTGCGTGGGTGCATCTGAATTTGTAGAAGCTTTTCCCGCTGACCAGTGAAGCAGAAGTGGTAAGCGAAGTTAAAGGTGAAAAATACGTTTTTGAAAGATCTCGGCTGGTGAATGATGTCAAGAGATTCGTGGATATGACAGACTAGTGATGGAACGAGTCAGGGTCTTATTAAGTGATTGGAAGCCTGAGTGGCACGATAAGGAAGGGAATTAAAGTAGAGTGAGTGACAGCTTGAGAATGTGAAAGTGAGGGTATATGGATATAGGAAAAGGGACGTTATTGGTGAAAAGATAGTCTAGCAATTTGAAAAATCACTGTTGAAAAGTCGATGAAGCAGTTGTAAAATAAAAAAAGTGTTTATTCTCATGAACATCACATCTCGCTATTAACATGATAAAATAATATGAATAGAAACGGCAGAAAAAAAAAATCTTGAGCTAAGGTGGAATCCTCTCTATAGCATTACAACCTGCTAGAATTAGAAACCGGGTAACTCCTACAAATAACAGTTAACATCTGAAGTAAA
>OZ024742.1:132804352-132809352 GCA_964016885.1 Eledone cirrhosa
CTGAGTAAACTGGAGCAACGTGAAATAAAGTGTCTTGCTCAATGAAACAACACATCACCCGGTCCGAGAATTGAACTCACAACCTTTCGATTTCAAGCCCAATGCTCTAACCACTAAGCACTCTGTGTGTGTGTGAGTGTGTGTGTGTACATGTGTGTTTGTGGTGGGTATGTGTGTGTGGGTATGTGAGTGTGTGTGAGTCTCTGTATTTGTTGTACTAATATCTTCATATAAATAAAGAAGGATTTAGAATACTCAGTCCGTGGGACGCGTTATGTATAATCAGTTACATGAGTGGTATATGCAGATAGTTATGTTTCGTTGGGTTATTACCCCAATTCATTCTGTTAACCATGTTATGATGGAATACTTCCAAGGAGCTTCTTGATATTATAAGAGATCTCTAAGGGCAAGAATTCTAGAAAATTACAATTTAGAGAAGGAACAAGAGTTCATTTAACAATTTGAACATTCTAGTCTGGCTAAAACCATCCCTTTACAAAGAATTTCGATTCATGGAGGAACCGACTGAAAAATTACAGTCGTTTATGTAGGCAGTGTTTTTTGGTAGTCAGTTATCACACTATATTACATACATCTGAGCTGCATAACTGACGAGATGTTTAGGGATTAGATTTGTCTATAAAATGCATGGCCATTTTCTTTGAGGTTCCACATGTAATTTGCAAGCTGATTGCTATGTGTTTTTGTTAGAATGTATGGATCTAGTTTCGTTGTTAACGAAAAAAGCTTTTGAATCTGACATGCCTACATAAGTCCAGGCTACTGGTCGAGGTAAGATACCCTCCATAAAATCCCACTGGAGTGTTGCACTGTTGGTCGAGGGGGGCATGCTTCTGGACTTCGCCATGAACATCTGGACGGTAGAAAGTTCTTGCGTCTATTCCTTATCTGTTTTGTGGTTTAGTTCTGGCTTTTGGGATCGTATGTTTCCCAATGTTTCTTTTTCTTCTGTTGAGAGCAATAATTCTTCTCCTCTGGTTCTTGTCACCTCCTGGAGAGTATTTCTTTTTTTCTAGGACAATGCAGGCCAATATCCACCTAAATAGGATGGGAAGAGCATTTGCTTCTTGCTCCGACTGGGTGGCAGGGAGTGTTTAGCGACCAAACCTTCAGTTTAAAAGAGCATTCAGGTTATCACATATTGCCTGGTTCACGCAATAAGCTCAATATCGGGCATTAGATTATTCAGCTCCCTTTCATAGTCTCTCTGATATGAAGGCTCCTGTTGTTTCATGTTTGAGGTCACGCATTTGTAGATAACAGTTTTTTTTCCATGGGCATGTCTACGTCAACCGATGATTATTCTACTAGGCAGATTGAGTGAAATATTTCTCCTTTTCTATAATGTTAATAAGGAACAGTTCAGTTGATTTGGCAGTCGTTGCTTCAGATGTATTGTTGTTGTTTATTATAATTAGTTGTTCATGTGAATGTTTTGTTAAAGTATTTAAAGGCGGGAAATTCGTCCACTAATTTTCTCATGCAGTCTTTGAACTTTGGCTGTTCAATATAGTAGACGATCCACTGTGTTTTGTTGGTACTGTTACTGGTGTTGTTATTGCTGCTCTTAGTGGTGGCTGTAGTTGTGGTGGGGAAAGTGGTAAGGTTGGCGGACTGTCGTATGTTCTATCTTGCGGAAAGATCAATTTTGAATACGGCGGAGGAATGTTTGATTTCATTATCCTATTTTGAAAGCATAGAGTGGAGAAATGTTGTTTGGCAAACAAATACAAGCTAGTTCCAAAAGGCTACACGTAGAGAAAACCTAACCAGCTTTAGAAGATACTGTTTAGTTAAACTATAACACAATATAAAATGTTGAACAAAATAGATAGAAGAAGAAGAAGAAGAAGAAGAAGAAGAAGAAGAAGAAGAAGAAGAAGAAGAAGAAGAAGAAGATACAGTTTAGTTAAACTATAACACAATATAAAATGTTGAAGAAGAAGAAGAAGAAGAAAAGAAGAAGAAGAAGAAGAAGAAGAAGAAGAAGAAGAAGAAGAAGAAGAAGAAGAAGAAGAAGAAGAAGAAGAAGAAGAAGAAGAAGAAGAAGAAGAAGAATGTATGAGGAGGAGAAAATGGAAATCAGAAGTCGGGAAGATACAAGTTAAAGAAAATGGAGAAAAGTAAATATACTGAAGACAAAAATAAGAAGTTGCTCATATAAAAGAATGTTGAAAATCAAAAGAGATAATGAATGAATATATACACGACAGAAATAAAATACAAGTTGACAAAAAGACGTATTTAAGAATAGCAGAATGGTACTGCTCTACACTTGTGTTTGTTCCTGTTGCGTTTAATGATAGGCACACGCACGTCAGCGATATTTTCATTCTCAGCACGTCGACTCAAATTATGTGACTACGCCATTGATATGGGATTCCGCTGGGACCAGCCCGTTTCTCTGCTTGTTACAATGTACTGTTAGATGCCAGCATTAAATTACTAGAGACAGAAGTCTACAGTACTGTCTTCACTTTCGCAATTATTCAAGTATTATATATATATATATATATATATATATATATATATATATATATATATATACATATATATATATACATATATATATATACATATATATATATACATATATATATATACATATATATATATATATATATATACATATATATATATATATATATATATATATATATACATATATATATAAACATATATATATATATATATATATATATATATATATATACATATATATATAAACATATATATATATATATATATATATATATATATATATATATATATATATATATATATAGATAGATACATACACACATATTTACATATATATGTAAATACATGTATATATATATACATACACACACATATATATATATATAAGTATATATATATATATATACATACATATATAAGTATATATATATATATATATTAACATAAATGTAAGTATGTATGTATACGTACATACATATATGTATACAGACGTACAGTAGCATGCATATATATATATATATATATATATATATATACATACAGGTACACATACATATATGTACGTATCAGTTTAGCGGACGCTTATTATAGCGCCCGCTTTGTTCGTTTGTAAACAAACTGAACAGCCTGAATTTATGCCGTACGGTGTTAAGGCAACCACGTCACCTTTTTGTTCAACACTGACACAGGAACGATGTACTAGTTTCAAGCTTGTTAGCTATCATCAGCATCGTATACCCTTCTGCCAGATGGTTGAACGTTCGATAGTATATACTTTCCTTATGAAAATTAACGGCTGAGCAGCCTAATTTGCATATCGAGTGAGTCCGGCCAGGCGTACCGAGAACGACAAGTTGTAATAAAATGAAAACGAAATGTCATTTCTCACTCTTAGTACGGCACTTACTTAAATGTAAGTATGTATGTATACGTACATACATATATGTATACAGACGTACAGTAGCATGCATATATATATATATATATATATATATATATATATATATATATATATATATATATATATATATACATACAGGTACACATACATATATGTACGTATCAGTTTAGCGGACGCTTATTATAGCGCCCGCTTTGTTCGTTTGTAGAGTGAGAAATGAAATTTCGTTTTCATTTTATTACAACTTGTCGTTCTCTGTACGCCTGGCCGGACTCACTCGATATGCAAATTAGGCTGCTCAGCCGTTAATTTTCATAAGGAAAGTATATACTTTCGAACGTTCAACCATCTGGCAGAAGGGTATACGATGCTGATGATAGCTAACAAGCTTGAAACTAGTACACCGTTCCTGTGTCAGTGTTGAACAAAAAGGTGACGTGGTTGCCTTAACACCGTACGGCATAAATTCAGGCTGTTCAGTTCGTTTACAAACGAACAAAGCGGGCGCTATAATAAGCGTCCGCTAAACTGATACGTACATATATGTATGTGTACCTGTATGTATATATATATATATATATATATATATATATATATATATATATATATATATATATATGCATGCTACTGTACGTCTGTATACATATATGTATGTACGTATACATACATACTTACATTTAAGTAAGTGCCGTACTAAGAGTGAGAAATGAAATTTCGTTTTCATTTTATTACAACTTATATTAACATACATATATGTATATATATATGTATATAAATACATATATGTATATTTACATATATATATAAATACATATATGTATATTTATATATATATATATATATATATATATATATATATATATATATATATATATATATAGAGAGAGAGAGAGAGAGAGAGAGAGAGAGAGAGGGAGCATTTGGTAAAGATCTGTATATTAAGGTGCATGCCTGCCAACATCAAATATACTATTACTATTGTTGTTAATTTTATTATTGTTACAGATGATGCTTCTGCATCTACTGATGATGGCGAATGTGATGTTGAATCAAATTCTGCTGCTTTCGTTTTCGGATCTATTTTTTAAAAAAGATTAGATAATTATAGGTTGGTGGAAATTCACTCTGTATAATGATTAAATGTATGAAGAAAATAAGCAGCATTATGCGAGATCCGAGCAAAATGTGTTAGCTGGACATTTTCGGAAGCCATCGCGTATGACTGTGTGATTATTTATGTATTTATGACTGTGTATTTATTCATTTATTTATGTATTATGTATGTATATATGTTTGTATGTATGTATGATGTATGGATGAATGTACATATGTATGAATATATGTGTCCGGGTATATGATATATGTGTGTATGTGTGTACACTTGTATATTTTAACGCCTGCACAAATAGTGATGGATGAATCAAGGACAATGCTTTAAAATAATTACTGGGGTAGATAAAACCTTGGAGGCAACGCCCCGGCTTTTCTGCATATCAAACATTGACTACCTAACATAAGTTATTTTCTTTATAGTAATACTTTTCCTATAATATCATGATATAAGCTTATACTAATGTTCGCATGAATTTAGAAA
>OZ024742.1:132811852-132816852 GCA_964016885.1 Eledone cirrhosa
AAAATAAAGAAATATAGTAAGGGGATATGTATAAATGTGTGTATATGCACCTACAAATGTACATATGTGTGTATGTACAAATGCATGTGTATAGTGAAAAAATGTGTGCGTAACTACATACATGAGGGCAAACATATTAGTGTATGTGTGACCACAAATACGTATATAATATATGTTGAAAAAAGAATTGTAAGATAATAGAGTTAGCGTATATACAGACCCAGGGACAAAGGATGAAAGGACGCACGCGTATAAATATTCACACACGCGCAACCACATACATGTATGTGATATATACAGGGAAGGGAGTGTATCAGTCAAAGCAGTGACAGACTGAAGGTCGATACAGATATAAAAATATAAAATATGAAATATTATTGAAATAATATATAAGATAAAAATTAAGGCAAAGAGAAAGTAAGAGGGAGGGGTTATCAATTATAAAGTAACACTAGAAAAAATAAATAAAAAATAGAAAACATGCAGTGCTTCGTACGCACATATATATAAATATATATATACGTACAGACAAAAACACAAGCACAAAGGATACATACATGCGTACATACATACAAAAACACGCATACATACACACGATACACATATGTATACATACATGTACATCTAATCACACGCACGCACGCAACCACACAAACACACACACATATATATATATATAAGTATGTAAAAAACATAGACGTAAAAACACACATACACACACACATATACATACACGCACACATACGTATGCATTCGTATACATATACAAACACGTATACACATATATGCACACATACACGCATACATACATATATGAAAACCACCCGTATGAATAAATGGGTACAAGATATACGCAAGTAAACATACCTAAAAGCGGCTTAGGGACAACAGAATATATCTGCAGTTAAAAACACATGTGACTGTGTTATCAGGTAATGAAAGAAAAGGGGGAAGTAAATATGTAAAATTGTAAAGATATAAAGTAAGTGAATCAAAAAGCAGGGAGGGGGGTTCACTAGTGGATGTGAAGTAAAAATAAAAATAGATAATTCGAGCGAAATCCCAATTAAAATAACATAGATAAATAAACATGTTTAATTTCTAGAATATATGAATTAATCAGTTTTTAGTTTATAGGGAATGAATACTAAAATAACGTAAAAGGATCTGTAATCAGTATTATTTTCCAAAATGAATGGTGATGTCATGAAACATGGCTATTGAAAGTACAACTAACATCTTCTCTTAAGATAAGTCACTTCGCATTGTGTATAAGAAGCAGTTGAGACAGTGCAATTCAAAACCGAAAACTCGACCCAGATTAAACAATAATCCAGAAAATATTAGACGATAATCATAATATTACTACTAAAATCGGTCTAGCTATAGTAAAGGTTTCTAACACGAAACTTATAAACAGATGCTCGAACACAAGTATCATGTTATATATGAATTAATAATAATTAAACCGAGGGAAACAGACACAAAATTTTGAAATATATATAAGAGTGAAAAACCAATTATAGGAAATGCAATATTCCTGTGTTTGCCAGCTAAACCTAAAAATAATAATACAAACATTTGCTGTCTACGTTTAATTAAAGTTAAGATAAAAGGAAAACTATCTTGAGATTCACCATGGGGAATTGACTTTACAAATAAACTATAAATCATTAATAATAAGCTTCGAAAACTCTCATCAATAATACAATAAAGAGTAGCAAGATTTGTGTCATCTGCAAAGTATATAGAAATAAATCAAGTTAATAACCCATCATATTACACAATCCTTTGTCTCTCCGCCGGTCCAATGAGAGGAACTCTCTTTTTTTAGGTTTACAGACACCCCAGACTTGACTTGCCCAGAAGAGTGCATCGAATGTCCCCAAATCACCTACCTCACAAAGTAAATTTGTGGATGAAGGAAGTTAGTCATAACATTGCGAGTTTGTAGTGAACTCAGAATGTGGAAAGTAACTGTCGTGTTGTAACGAGAAGAGGATTTTTTATGTTCGATCAGGATAAAAATATTTTGATTTAATTAGTTTTAAAGTCTTCAAACAATTTATCAAATATGGGTGGCAAATTGGCATATTTATTAGAATGACGGATGGAATGCTTTGGGTTATTCGTTTCAGTTCTCCGCCGGCGTCAATTTTTCCTTTCAATTACTGGGGTTGAATCGTCTTTTATAGTTCTTTCACTCTGTCTTTCGTCTGCACTCAATCCTTCTCTTGAAGAAATCAGCTGTATTCAGAGAGAAAGAAGAGATGGATTCAGCCAGGATTTAAAATGCCGTCAAAGTGCCATATGGAATACGGCACCCCAACGGCGTCATTGGGTGTTACGGGACAACAGGTGCACAAACCATCCTCTGAAATAGAGGTTTCTTATTTTCTGTGAAGATGCAATCATTCTTTCTTACATTGGGACATGTAAATAGCTATAATAATACTTTGTCAATATAATAGTTGAGAGAATCATGTATAACAGAACATTGACAAAGACAACGGGGAGGAACGAAAACCCGCATCCATTGGTTGATGGATAAGAACATTAACAATTACAACAGGGTTAGAATCTTCACCAGAACATCCTTCTAGCAATTCTGTCTACAGTGACCAATGTACCCGAGTTATTAAAATGATATAGTTATATCTATTGACCCTCTACCTTTCACATTCCCAATTTCCTCAATATTTCTTAAGTCACGTGAATAATAACACCCATACACAAATACACACATACACGCACACACACATACACACATAAAAATATATACACACACACACGCATACGCATACTCACGGACACACAGACATACACACACGTAAACACAGATGCACATACACGGAGACAGTCAGTTTGAAATTTCTCAGGTAGGTATATATAAATAATCGTTTCAACATTTTCTACTGAAAGAATCATTTTCCTTTCTACTATTTGTTTTATATATATCAACTCGTGTGTTGCTTTTATACATTCAATATATATATATATATATAAATGTATATATATATATATATATATATATATATAAATGTATATATATATATATAAATGTATATATATACATATATATATATATATATATATATATATATATATATATATATATATATATATATATATATATATATATACAACATTTGGTACAGCATCAACGAAGCCATAGTTGCTGCCAAGCTAACGAATGCAGTTTCTGTGAACAGGATATATAACCCTAGAGTTATAACATTACGTTTAGACAGCTTTGCTAAATGAATACAGCGACCGATAGAAGAGTCGCAGTGACCATAGCCACAAAAATGACTGAACTCAGTAAAAATGTGACTAACCTGTATTGTACCGTCGGCATCATACATAACACATAATACATATAATATATACCATATAACATACATCACACGTAATCCACAATATCTCCGCTAGGTTTCCGTAAATCCGAAATCAACAAAATCCACTTGCAGGGGTCTGCAAGTTAATGGTTTTTGAAGTTAGAACAATGGAGTTTTACTTCGTCAGCAGGTTTTTCGTTCTGATCCGCTATATATATAGGAATATGTTGAAAACCCCGATGGCAGAGCTCAAGCCGTTTCGACGACTATTTCTGGACGAAGTATCCAGAAATACCTGTCGAAAGTATCCAGAAATACCTGTCGAAATACCTGCTTGAGCTCTGCCGTCGGTGTCTTGAACATTTTCCTATTACCCACTCCACTACCCCAAGTATTGCGTACTCTGGTGCGTTATGGTCGACCTGGTTCCTTACCACACTTCCTTCGTTATATATATATATATATATATATATATATATATATATATATATATATAATAGTAGAACACTAATGGGTTATATCCGTAGTAGAAAAGCACTCAATCCATGGGACAAGTCTAGTAGAGGTAGTTCCAGTACAGTTAGTTCACCATACTGAGAACACATGTTTAACCTTAATCGGATCCTCAGCTCGGTCTACAACTTCATTTAGACAGAGATGAGGATCCGAATAAGGTGAAGCACTTGTTCTCTGTATTGTGAACTAACTCTCTCTCTCTCTCTCTCTCTCTGTATATATATATATATATATATATATATATATATATATATATATATATATATATATATATATATATATATATATGATATGTGCGTGTGGGAGTGAATATGTGTGTCTGGGCGTGGGTGTGTACGTGTCTGTGTATATATGTATACATATATATATATATATATATATATATATATATATATATTTATATATATATATATATATATATATATATATATATATATATATATTTGTATATATATATATATATATATATATATATATTTATATATATATATATATATATATATATATATATATATATATATATATATATATATATATATATATATATATATATATATAAATATATATATATATATATAAATATATATATATAAACTATAATAAAGGAAGGGCTGCGGGACTGCATACGGTTTATTGCCATTCTGAGTTCAAATCCCGCCGAGGTTAACTTTGCCTTTCATCCTTACGGGGTCGATAAAATAAAGTACCAGTAATGTACTGGGTAATTGCTGGCCTTGTGCCAAAGTAGAAACAATTATTTTTTTATCCAGTTAGTAAAATAAGTTGGATTACTTTGAAAAAAAATAATTGATTCTACTTTTGGCACAAGGCCAGCAATTTTTCCAGTGTATTACTGGTACATTATTTTATCGACCCCGTAAGGATGAAAGGCAAAGTTAACCTCGGCAGGATTTGAACTCAGAATGGCAAGGGCCTAACTCTATGCTGCAAAGCATAGCGTCCGGCTCTCTACCGCTACTGCCAATCCACCGCCCTTTTAATAAATAAGTGTTTCTACTTTTGGCACAAGGCCAGCAACTACAGTGCATTACTGGTACTTTATTTTATCGACCCCGTAAGGATGAAAGGCAAAGTTAACCTCGGCGGGAATGAATGAATATTACATAATGTATGTACTAAATTTCG
>OZ024742.1:132821852-132866852 GCA_964016885.1 Eledone cirrhosa
CTGTGACTACAAGTCTCTCGTATACTGAAAATATAAGTGAACATTTTGAAAAAATGGAGTCTAACCCCAACAGGGAAAAAAATGTGAACGCATACACCAACATAAATAACACAAACACAACAAAAAAATGAAAATTGTAACAACAAAAAACAAGAAAACCACATTTCGACAAATGTAAACAAAGAGGGGCGAACAAAATGACGTTCGCTCATACTACCAAACAAAACATTGTGTATGAACCTATTGACATTTCGAACATGGCCCAGCAAATGGAAAATGCACGGAAGTATATAACTTTGGAGGAGAATGGTCTATTTTCTTTAAATTCTCTTCGGTAGGTAAGTTTTCCAGCAACGTGTTTGGTGGAACTAGCCTGTAAGTTCTGATGCAAATGCAGCCAGAATGAATTGCTAGGATCCCCGACCGCATATTGCTGGATGGGCTTGCCTACTTACACATCACAGTGGAGGTTAGACGACCGGCTTGTTACCTCTGTGGTGACAGAGGTCACCTGAGGGCTGCCTGTTCCCAAGCAAACAAAAAAAAACACGATTTTGCCTCCACCAACAACTACAACACTACCAACACAACCTCCACCACCACCACCACCACCACCACCACCACAAAAACAATTAACACCACAAGTTAAAACACAACTGAAAACAATCCCACCCATCTCCCCCACACAGAAAACAAATACAATAACACCCACACCACAAACACGAGCCGAAAATGTACCCCTCCCCTCGATCACGGAAGAAGACCCCTTTACGTCGTCAGACGAGTGAGGGGGGGGGGGGACACTTTCATAAAGTTAAAAGAAAAAAAAGAAAACATACCCCAGGAAAACAAATACAAACAAACCCTCCCCAATACATAACACAGACATCAACAGAAAAAAACACACAACAGCAAACAAAAAAACATCACACAAAAACAAAAATATGCATACACTTACATAAAAACAATAAACAAAAAACTGCTAAACGTTATTTATAATAACAACTTAATAAAAACCGAAGGTTCTAATTTCGCACAAGCAACGGGGCTACCGCATTTAAAAATGAAAAAAAACCTCAATGGACATTTACAAAACGTTAAGAGACACTTTTAAAGAGGACGTGTAGACCTCTGCGGCAAACCCATTAACCGTGTCCTCCTAAATACCCCCCCCCTCCCCCGACACCCACGCAACTCCAAACGCCCCAACCCCACCACACACTGATGCCTCTACACTTCAACAAACCACCATGGTAAGTGCTTTATCTCTTTACCACCAACATGGCTGTGTTGAGAGTAGGTTGTCTAAATGCGCGTGGCCTGGGCTCACCTTGGAAGCAAGCAATGTTTCTAAATGACCGCAGGTCACGATGTATAAATGTGATGGTTGTTTGCGAGGGCCGGATCAGCAGCGTGCGACAGCTGGTCCCCACCTTTGATGACTTTGAGATGCACCCATCTCTGTCAGCCCGGAGGTGGGGGTGGGATTGTCGTTCTCCTGCAAAAACATTTGTGTCTCGCTACACAGACGGTACACTTGGACCAGGAGGGTCGACTAGTGATTCTGGACCTTGGCAGTGTTGAAGGGGGAGCTTTTATTTTAGGCTGATCGCCGTCTAAGGCCCTTTTGGGTCAATGCGCCCGGACATCTTCCATCGTCTGGAGACTTATCTAGGGATGTCCTGCTCCTTGCTTTTAGTGGGGGACTGGAATGGTATCCTAGATGCACATTGTGACTATGTAGGGGAATGTCCTTATAGAGGGGGTTGTAACAACCTCAAGGGGTTAATCGACTAGATTTTCCATCTGTGCCAACCTGCACTTGGACAAACCATAGCGGTCAATTTATATCGTACCTAGATAGATCCTTTTTTAGAATTAAGGATAGGGACTTTTTAAGTTGTCCAGAAATGCTCATGGTTGGCTATTCAGACCACAATTTAGTGACCTCCATGGTCAACCTTGATATAACGCATAGGCAGGGACCCGGTTACTGGAATCTCAACTTGTCCTTACCGGCAAGTAAAGCTTACAGGGACCGGATTTGTACTTTAATTAAGGAGCGTTTGACGAGCGCCATCGTCAACGAGCAGGTGGTGGGGATCTCTCAAAAGAGAGATTAAAGTAGCTTCAATAGGAGATAGTAAGGAGTCAGCCTTATATAGAAATAGAAAGGAAAGAGAGTTGATAGATAGTGTAGAAGAGGCAATTAGAAACGGCGACGTAGCCAGAGTGCTAGCGTCGAGAATGGCCTTGGGCCGACGCGAAACACGAAGGGTGCGTTGTCCGAAGCAAAATACGTGCTCTGGGAAACGAGGGTACCAAGGTTGTTAGCTGGGCCCGCGTGACAGAAGCCAAAAGTGGGATTAGATCCACTATCCGGTCTTTGCGAGACCAAGATGGACGGGTGATCCTTGAACCTAAGCAGATGTGCGAGGCCTTTCAAAGGCACTTTGCCCGATTGTTCGGAAGAGGCGAGGGGCCGGATGGGGATGTGGACTTCGGTCCATACCTCGACGGCCTGCCGCGTCTTTCGGACGAGGAGACGAAGTCCTGCGAGAGGCCGATGTCAGCTGCTGAAATATGGGACGTGCTGAGCCAATGCGGCAGACGCAAATCTCCGGGCCTCGATTGTCTTCCATACGAACTGTATTTAAGTATGCCGCACTTGTTCTTCGATCTCCACGAGGTGGTCTACTAAAACTGGCAACAGAACGAGTGAATTCCCTGTTCTGTCACCAAGGGCGTAGTCTCGCTAGTGAGGAAGGACGAGAACAAGGGGGATGAAATAAGTAATTTCAGGCCCATAATTCTGCTAAATGCAGAGTTAAAGAATTTGGCCAAGGTGTTAGTAAATAGGTTGGCGCTTGTCGTGAGCAACCTGTGGGAAATGCGCAGACACGCGCCATCCCGTCCAGGTCCATTCACGACAACCTCCACCTCATGCGATACATCATAGAGAAGCTTGGAAATGAACACGGTTTGGTGGGGTGAGCAACTTGGATCAATCTAGGCGTTCGATAGGGTCGACCATCGTTACCTGGATGCGGCGCTAGTGGCCGCATGTTTCGGACCCGTTTTCAGGGGCTGGATCACTGCCATGCACAGCAGCTACATCTGCTCTAGAGTCAAGGGAACGGCTACATCCCGGAGCCGTTCGAAATCACGAGGTCCATCCGACAGGGATGCCCTTTCTCCTCCATTCTGTATGTATTGGCCCTAGAGCCACTGCTGCAGAAGTTGGAGTTGTTACAGGGCATCCCTTTGGAACCGGGATTGCGGAAAACGATGTCGGCCTACGCCGATGACGTGTCAACCGCCTCGGAAATCGGGGTGATCGGCACCTTACTGGAGGAATACGAAAGGTTTACAGGGGCTAAGCTGAACCGGGACAAGTCAGTCGGTTTGCAACTCGGCGAGTGGAGGGGCAAACCGATGGCCTCCAACGGCGTCGTCGGACGTTAGACGGAGGGCCCGGTGAAGTTGCTCGGGGTCTGTTTCGGGCCAGACCTCCAGGTCGAGAAGAACTGGGGTGAGGTATCGAACAGGGTGTTTTCGCTGACGTAGAAGTGGGCTGGTTGCAAACTATCCCTGAAAGGTCGGGCCGAGGTGGCGAACGCTTATATAGCGTCCGTCATCTATTACTGCCTGACCATCGTGCCTTGCCCAAGGGAAACGCTCACCAAAATGGAGCGCGCGCTCTTCCAATTCCTTTGGAAGAAGCGGGCTTCTTTGGTGAGGAGATCCATCTGCTGTCATCACCCTTCGAAAGGAGGGCTGGGGTGCCGTGGCTGCTGATGCGTAAACACGCATTAAGGCTACGGCACCTCTAGGCATTCCTCACCGGTCAGCAGATGTGGACGCCGTTTGTGAGGCGAGCCTTTCCGACACTCGTCTCGCTCACCGAGCTGCAGTTCTCGGTCAAGAAAAGATCGAGAAAACTGGGCGCACGGCACACCGAGTGTGCCCAGGCGCTCACGGCTCTCTGGCAGGCGGACCTGTCTATCGGTGGAGTCTCCACCTCGTCATTCTATACAAGGCTGGTGGTTAGTAGGTGCGAGGACGCCTTCGGAGAAGCCCTAGGCATGGAAGAAGACGAACTGGCCAGCCTATTCGGGAGGACATTTGGCCCGGGATCTATGGACAACTTCCAGAGGTCCCTGACCTGTCAGTGCTACCAAGGGGAGCTCCCCGTTCGAGAAAACCTCTACAGACACAGGCGCCCAGGTAGGGACTCCTCGAAAAAGATCTGTCCCAAATGCGATCGCGACGAGAAAACCGTTGCGCACGCATTGGTACACTGCTCGGACGTTGCCGATATGTGGGGCTATGTCGAACGACTGCTGTCACGGGTGGGACAAATCCGGTTGAGCACCTAGTCCATTGTAACGATCAAGCCGCCTTCCTCCTTCAAAACTGAAGGAGAAGCGGTTTTCCTCTGTGTAATAGCCATGGTGAAAGAGGTGGTATGGTGGACACGTTTGAAAGGGCTGAGGTCGGACACCTTTCTCTCCGGCCAACAACTGATCCTTTTCTTTAAATACCATTTTAAGAGAAGGATCAGAATGGAGAAGAGGTGCTCTACCACAGCAAGTTTTATGAAAGGTGGGTGAAAGTAGCGAGAATGGCCCGTCTGAATGGGCCTACTCTCTTTATCAGCCTGTAGGTGGAAAGGTGGAAGTTCAAAGGAGCACCCCCTCTCTATACTCCTAAGGAAAAGGGTTGCACACTTTTTCGGGGGGGGGGGGTAACCCCTAAAACGCCTCCTCCCTCTTGAGGACTGTATTGTTAATTTTATATTTGCTATTTGTTTTTTACTCCTTCCTTTATGTAAAGAGACCCCCCTTTTATTTGTCCTCTTCTGTTGTGCCCTCGTGGCGAATAAATAGAAACTTATCTATCTATCTATCTATCTATATCTATATATATATATACGAAAATCTTTAACCCCGACGGCAGAGTTCAAGCCGTTTCGACGGCTATTTCTGGTCCAGAATATATATATATATATATATATGTGTCTAATGGTAGCTAAGATGCTTCCATGGGCGGTATGGCGGTTGAGCACTGTATGCTCCTACGGAACAGAGTATTATTGAATGGAAAACGAAAATCAGTGATGCATCGAACTCAATTTATTGTGTGTTACAATTGTTTCTCCGGTGAACAGCCCGAGTTGCGATCTGTGTGTGGATCGACCTGACTCTAAACCCGCAGTTTCCTCGGACACATCTATTAAAAGAAGACATGCTCCGAAATCAATACAGAAGTCCGAGGAACCTGCGGGTTTACACTCAGGTCGATCCACACACAGATCGCACCTCGAGCAGTTCACCGGGGAAACAATTATAACACAATAAATTGAGTTCCGATACATCACTGATTTTTCGTTTTCCATTATATATATATATATATATATATATATATATATATATATATATATATATATATATATATATATATATATATGTATATGCCTATTGCTCTGTATGCGTATGTGTATATAATATAAAATAAACTGGAGCGAAGAGTGCGTAAAACAATGTCATAAAGTTGTAGGAATCTCAAAGGTGGAAATTGCTGTGGAATAGCCACCTGCTATGATGAATAGCAAAGAGTCAGGTTCAAATATAACATTTTATGAACGGAAGAATGATCAGAAGTGGCGAGGGAGAAACACAGAATAAAAGGAATAGAGCGTTCAGCATATGATGAGTGATTGGAGAGAAATAAAAAGAGAAAAGAAAAGAGTGAATGTTGGTGATGAAAATTTGACCTGGAGAATTAAGAATGATAAAACAGTTAAGAAATATTGAGAAACGTAAAATAGTTAATGAAATACAGCGCCGTAAACATCTTTTCAAGTTCCTTCTAGCTAAGTGATATTTTGCTAAGTCGCAGCTCAGTAAGGATGTTTATACTGCTCTCTTGTCTTGTTTTGTTTTATATATCTACCAGCGACATGCCAACAGAAATTTTGATTCTGATGAGTGGGCATTTACCTATCGACTTATTTTTCGAAAATGGAACGATGTGGGGTGGGGGATGGTCAATTTGGGGGAGAATTTACTGCTCTTTCTATCATCCATTTACTGTCCGTTCGTTATGCTATCGATATATAGACTGTGAAACACTTCTTCAGGTTTCACTCACTCCACTCCCCTCTCTCTTTTACTAACTAAATCGTAATGTGTTTTTTTACATTTGTCTGAGTGTGGCTTATCTTTCTCTCTCTGTTTCTGTATTTCAGTGTATGCGTGTGTTACAGTATGGCCAACAACGCAACACAGACTGACATGTGATTGTTATTGTTATTATTATTCTGACTCACTCACCAACAACTCCTTTTCCTAAAAATGGAGGCGAGGAGGGAGGGACACCTTGGAGTTACAGATAAGCAGATCTCTAGGGTTCGCGTTAGAAAATTGTTTCCTATGAATTATTGTGTGCTTTAAAGTCATGTGACCGCCAGCATGGTCGAAATCACCCGTTTTCCCGAAAACCGAATCGGAGGTGAGGGGGAATCCTATAAATATGTGTGCAAATACGACCACGCTGTCATGATTGCGCTACAAAAATCAAGTATGTCCCATGAGGTGTCCAACTTCGAACACAGCTGATAGATCATTAGTAGAGACGGCGGGGAAAGTGGTTGAACTTAAGATTTTCTCAGCCTCGGAGATTATTTCTATGAAATTTATCTTTTCTCGGATTTGTTATTTGTTTTCAACCGATTTGATGTCCGAATCACTCGTCAACGACTCCTTTATATCTAATCGGTGGCGGGAAATGAGGGGGGGGGGGGGGGCTGGAGGTACACTTAAGCAGCTCTCATCCGTTGAAATTTATAGAAAAGTCCCCGCTCATGATTGCAAATAAAATGTTTTTCCTGTGATTTTTCCTGTGTTTTCAACTAATTAGGCCTCCGACATGCTTGAAATCGCCTTCTTTTTCGTAAACTGAATGGGGCGGCAGCTGAGTATATGTACGATGTTTATTGCTTCGAACTCTGATCTGTCTGCTGATCTATCTGTTCTGTTTGATTTATCACAAACACGTCATACCAACAGAAAGCTAAATTAAATTGTTCGAAACGTGAGAGTTGTTCAAGTGGAGGATGTGTGTGTGTGAACTTGTCTTGTATATCAGCTTTCATTAATTCCTTCTTCCAAACACTTCTATGCGCTTTTCCTTGATCTGATCCTCTCTCAATCATTTCTTTTCGTGCCTGCATCTTATCTAGTGGATTGACTATCGCCTGACCGCCGGGCGCTGGTCTTTGGCCTGAGGTACACTTGGCCATCGCTGTCTTTGTCAACCTTTTGGCTGTTTTAACAGATGCTCTCTAGCATTGAGTTTCTCATGTTTCTGAGAATAAATAGATATATATATATAAATTAATAAAAATAATGAATAAAAACAAAGAAACACTTCCTTATATTAAAAAATTCATCATTTTACGATCGTTTCTAGGATATATATGTGTGTGTTGGTATGTATATCATATAGATCTATGTAAAATGTTTACAAACTATCAGAGGGAATATACATACCTACACATATATATGCTGTCTTCAGAAATAATGATATTTGTTTATTTCCATAAACAAATATCATTATTTCAATAAACAAATATCATTAATTCTGAAGACAGCATATATATGTGTAGGTATGTATATTCCCTCTGATAGTTTGTAAACATTTTACATAGATCTATATGATATACATACCAACACTAACATATATATCCTAGAAACGATCGTAAAATGATGAATTTTTTAATATAAGGAACTGTTTCTTTGTTTTTATTCATTATTTTTATTAATTTATCTTGACTCTGTTTTCCTGTGTTTTTCATCGAAAACATTTTGAATACATCTTCTCTTTTCATGATATTTGGATTACATTGAGTTCTTCATACGCATTGGACACTACCGTATATTTTGGTAGATTTATCTATCTCTCTCTCTATATATATACAGTGCCCCGCAAAAGTTTACAACACATTAGGAAAAATGCGGTTTTAGGTATTTTTAATAAAGTTAGGGTAATGAAAATTTAACTACCGATAGAACATACAATGAGGCATTTAATGATACAATCATAGTTTTAAAAAAATAACAAGGAAATAACTCATGAAGAAAAATCAATATTTTTATAACGCAAAAGTTTACAACACATTTATTAAATCATCTCTTAATATTTCGTAGCGTAACCTTTGTTGCTAATTATAGCCTGCAGGGCGTTTGGAGTAGCCTCCTACAAACTTCTTGCATGTTTATTGGCTAATATTTATCCATTCTTCACAACAAATTTTCTTTAGTTCAGGGATATTTTGGGGTTTCTTTTTTTGAATTCTCTCCACAAATTTTCGATCGGGTTAAGATCTGGAGACTGACTTGGCCATTTTAGAACATTTATTCCATTCGTACTCAACCAAGATTGTGTTAGCTTTGCAGTATGCTTTGGATTGTTATCTTCTTGACAAAACCAACCTGGCTTTAAGCTGAGAGAATGTGCACTTTGATGTAAATTCCTTTGGAAAATACCTCTATAATAAGTGCCACCCATTCTTCCTTCTATTATTTCAATATTTCCTACTCCTGTGGCACTAAAGCAACCCCAGACCATAATTGATCCACCTCCAAATTTTACAGTTGGAATATTATTCTTCAGCGAATATTCAGTATCTTTCTTTCCCAGACTTTTGCCACAGCATTTCGACCAAAAATTCAATTTTTGTTTCGTCCGACTAAAGTACATCTTCCCAAAATGACGCAGGTTTGATGAGATGCTCATTTGCAAAGTTTAATCGACCAAGAACGTTGTTTCCTCGTAAGAAGTGATGTTTTCCTTGGAGACCTCGAGAAGATATTATATCGACGAAGTGAACGACTAATTGTATCTGTGCTCACTTTTACTCCACTTTCTTCTAGGTCATCCTGAAGATTTTTAAGAGTACACCGGGGTTCGTTGCCAATCTTTCTCGTCAATAACCGAGCTGCACGTTCCGTTATCTTTCTAGGACAACAAGGACTAATTAGAGGACAGATGGAATGATGAGATTTCCAGTGACGAATTGTACCAACTGAACTCAATGGCACATTTAACTGACAAGATATCTTTCTATAACCAACACCATTTGTATGAAGGTCTACAATGCGTTTACAGAGGTCTTGATCAATCAGTTTATTTTTCCCCATATTGTCCATGTTTACAGGACGGTTGTCAATGTTTACAGGATGGTTGTCAGACAAATAATGATGTAATGTTTTTAATAGTCCTTAGAAGTTACCTTAAACCTAATCTAGAACATTCTACTGAATATTAAATCTGAAAATTTAAGAATTTTCTTGAAAAAAAGCGATAAATATAAAATGTGTTGTAAACTTTTGCGTTATAAACATATTTGTTTCTACTTTATGCACAAGTCCAGCAATTACCCAATTCATTACTGGTACTTTATTTTATCGACCCCGTAAGGATGAAAGGCAAAGTCAACCTCGGCGGGATTTGAACTCAGATCGTAAAGGGACGTAACTATCCTGGAAAGCATGGCGTCCGACCCTCTACCGATACTGCCAATCCACTAAAAATATTGATTTTTCTTCATGTGTTATTTCCTTGTTACTTTTTTAAAAATATGATTGTATCATTAAATGCCTCACTATATGTTCTATCAGTAGTTAAATTTTCATTACCCTAACTTTATTAAAAATACCTAAAACTGCATTTTTCCTAATGTGTTGTAAACTTTTGCGGGGCACTGTATATATTAAAATAACAGATGAAAGTTTAAGCAAATAATCGCTGCTTTAACCCTTAACGCGATCTCCTGAACGTGCCATTAAGGGTGACAACAGCGATTCTTTGCTTACACTTTAATATGTTATTTTAATAAATATTTGCTCTAGTGTCTTTATATATTTGATATATATTTATCCTTATCGAGCCCTCTTTGGATTTTTGTCTTCACATTTATTAATATTACTATATATATTTTTTTTTAATATGGAAAGGCTTCTACAGGACAAGAACTGTTTCATTCAGGAGAAATCATCAGCTTTCCTGTTGATTTCTCTGCTTTGTTTTGAGTACCTTATATATATATACATATATATATCACGATATAGATTCCATACACTGGTGGTTTTTCCCTGTTTGATTGATGGAGCACTGTCTCTCTCTCTGGTCCGTTATCTTTTCAACATATTGTATGTATATATATATATATATATATATATATATATATATATATACTAGCAGTTTAGCCCGGTGTTGCTCGGGTTTATTCATTTGTTATGGAAAGTTACATACAGTTAAACGTGGCTTGAAAGCGAATAAGCTTATCAATTAAGTGCATAAAGCAGTTGAACCGGATATTAAAAGTTACGAACCAATTAGCATTTTGGACAATCAATGATTGGTTAATTATCTTCCAATAGCGAATTTAGCACACCAAAGTTGCAAGATGGTGGCCCTGATGCCGCTGGGTGACACATCTGTCCGCCATGGTTGACGCTACCAGGAATTAGTTTTCCAGACGGCATAGCTCCAACAACTCCAACACCTGCACCAACATCTATAGCACCTCTTTGTAGACGATATTGCGTGTAATCCCTTGAGGAGTGTAAGCGCAAAGTGCATTCCTGCTCCCTACCTGGGAACAGGCAACATACAGTTGACCATGGGAGAGGTATGTCTCCCCCAAATGGATGCCCGCTACCTACAATGTTTGCCCTTGTGACCTGTTAATGGACCTGTCAAAACATCGTCTCATCGGGAAAATCGGATCGACGGAAATCGAACGGGATATCTGAGACCGAGGGGAAAAGGTTCATCCTTGGAATGAAAATAGTCTCCCGTCTCCCGCTCCCCGTTACAATGGTGGCCTCAATCAAGTGGGGCGTCATTGACTTGACGACCATGCGAGTACCGTTGCACTGCTTTGGTGGGCGCATGTCCCTTATTAGCTTAATGAGACAGCCAACCCTAAGCTTAGAGAATGGGAGGTGGGAGCCCTGAGGCTCAAGGGAATTTAATAACTCAACAGGATAATTAAAGATATCGTCGGGGTCTGACGTCCGGTCGATAGATTTGAAGATGTGCTCTTTACCGGGAATTTTCTCAATCAGTTGCTCGTTAATAAAATTAATCATGGCATCTTTCGGAGCAATGATGGCCCTTTCGCTGAGCCAATCGAACGTTTTAAAGTTAGATGAGACATTTGGAAAAACTGCCTCCCAAAGGTCAGAAGGGCTGCTCACAATGTTGCACAGGGAGTGGATTGTTATGCCGCCCTTGTAATCCGCAGGGACCTTGCCCTCACCAAGTTCTAAAATGTTCTCAGCAAATGCTGCAAACATGTTGTTACCATGCAAATGAGCACGCATATTTGTACAAAGTCTTCACCTGGGGCCACAACGTGGACGACTTAAGGCAGGCACGCACTTCATCAGCTCTTGTCCCTTTGGGTATGACAGGCAGCGTTTGCAGAAAATCCCCTGATAGCAGAAGGGTTACGCCACCTATAGGAGCCGTAGAATCCCTAATCTCTTTCAGGGTCCCGTCCAATGCCTCAAGGGCACCCTTTTGTGCCATTAGGCACTAATCCAAAACAATGAGGCAACATTTTTTGAGAACCAGAACTTCGTGTGAGCTCTTGCCGATATTGCATGTTGGTGTCGCAGTTTTTACTAAATCCAAGGGGAGTTTAAAGGTTGAATGTGCTGTCCTGCCTCTCAGCAGCAAAGTAGCAGCGATCCCTGACGATGCAACGGCCAACGCAATTTTTTTCTTCTGACAAATCTTAGCCGGAATCAATTTTGTTACAAAAGTTTTTCCGGTACCCCCAGGAGCATCGAGAAAGTAAATACCCCCAGTCTGATTTTGAACCGCGTCAATGATAGTTAAATAGGCCAACCTTTGGTCCGACAGACGTTTGGGCTCATTTTCCTCTAAGTATTGGGAAAGAGATTCGATGTCATATGCTGTTTCCTGCAATAAATCTGGGGCCAACGTGTTAACTTCATTTGTAACGGTTGACGGCAAGCCATACGTCGCCAACTTACTCCCACTCATGTCGAGGAAGGCGTCCTCGATATCAATGAGTACCCTGTTGTAGATAATGCCGCTGTAAGCAACGTCCACTGAAGGATACTGCAGATGAGCCAGGCGCAGGAAATCCTCAGACATGATGTCTCTGTACTTGACCCATAAAGATTTGGATTCACACTTTTGAAGCAAAATGGCAAATAGTTCCTGTAGACCTTTAGGTGATTTCAACAAAGCACCCTCTGCTAAAGTGGAATCCCATTGCGAATTATCGTCCAAAAAACCACGCTTAAAGCAGGCTTCCCGGTACGTATCACATATTTCTCCATTAACAGTTTTGAGGTCCTGAACACTTTGTGGGTCTACAACTTCATGCAGAAGAAGGCGGAGATGAAAGCACTCATGCTGACTTGGGGGCACAGTTTAAAACCTTCCAAGACAGCTGTCAAATTTTACACCAGGATGTCTTTCAACAGCCTGACCTGACATTCTTCGCACCCATGTGTTATTCGACCATATAAAGTTGGATGGAACCTGGGGGTACACAATTGTTTGCGCAAATGTATCGAACTGGCAAAGTTTGAAGAAACCTGTTAGAGTGGTCTCTTTCGGATCGGCGGCCAGCTTGGCGGCGGTTTGGTCCGTAAAGTAAACCCTTTGCCCATTTTCCAAATGTTCCGCATGCTGTACGATGGCGGGGTGCCGTTGGTGTAGGGGGAAATCAAATAGGCGCCAAAAAGCTTCATTGCTACTGATGTACCGCCCCGCCAGGTATTCTGTGAACTCATCAGAGCCCTTATTTACATATTTGCATATGTATATTGACGGAGTTGCCAAACTCAACGTTGATGTGGGCGTTGAACATCTTCAAGAGAAGCGGGCAGTAAGGGACCACACATCTATTGTCGATTGACCTCCCGTTACTGCTGTGGTGAAGCCACTGTTCTCGGGCCGTCTCCGCCTGTACAGGGGGTACCCATCGTCACCAGTCTGAGTCTCGTCAACAATTTTTGGGGGGTATCCCTTACTGCACGACGCCCTTTCAGACACGTGTGATGCCCATTAGGACTCGACGCACACGGACCATGTTAGCTTTGACGATGTCATGTAATTCCTGGTCAGTTGCTGGGTTAGGGATTTCAGCCGAAATGAAGCTTCTATGGCATTTGAATTGATTTTATCAGCTAACCAAATCAAAATGTGAGCATGTGGCAGCCCTCGTTTTTGCCATTCGGCGGTGGACATGTCACATTTTACAGCCCCAAATACCTGACCTTTTTTGATTAAAGCCATGAGTTTAGCCAGTTTCAGTCTGAACACTCTGGCAATGAGATCATGTCTGTTCGAATAATTTTGCCCAGGAAAAAGTTCACGGGTTACATTCCGATTCATATGTCTATAGCATTAATCTGTTATATGATGTGTTATTTTGCGGGTTGTTATTTGCAATAAGCCGATTGAAAATGCCCCAGATAAGCCGTATAGCAATACGGAACGCTCCGCTGCAGTGTTGTCATATAGGGAGTGAAGAGCGTCAGAAAGAGTAAAGCTATGGTGGTTGTGTTGCTTAGGTTTCAAAGTTTGTGTTGCGTTCCTTCAAAAGAAGTTTTGTCGTTCTAAATTGTAATGTTGATAGGGTAGTAGACGGAGGCAGTAACCTTTTAAAGAGAGTTGCAGAGGAGATTGAGGAAGGGGGGGAGTAGAGAGAGTGATGAACCGTTTAAAGAGAGTTGCAGAGGAGATTGAGAGTGGAGTAGAGGGAAATATGAACTTTTTAAAGAGAGTTGCAACATGTATGTAGTTTCATATATTTTTGATAGTAGTAGTGAGAGGAATGAAGCATGTAAGATAGAGGGTTACAGCATATATTTAGTTTTATCGATTTTTTTTCATAGAAGCAGGACATGTTTGGCAAAAATAATTACGTGTTGACCTGCCCTGGTAAATTTGGAGGACATTGGAAAAAAAATCATCAAAATCGGTAGAGAAATGTGGAAATACATAAAAATCATACACACACAGAGACAGACATCTACCGTTTTATATATATAGATATATATATAAACAGGTCTCGGATAGCATTGTATATATATATATATATATATATATAAATCAGTAGAGCAAATATTTAAAAGTTTAAAAGTTTAAGAAATGAATTTCTGCTTTCACCCAAAAATGGATGATGTGAAACTGAGAAAAATGAATCTGCAGAAACTGTTTGAGTAGTCTTCGAAAACATTATAACCAAATATTGTCTTTCGAAAAAAAGGAAGATATAACGGTACTGTATGGCGACGTTGTCTTGAGGTGAGTGAAATATATGCAAAGAATATAACATCAATATGTGGGACGGAAAGAACAAATTCGTGCTTTAAAAAATCATATATATATATATATATATATTCACATACACACACACACAGACACACACACATATATATATACGTATGTGTGTGTGTGTGTGTGTGTGTGTAAATATATACATACTAGCAGCAGTACCCTGCGTTGGCCGCGGTAGGAAACGCGAATAGAACAGGCATATGCAAAGATTGAGGAATGTAGCTCTGTAGTTTTTTAATACCCTTATTCTCAGGAAATGATTGTTCATCTATTGGAAACGTAGAACACCAGCAAGCCCGAATCGTGAAACATATGCATGCATGTTCAACATATGGAGAAAATCAGCTGGATACTCTTTAAGTGTACTAAATCTTAGTGTATGATTTTTCTTCCATTTGGAGAAAATCGTTTAGGTAATTTTTCGAGCTATATAGATTCACACCCAGTCATCCGGACAGACATCATCAGTTATGTCTATTGCACCTGCATGCATACTCTACAGAGTAAAATCTGCAATGCGTGAGTAAGACATGTCCTGCAACCGCACAGCATATTACGCCTTCCCCACAGAAGACCATAGCCTCTTCGTAAATCAGCCCAATCAGATATAGACCTTTGGTTTAAGGTGTTCACCTTAAACCAAAGGAAACAGACATTTTTGTTAAGAAACAAAAGTAAAAGTAAACCAGGCTTGTTAAAGAAATGGCGATAATGTACCTACCTTCTCGCTCTTGCACTTAAAACACTGTTATATCTGATGCTGAATGCTTTGGAGTTAACATTGTGTCGCCATCAACAATTTCAAGTGGAGGCCCTAAAAAGGGCCGTGTGCGCGTTCACTGGTAGCACTTAAAAGGACTTTGCATGCGTTCAATGACATCCCTTAAAGTGACTCTGTTTGCCTTCTCTGGTAGCCCTAAAAAGGAGGGGTCACCATTAACAATGTCATGTGGGGGACCCTAAAAAGGGCCGTGTAAGCGTTCACCTGTAGCGCTTAAAAGGACTGTGTATGCGTTCACTGACAGCCCTAAAAAGGACTTTGTGTGCGTTCATTGGCAGCCCTTAGAATGACTCTGTATACGTTCACGATTTGTTCAAACACCTTAAATTGTCACGGAGATTGTCATGGGAGAGGGGGGTCTTCTCTGGAGGCGTTCACCTTGAACCAAGGGAAATAGACGTTTTAGATAAGAAACAAAATAAAAGCGTGACAAAAGGAGTCACCGTGGAATTAGCACACCCGCTGTTGGGCGTACTGCGGTGTAGGTGCAACAAAAGGGGCGTTAGTAGTAGTAACACAGACCTGAGTGTGATAGTGTCAATAACACGGCAACGTACAAAAGGCCCAAATTTGCGCGTGACGAAACACGAAACATCAACAAAGCGCCGACAAACATTTTAAGGTCCATCTCCTTTCCTCAATCCGCCAAAAATGGTCCTGCTTAAAAGTAAGTGTTGTATCCTATGTTAAATAAACCAAATGTTTAACGAAATATTATACGCTACTTAAGATGTTTAAGTAGCGCTTATATTGAAAATGAAAATGGCATGTAATCCCCAATGCTATTTCTTAAATTTCCTAGAAACTATTAAGGAAATCGGAAATCTTTTGTCTGCAGCAATGCGAGGGGACTAACTAATGTGTGCTGCAAATTTCAAGGAAATCGGCTGGATTATCTTTAAGTTACGCCTCAAAAAAGCCTAAAAATGCCTTTAAAATGTAGTTGTTCGCCCAATGCAAGTTCTAGGGCAGAAAATTTTGTTTTAATTTTAAGTTTGAAAAAAAGTGGTCGGGTACTTCTCGAGTTTTAGGGATTTACACAGACTGACAGACACAGACAGAGAGACAAACACACACCGACAGACAGACATTCTACGTTTTATATATATAGATATGTACATATCCCTCTCTCTCTCTCTCTATATATATATATATATATATATGCAAAAGTTCTATTTAAAATTGTTGGGATACAACAAGTAAATATTTTTATAACTGATATAAAGCACTCGACAAGTATTTGGAGTAGATATACGATATTAATAAATGGAAACTATATTTATAAAACCATATTTATTTCATTATACATATTTCAGGGATACCAAATTAAATTATGGTATGCCTTCATCAGACAAAATACAATATATAACAGTTTTACAAATAAGCTTTGAAGTACCCTTTTAAAATGCAACCATTATTTTTGGAAGCCATCTGGATAGTGAATTGTTTATATTATTTTAATAAGTCTTAGTGTTAAGGACAATTAGAAATGGAAAAAGATGAGTATTGACATACGTCAATACTCATCTTTTTCCATTTCTCCGAGGGTTCTTCACCCCACTATCAGGCTAAATAATTTCTTTAATTTCTTTAGTCAAAATACGGCGATAGCTGACATTTCTAATAATTTCAAATCCACTCGCTGTTTCGAAAATATTCTTACATGCTATATATATATATATGTGTGTGTGTGTGTGTGTCTACACCATATTTCGATAAGGCATGCATCCACACCGGTCAGCGCATACTTACCTATGAGCCTAAATCTGAAATCATTAATATGACTATTTTCATTATTATTATTAGTTTTACTGTTATTAATATCTTAGAGTAATTTTACGACTATCAATATAATTTTCCATATATTGTAGCTGGACATTTTTCGACTAATATAAAACGAATATTAATCTTCTGATTTTTTCATAGCAACATTTGTTCTCTCCACTCCATATAATGACTTAATTCTCCTGACATTTCACACATCTAAAGAGAACGTCCTCATGTACTACTGTTGTCTTCCTGTTTTCTGAAAGCAATATTTAGTCGTAATGGTTTTGAAACTTTGCTCATGCGTATACAAATTGTTTTTTCTCAGTTTCTCATGATCTTCTTAGGGCAAAAGCAGAAATCTATTGCTTAACATTTAAATTTGTATTAATAATATGACATGTATTAATAATATGACTTCAATATATATATGATGGCTGGAACTCGATTTCGAGTTATGCCATTGCTTGATAGTTAAGCATGATCATCACAGACGTTGTGTTTTAGTCCTGTTAGGAACTTGCATATGGCCAGCAATACCATGCATCGCCAAAAATGTCACATGTCAAGCGATGTCTGTGCTTCAATCTTTTTTAAGTGAGGAAAGGCTTTGTACGGAGCCAGGTCCACTCTCTAAACATTGGATGTATTTGCCCCAAAAGAACAGGTCTACATCATTGGAGGCAAACGTAGTCGCAGGTTAATATCAGAGTGACAGTCTTCTAGAGATATGTCTTAATGAAGACTAGGAGTCACTCGCTCCACAAAAAAAAAAAAAAATTATCAACTGCCCATTGATTCTCCCGAGTTTCTCCGCCATTTGACGGGTTTTGCTTTTCATTGCGGAAGATGTCCAAATTCAAGCTTGGTGGGGTTGCCGGTTTAGTCGCCGACAACCCGACCATGCACAGGTTGTACTGGGCTACATGTTACTGGTGGCAATGAAGAGTGACATCACATACATACACGCACACACACACACACACACACACACACACACACACACACACACACACACACACACACACACACACACACACATATATATATATATAATTTACGTAGACAACGGAGCATATGTGCATAAACACACCTGCACAGTGTCGTATTTGTGACAGTATTGTATTAGCTCAATGTACAATAACAGAGAGAGAGAGAGAATAAATCGAAGAACGCCTATTTACTGAAACAATTTTTATTCGCCGACAATGTTTCATCCATACCGTGGTGAACATTCTAATATTGACTATTGTGATGTTCGTAGAACCTGTGATTTACCTATGAACCCATAGTTAGGGCAGATAAGATCTATGACTCTAAGACATGTGAGATTAATTTGCCTTACCTGCCTCATATGGTGCATTATGCATGTATCATTTAATTACTTCTGTGTACATTCACTTGCCTCTGTTTCTCGTTTGATACTCTATGACTCTAAGTCATGGAAAACTAACTCACCTGTCTTCTATAGTGACCAATGCATACCTTCTTTTGTTGATTTTGTGTGCCTTCACATGCCTCAATTTCTTTTTCTCTCTTTTTTAATTATCTTTAATTGCTTTTAATTGCTTTTGTGTACCTTCACATGCGTCAGTTTATTGTGAGAATATTCTACTTGTATTCTCATATTTTGCTATAATGTTGACTAACAACCCCATTACGCATTTTCTCCATCCTTCTCATCTCCAGTCTCCCTCTTATTATCCTGTAAGGTATCTCTACTGTTCTGGTGACTAAGCTTGGTAGAGCTTATATTCAACACTATTTTTTTTGTTTATAACGCTCTGATGATCCTTGCCCCACGGTATGGATGAAACATTGTCAGCGAATAAAATTTGTTTCAGTATATAGGCGTTCTTTGATTTCTTTTATCTCTCTCTCTCTCTCCCTCTCTCTCTCTCTCTCTCTCTCTCTCTCTCTATATATATATATATATATATATATATATATATATATATATATATATATATATATATATATATATATATATATATATATATATATATATATATATATATATTATAATTCACGGTGTACATCTTCATTCTATGAAAAATAGAATTTCTATATCTATGGTTAGAATTGTGGTGTTTGAGAATGGTAGAGAACTCTATATTAGATCTTATGACATACTCTCAATATGTCAGTAATTCTCATCGGCATTGAAGATTTATACCTTGAATTGTCAGTCTGCTTCTTCTTTATTATTTCACATCGAGTTTATTCCCCTTTGTCGTATCGATCTATTTTTCGCTTTGTCATTTTTAGTATCCTGTTTTTAATTATTTTCTAGAAATATTTCTGTGGTTTTTTTCACGTGAGTTCCCAAGATACTAGTCTGTTTCACATATTCATTCATATACACTGTTCCCTCTCTTGTTGTCTCGCAACTTCTCCCTATTTAATTTTCCTATCTCTCAGTTGTCGTCTTTTATGTCCCTTCCTATTTGTATATTTATCTTCCTTAGACTCTTTTTCATTTTTTTTTTATTGTTATTATTTTGTCAATAACTTATTCACAACTCTCTACTTTTGCTTTTCTCTTTCAAACACATTAGCAATTATTTAATTAGTCAGTTTTCAATCTATTTCTTCCACTTTCTCTGCAATTCCTTACCTTCCATCCGTCTAGATTACTTGATATTACTTGATAACTATCTTCACACCCTCCTTTCTACAATCACTCAATCTATATCTATTTATTATCCGACTTACTCATTGCCTTCAAGCTATTCTAATTCACCGTTTCATCTAATAGTATGAGATAAGCTCTTGATAATGTCCACTAAATTAAAACTAGGTGAGAAAGACGTGAAGTAAAATGAACAATTGTGAAAGTGAAGAGGCGCAGTGGCGTAGGACGTTCTGGTGTGTTAACGTAGAATGGGTATAAGAATGGAATCTGGCCTGGTGATGAATGCGACCGTATTGTAGTGTATGAACGTAGTTGGGGAGTAGAAATGAAGCAAGCTTGCATCCACTTGGAAACCTGCCCAAGGTATTAATGTAGAAGATGGAAAGAAAGGAGAGTAGAGAGAAACTTATCAAACTAATGACAGGTAAATTCTTGCGGGGAGAATATATGAAGAGAAAGCACTCTATTCAACCAGTGGTGGCAAGAACATTATTGCGAAGACAAGTGGCAGGAAACTAAATGAGAGAGAGAGAGAAAAAGAGAGATAAAGGAAGACAGAGAAAACGAATGAAAGAGAACATGAATAGACCGATATATACAAACAGAAATACAAACAAATATACACACAATCGCACACAAACTCAAACACACAAATGCACGCAGACACAAACACTGACAAACGCAATTATATGGTTGTGTATATACATTTGTGAATGCTATGTTTTCTCCAACGTAGATTTTTGTTAATTAAAATGCCTGTGATATGTTGTTGACGGTCCTATAAATAGAGGTAATCGATATTTGAATAAATGCGTATATATATAATTATATATATATATGTGTGCGTATGTGCGTATGGTTGAGTGTTTGTGTATGTGTATTTATATGTATTCATGTATATATATATATATACATATATACAACTACATATATGTTCAGGTGAATATATCAGTTTGTACATTCCCACAGGCACACAAGTCCACACACATGCACATAGACCCACATATAGACACACACAAACATCACTCACACACACATACATACACACTTTCATATATATCTATATATATATATAAATTATCACGAGATAAACAATTTGTGATATATTTGTTTGAGAATTGGGAATTTTTGGAATATAAGTATTGTTATATCTTCCTCCATACTCCTCCTCTCACAGACAGTATTGACAAGACATATCTACCGTCTGCTCACTACTATGGCAACAGCTATTTGTAGTCATCTACCTATGTTTGTTTTTCTGTGGATGTGTATGTCGGTGTAAGTACGTGTTTGAACACAGAACGTCATATCTCTCTCTTTGTATGTCTAACTGACTCTCTATGTGTTCATTTGTCTATTTCGCTATCTACCACCCTTGTTACCCACCTATCAACCTACCTCTCTTTCTGTCCTTATGTATAGAGCTATCTGTATAACTATGTATTTACTAAGGATGAGTGATCGACGCTTTAGTTCAACTTATTTTATTCCTCATCATGCGTAACTCCTGTTTAGCAAATGACCAGCTCGGTGTTTCAATCGCTTAAAACTAGCTCAACTACAGTATATATGACCGTAAGGTGCAACAGAGGTTAACATCGGAATATATATATATATATATATATATATATATATATATATATTCCCCTTATGATTTCCACACGTGGTTTAACTTACCACCGTGTCATTCACTTATTTGGTACAGAGCGAAACACCTGTTGATAACGTGATATTCCTTATTCGATAGTTATACACAAAGCTTATATTTTTAAGCAGACTGTATCTTGATTTAGGTGTCACAGAAAATCTACATCGGATTTTAACAGCAATTCCGGGAGTCCAGGTCTGGTTGTCATTTATTTTTTACCATTTATTTTGTTTTGACCTGTTTAGCTTGATTTGGTTTTTGGCTTGGGTGGTCAATGCCTTCTTGACCATCTTTTCAGTTGTGTATGGCTTCTTAACATATTGTTTAGCTCTGGTTTTTAACTATTGAGCACTTTGCCAGTATCATTTCTGATTTTTGCGTTTCGCTTCGCTTTTCCTGCCCGTCGAAAGTACGATTCTCGCTGAATCTTTATTTGTTTTATATATATATATATATATATATATATATATAAAGATTTACATCTACACAAACTAAATAAAGTCACTTATATATATATATATTTTGGCAACCATTCACGATGTGGCTCAATGATGAATTAATAAATTAAATAATCAGAGCAATATACTATAAAGTATGTCCATAGAATTATTTGATATTATATATACATCATTTCCTCTCCAAAATGGTGTGTATATATTATCAAATGATTCTATGGACATACTTTATAGTATATGTATATATATGTATATATACGATTTTAATCTCGATTACGTAGAACACGAACTCCTCAAAAGTGTTGACCAATTCAGGAGTAGCAGAATATCCGGTGTCATTAACTGCTGTAACATTTGCAGTTGATGACTCCTTGTCGAGTGAGGTAGATGCTTCCAGAACGACCCCAAGCCTTTTGCTTTTATACACCTTTTGCATGCACTCATCCAGTGCCCGTGTATTGCTGACTTATAGATTTATGTCGAACAACTATTGTCGTGTGTGGGGCGGATCCGGCTATCGACCGAGTCCATACTGAATATCGCCCCACCGCCTTATTTTGACCGGGAAGAGCAGGCAGTTTCCCTCTGTCTGATAGCTGTAGCGAATGAGGTGAGTGTAGTGGACGTGACTGAAAGGTCTGAAGACCGACACTTTCCTCTTCAGTCAAGCCCGCGTCAGCTTTTTCAAGCTCCATTTGAAGAGAAAGACAAGGGTGGAGAGAGAAAAGCTGCCCCCCCCCCCCCCCCCCCCCCCCCCGAACATTTAAAAAAAAGGTGGGTGACTGTTGCGAGAATGGCCCGCGTGAATAGGCCCACTCTAAACATGTGCCTGTAGGCTGGAATGATGGAGGGAGAGAGGAGTGCCCTCCTAGGGTGCTCTTGGAGATGAGGGTGAGTTGGGATTTTTTGGATTCCTAACGTCACCCCTGGGTGGTACTCCTCCCACTATGGGGGAACTCTGTTGTTTATATTTTTTTATTTATTTGTTTTGTGAATTATTTTTACTTGATTTCATGTAAACCCCACTGTCCCGTCTTTGTATTGTCCTCTATGTCCGGCCCTTGAGGCCAATAATAAAGAAATCATTCTTATTGCTGTTGTTGCTTTTGTTTTTATTGTTGTTGTTGTTGTTATTCATATTTGAAGGAAATTGAACCAGAATTAGGATTAAGACGAACATTGTGATGATGAAACAATATGAATAATATTGAAAATAAGTTCAAAAATAAAATAAAATAATCCTTGTAACCGATCTATAGAATGTCAGTAACAGCAATTAGGGTACATATATAACAGTAACAATAAGAGCAAGCATTGTTGTAAGTGCATAATACACAACGAATTATGTTATAATTATAAAATGAATTGAAGTGCCATAAGCGAAGGAAATTGCCTTAGCTGGAATCAATTTTGTATTGACATTTATGTAGATTGCGTGAAATATGGAGTTGAATAGAAATATTTGCAAACGATAACAGCTGAACTCCTTACCTCAATCTGAATTTCTGAAGAGTCGGGTATTAATTGATTTATTTATTTGAATTATTTCTTTCTTTTGTTATTAATGTACTTTCATCATAAAAAAAGAAGGCATTCGAATTAATACGTCATAATTCTTCTTCTTCTTCTTCTTCTTCTTCTTCTTCTTCTTCTTCTTCTTCTTCTTCTTCTTCTTCTTCTTCTTCTTCTTCTTCTTCTTCTTCTTCTCCTTCTTCAGACGAGCTTATGGATGTTATCCAAACATTTTTCTGGAGGTCTACCCCTGGATCTGTGGCAGGCTGATTTATATATATATATATATATATATATATATAGAGAGAGAGAGAGAGAGAGAGAGAGAGAGAGGCAGAGATATGTTTTGTATATATATATTATAAAATGCATCTATATATGGTATAGCAGTACCAGAACAAATTATATATATATGTTATTTGTTCCGGTTCACTGCACTCTCAGTTCAAATATTACTCATGTCATCTTTGCATTTCATTCTTATATACTTTCAAGGTCGTTGAAAATGTACCAATCTCGCACTGAGGTCGATTATTCCTCTATAATTCCTTGCTCGGCCAGAATATGTTTTAAAACAATAATTCTATGAAAGATAAATGTGAATATAAAGAATTAGAAGGGAGCCATACGTCTAGTATTTTGTTTGATGCATTTCCAATATATTCAAACACTTATTTCCCCGTGTATTAATGTGAATGTGACATGGGTACCTATTGCCGGACTAGGAAGTGCATAATATAGATGCTCCCATTCCCAGACAAGCAGCTCCATAATGTAAATCTAACCGTAGATAATATGACCTATTGACATGCCGTTGTACTACACATGCATTTTAATACGATTATCCGATTTTCGGTTTTCCTCGAAATCCATACTGATAAATACAAAGAAATATTTGATGATTGTTATTGTTTTTCCCTCCAAATCAGAAATGTGAATCATATCAGCAATGTAAACGTTTCTAGCCAAGACCACGGATTTTTTGTTGAGATTGTGAAGCTAAAATGCCTCCTAGTACTCATTTGAAAACGTGATTGTATGTCTTGAATGAATTATATTTGTCTAGCTGACCACTGGCCACTGGCCATTGTGGGACATGTTATCAGCTAATAATATTTCATTGATTGGTACTGCTAATCTGTTCTAATGTGTCACTTCATTTCGAATTCATAACAAAACTGAAGACCATTTTCCATGGAGCAATGTGATAATCATGAGAACATACTGCTTCCTATTAGCATTTGAGGCGTATTCAAGTCCTCTAATCTAAACTATAATAAGGAAAGGAGTGCGGTACTGCGTCCAGAATATATTTTGTTATCCCGTTTGTAAAATAAGTTGGATTACCTTAAATAAATAATAAATGAATATTACATAATGCATATACTAATTTTGTTATTCTTGATTAAATATGAATAATTGTTTTGCTTATTTTAAGATTCACTTCTTAAAAATGTTCAAATGTCAACACTTCCGGTTAGCGATCGCTTAAATCAAAATTCATATATTTCCGTCACTAATTTTCTCCTAATGTTGTTTATATATAATATCGTCTTTTTTTAATGTATCATGGATTACGTTACTAATTACATAAGACAGTGTAACGCAGTCTTCGTTCAATTTCTGTGGATATTGTCAATTACTATTTTATTTGATGTATCAGATCTACATGCAGATATACTTGCGTATAATATCAATATGCACACTACACATGCTAGAAGAAAACCATAAGAAGGGTAATTTTGCTGCTAGTTTCTATAAAGCCTAATCCCTGAAAACCAACGTTGAAGTACGTTATTGATTGCGAGAGATAACGAGATGAGAGAGATAATATTGAAGGCTACCTGAAAATTATAGCAACCAGCATGCAAAAAACACACAAAGGACAATTTGGAGGATACAATTTTCAATGCTTGAAATCTGAAGAAATATAATAGTTTCTATTTTAGCCACATGGCCTGCAATTACCCCAATCCATTAACGGTACCTTATTTTAAGACTCCGTAAGGATGAACGGCAAAGCTAACCTTGGCGGGATTTTTACTCAGAACGTAAAGGGCCATACCCCTATGCTGCAAAGCATGGTGTCTGATGCTCTACCGATACTGCCAATCCATCCCAATCTGATGAAATATAATATAGGTGGATATTACCAACAACATCACCTTTATAACTGTAATATCATTACCAATAATAATTATGGACAAAAGGATCAACCTAGATAAAAGATCAATATATATCACTCCGTCTACTCTGGTAGGTTCTACGACTTTTTCAAATATTAATTATAGTGATGGACTATTATAATAATCATTTATGTTGTAATTACTTCATTTCATATTCTTCAAGAAATTTAGATAGAGTTGGCATCTTCGAAAGAGTAGCTGGATGTGAGGGAAGTAATATACAAATTACCCTCAAATCAGAATATACGGTATTGTGTATAATATGACATGTACAATAGCATATAGCTAGACACAGTATGACAACTTTAATGGTCATGACATGGGCATATATTATAATAGGACAGCTCGATCAGGGTAGAATTGGATTTAAATAACACCCACCAGAATATCCATGGATATACCACGAAATCACTACTTAGGGTTGTCATATAAAGTTGTGAATTTACTGCAGTAATAGCAACATTATATACCTTTATATTTTCGATTACTGTGTGCGACAGAATGAGAAACCAAACTGTAGCCAAGTTAATTATCAGAATGAAAAGATGTGCACACTCAATGCTATTTACTTTATAAGACCTATAATTTGGAAATGTCATTCACAGATACAAGATTGAGAAGCAAATAACATTACAATAAAGACAGTGAGATGGTTCACAAAAGTTTAAGGCAATCTTCTTGGTATTCGTGCCAAAATGTTTCACTCTAAACCTCGGTGCATATATTTATCATTATACGGGTCTCTCTCTCTCTCTCTTTCTCTCTCTCTCTCTCTCTCTCGCACTCTCTCCTTCTCTATCTCTCCCTCTCTCTCTCATGCTCTCTCTCTCTCTCTCTCTCACACACACACGTATTATATTAAGTTGTATTATATTATCTACATGTATGTATATAAATCTGAATTTTTATGTGATATAAATTTAGGAATGTATACTCACAGATGAATTCGTGATTATATATATATATATATATATAAATATAATTATATATTTATGTGCGTGTGTGTGTGTTCATGTGGTCAGAATGAAGTAAGAAGTTTTTCGCTTGAATGTACAACATATTCAAGGAATTTAATTGTTAGGTGGCTGAGTGTTGCAAATACATATGTGCACCTACAGCGCCGTCCCATACTGTGATAAACCCTTAATATTGATTTTATAACTAAAGGCTCTAATCCAAATAGGGGTTTGATACATTCGCCATTTGAAACATGTCACCTTCAAGGAATTGAAACTGTCTCTCTCTCACTCAAACACACAAACAATCACAAACAGGTACACATATGAATCTCAATCTCTCTCTCCTTCTCGGTCACTCTCTCTCTCTCTCTCTCTCTCTCTCTCTTTATATATATATATGAAATGATTCAGGACCCCGACGGTAGAGCTCAAGCCGTCTCGACGGCTATTTCTGGACATATTTATATATATATATAACGAATTCAGTGTGGTAAGAAACCAGGTGGACCATAACGCGCCAGAGTACTCGATACTTTGGGTAGTAGAGTGGGTAATAGGAAAAGAGTCATAACCCTGAGGCAGAGCTCGAGCCGTTTCGACAGCTATTTTACGACTAAAATTTTAGTCCAGAAATAGCCGTCAAAACAGCTTGAGCACTGCCGTCGGGATCCTGTACCTTTTCCTATATATATATATATAACAAAGAAAATGTGGTAATAAACCAGATGGACCATAACACACCAGAGTACTCGATACTTAGGGTAGTAGGGTGGGTAATAGGTTAAGAGTAAGGACCACTGACTCTTTTCCTATATATATTTTTTTTCCACTCGTTAATTTGTATTTGATTTGAAATTGAGTAGGAAATTTCTATTATGAGTTGAGTGCCTATGGAAGGGTCAGAGCATAGAATCTCGACTCCTAACCATAACAAATTGTTGAACCAGTAGCCAGTCTGTTGGCGATATTTTGATACGCAGAGGTATTCCAGTTACTAATGTTCTAACGTGTCACCCATCGCATTTAATGCCATAGCCAGCGCAGATTTGGAATCGAATCCTTTCGATCGAATGTTTATTTATTAGGCGAGACCCGCTGAAGAAGCCAAATGCGCCGGTTGTGTATTACTGCATGTGGATTGGCAGTATTGGTAGAGAGTCGGACACCATGCTTTCCAGCGTAGTTACGTCCCTTTACGGTCTGAGTTCAAATCCCGCCGAGGTAGACTTTACCTTTCATCCTTACGGGGTCGATAAAATAAAGTACCAGTAATGCACTGGGTAATTGCTGGCCTTGTGCCTAAAGTAGAAACAATTATTGCATTATAAATGCAGACAATGGATACTCTACGCCCTCTTACGGCATTAAGTGTGGCAGAAACTCGAGTACGGGTATACATTTATGGTACCTATTTACGTGAGTTGTAGCGAGGCAAATAACTTTGTGCCCACTCTGAGATGTATACATAACCTTACCCATGTGTACACCGAGGTGTAATCGGTACTAGCAGAGAAACATTCATTTTATTAAGGCTATACTTTTAGTTATGTTACTCTGATGTTTCGCCTGATTATCAGAGGGTCATCAGCCCCGTCGTCAACTACATAAATAGAAGTATGATTCTACTTATGTAAACTCCAGCTGTTAATAAGTGGTGATATATATGTAGATAAATTCCATTTGAAATTGGAAAGTTTGAAAAGTCTTTTTGAATATATTTCCATCGGACTGGAAATGAAAGTACTAAAATCGTCAATATATCTCAAACAAAATAAACGAATGTACTAGCATCTGTTATTTCATAAGCGAGGAATGTCCATAGATATTCCACAGACACGTGTAGATAAAACGTAGTTCTGTTGTGAGATCAACACGATGTACTATGACAAGATTATAAATTTGCACACTGTAAAGTTTATCGAACAGACTTCCATAATCTTGCTTCCATAAAGAAACTGTAAACAAATAATATATATATAAGTTAAAAACAAAAAACAAAACAATAACGAAGAGTGCAGTACAAACAGTGTTGGTATTAAGTTCACGCTTGAGAGTGGGGGTGGGGGAACGACGTTTCGGGCATAAGCCCTTCATCAGGAGATAGTGGGAAGGAAAAGAGTTCCGAGGGTGGAGGGGGAGAGGTGGAAAGATATTATAATGGAGGAAAAATTAAAGGAAAGGAAAAAAAATTAAAATGAAAACAAGTGGTGAAAGGATGTGAGAGGTGTAGAGGTGGTGGTGGTGGATGGAGGCGGGAGAGGGGAAAAAGAAACAGGGGGTCCGAGCGGGGAGGGTGGAAGGTGATGTGTGTGTATGTGTGTAGGTGTGCGTATGTGCGTATGTGTGTTCGTGTACGTGTGTGTATGTGTGTATGTAAGTGTGAGAGTTTAGGGAAGAAGGATGTTCCATGTTCAGATAATAGGAAAACTAGAGTGTACATGATTGGGGTGTAAGTCAGTGTGTGTTTGTGTGTGGATGAGGAGGGCTCGGGGTGAGATGGTGGTGGGGTGCGGAGTCCGGAGGCCGACTAGGTGTATGTGAGGATACGCACGTGTATGTGTATGTTTTTGTGTGGTGTGGATACGTGGGAATGTATGGTTGCGTATGTGTGAAAATAGTGTCCGGTGACTTTATGGACAGATGGTGGACAAATCAAAGTATAAAAAATGGATGTCCAGAACGTGTGACCAGTGGTGTAGGTTCCGTGGGATGGTGCGGAGGAAGTAGAGAGTTGTGGGGCGCGCGCGCAACAGGAAAGTGTCAAGAAGGTCAAGGCAGGCGTGGAGAAGGCAGGGCGTAGGATGCGAGAGAGAGAGGAGATAGCAGCTAGGAGGATGACAGACAAGTGACTGGTTGTTGGCAGGGATGGTCTGTATGTGTGTGTGGAATGTGTGTATGTGTGAACAGAGGTGCGGTGGACAGGAGAGGAGGTGGGTTAGTGTGAAAAGATGAGTGATAGGGTGGCGGTGTGTGTGGGTGTCCTGTGTGTTTATTAGTGAAGGAGTTAGTAGGATGTTTGTGTGGGGGATGTTGGTAGTACGGGGCGAGAGAGAGAAGGGCAGGGTACAGTATGAGTGAGTGTAATATACTGGTGTGTGTGTGTCCGTGTTTGGGTAAGAGTGTGTATGTGTGGTAAGGTGGTTATTAGTATTATTACTGGTTGGGGTCGATTTCAGGAATGTGGGTGGGGGTTAGTGGTGATAGTGCGGGTGTGGAGTGGGTTGTGTATCGATGTGTACATGGGTGAGGGTGAATGTATGCATGCTGCTGTGTGTTCGTGTGTGGGTGCTGAGTGGGAGGTGGGTTGGGGTTAGTGGTAGTAGTAGGGTGTGTGAATAGTGTGAGTGAGTGTATATATGTACTGGTGTGTGTGTGCGTGTTGAGGGTGTGGGTGCGCATATGATAGGGGAGGGGTTGGGGGTTGTTACTATTATTAGTTGTGGGGTTGAGCAAGGGGAAGGGGTGGCTGGAAGTGAAGGGGACGGTGAATCTTGGGCATGTTTTAGTGGTGTTAGTAGGACGGTCGTAGACTAAAGGAAGAGTGGTGGGGAGTTCAGGCCGGATGGGGGGGGGCGGTATGTAGGGTGAAGATGGTGTGTTGTTCGGTCCTAAGGCAGATTGCAGGGCTCCCATTTCATTCGATCAGGCCACAGACGGTGAGATTGTTCTCACACCCAGTCTGATAGTCTATCGATGCAGATATCAGCCGTAATATTGCACGTTTATATCTGTTTTGTATTCTGGCCCGGTGCTTATGTTCATGTTAATAAACATGTCATCAACCATATATATTTCGTATAATTCTGTATTTTCTTTCTTAAGCATACGAGAGCCTCTACGGAATCGCTCGTTTTTCAAGCAATAACCCTCTTCTCCTTCCAATATGAAGGAGCTATACTAAATAACGGAGTATATATTTGGGAATGTTGTCTCTGTTATTAAATTTGTTTTTCTATATTTATGTATAGATGTAAAATGTAAGGAAAATATTCTAATTTAGCGCTTGGTTATTTGCGATAAAATGTGGTTTTAAATTTAATCGTGACTTAACTATAAGATTGCCCTCCTGAGATACAAACAAACCATTTACACAAACTCACAATGCATCTCTTAATAGGCTTAATTTACCTTACTTCATCAATATTCGATTATATCAAGCCTATATCAAGCCAAATATCAATTGTGACCACACACACTCGATATGCATAGTTTCAGTTTTATCGTGTGTAATAGACTATATGCTACATTCTGTTATAATTCTTTCTGGGGAACTCCAGACTCTATTCGTATTTAAAGGATGGAAGGTATGGAAAATACATCTAGATTCTCATGGGTAGTTACTACTGCGACTTCACATGGGAATTATACTTTTAGTTACTCAAGTAAATTACTTACATTTTGCTGTCTTATACATTGCTTACTTGAAAAAACGGATCCTACTATATCTGCTGTTAACTTAAATCCAAAGTGATAATGCTCTTTTTTATTTGGTTTCTATGAAATTATAATACGTTAAAATGTCATCCAACTACTTTAGCGATCAATTTAATACAACTGTTAATTTGTTATTGATTCGTAACGAATAATCTCCTTCTAGCATCTAATATAACTGAATAGAAAGGAGAAACAAATCTATTTTTGTGACAACACTGATTTAACTATTGGATATTCAACGCAAATATTTGAAATAATGTAGGATACTGAATGCCATGCTCTTTTAACAGAATTGCCTGCAAATGTCAAATATATATTTTGCTCTTATCTTCCCGTCATTCAGATTGTTAGATATTTTGCTTTTACCTGTAGCTAAATATCACGACTGGATTTGAAAACATATCAGGAAATAAAATCGTATTGCCTGCAAATATCGTTGCAAATCTTGACGTGACATGTCTTGCTTTAAACTCTCTTCCGCTAATTTGGCTACAAGTACCAATTCTGTCTACACTTTTGAAAAGTAGAAAATGAATTCCGGAAACGTTGAATGTTTGTTCCTTCTATCGAGAATGCTGTATGGAAAAGGTTATTGAGTTGAATTGATCTACGTCAATAATGCTATATTCTTTGTCAAGCACGTATTATTCAAACGAAATTTAAAAAGAAAAAGAAAAAACATATTTTGTGTTATATAAATTTCATTAGAGTTAAATTTGTATTTAAAGGAAAAATATATTTAAAAAATAATCAAAATGATCAGCTTGCTTCAATTTTCATTTAACAAAAGAATCACAGTTTAAAGTACACGAAGATACGGAGAATTGTGACGATAAAGCTTCTCTTAAGTTATCAGAGGGCGTACATAAAATATTTTCTTTGAAGATTTCCTAATAGGAAAATGTGTTATAGAAATAACTCAATGAGTGTTCATCATTGCTTCACAGTATGTACTTGTGAAGCAATGTAAACGCACTCAGACAAAAATACAGACGTACATCCATCTATCTGTCTATCTATCTATTTATATATTTATTTATATATTTAACTATCTATCTATCTATCTCACTTTCTCCCCCTCACGCTCTCTCTTTCTCTCTCTCTGTATATATATATATATATATATATGCTAGACATATTCTTTGAAAATATCATTCCTATATTTACTTCATTACACGTGTCAGTAATCAACATAAACCATAGAGTTTCACTTATACAAATAATTAATAAATCAAAACACAATTTGTATAGTTCGTATGAAAGTCCATATATCCGGTCATGTTTTTTTTTAAAATATGGCGGTGAGTTCCAGGATTCCAAAAATAATACGAAATTTATTGCCGTTTTATATTACGTCAAGGTTATACTAGTTTATTACGAAAATGTTTATTGTATCAACATCTTTAACGTATCGACCATATAATAAATTATTCTGAATCCATTAATTATGTAGACCTATATAATCATTAGTACTGTATACGATATAAATCATTAGTACAGTGTATACACTTATAGATGCGATAATTTGCTTGATTAGGAATATAGAAAGGATTGAATCTGCTGTTTGTGTTGGATAACATAGTACCAGTGAGGTATTGCTGTTCGTTTCCCTTTGTGTGCATACGAGTCAAAATCAGACATGTTTATTACAATTAATTTGTGCAAACTATTCGATGTTCAAAAAATATATTTCTTAGCCTATTGAATATAAACAGCGTCTATTCCAGTGCAACTGACCAGTAGACCTTAGACAAAATTTCTTCAACCATAACTCTATAATTGAATGGGTATGTGGAAACTTTCCGTTTAATATATCTTCAAACTTTTTCTCAGCGGGTAATTTTGTTTGTCTTGCTTAACATCCTGCAAGAGAGGGCAAAATAATAACGAATATAAAAGTAAAACAGAGAAAGAAATGTAGTTATTGAAATGACTTTTGATGTTTGTAATAATATAAAAAAGTCACTTATGTGTAATGATGTTTCAAGAACGACCAGTATTTAATGTTTTAATTGCGTCTTCTGCGCTTTGTTGATTTCTAACAATTTATTGAAGTTTCATGTCTGCTGATATTTTATAGCTTTAATGTGTACAATTTTCATGCATGATCTAATAGTAATAGTATGTCATATTTTATCAATTTCGCGTGATTAAATGGGGAAGAAAATAATGAGGGAATAAAATGAAAAATGTATGTTTAAAAAAATAACGAAAACACTGGATTAAAGGTACAGTGTTATAGCTCTTTACTCTACATTTAGGCACTATACAAGTGAGTATATTTCGCTCCGTCGATAGAGACATATAACATATATTAACACCTGATCCTCCAGGTGACTTTCGCGGACTTCATGCTGTAGTAATTATTTATCCCAATTGATCAATCCCAGCGTTATGTCCTTCCTTAATCGCCCTCGTGTCTCAGAAACTAAGAGATGAACTGAATACGCAATTTTTGCTCGCCAAGAGAACAATAATATTACGTATAATTATTTGCAGAGAAATTTATGTAAAACTATTGACATTTGCAGATTTCACATCATAATATAGTCAAAGCTACATTGAATGTAGACTACTAATGAGACAGAAAAACCGATATAATACTTTTCGTTCCTGCTCTCTCCATTAAACATTAATTTCTTCAAAAATGCTATTTTAAAATTATATAAATTCTTGGTACATGATGAACTTATCTCAGCAAAATTGCATTAAACAAATGATTCAGAAAAAGAGAGGGGTCCTTATTTCCATAATTATTCCTGATACGGAATACACCAGCATTTTATGATTGCCTGCTTAGTTTTACTAAGTTTCGATATACACAACGATATACCTTCTTGCATATAAGTAAATATAAATTTTAAAGATATCATTGTAGGCATTGTTCAGAAAAAAACATTATATTACTATGTATTACATATATCTTTTGTTATATATAATATAGGTAAGTCATACGAGTGAATTATCATAATATTTCATCTCATGCACTGCTCTAGATATTTGCAATATTTATATAACATATCCGATATATCTAAGAGCCAACTGGTTAATTCAATTTTTTATAAACGTGCTACCCCGAAACTGACGTAGGAAGATTTTGAGATCTACTCATCACTTAGTCGGCCTGGAATGGAAGGTGGAATGCTGGTGCTGTTTAAGTAAGGCCTGGATCTCGATGTACGGATGATTTACCTGGACACAGACGGTAATTTGATGGTCCTGGATATGCGCAATAGCGAAGTTTATCCTCTTAAACTGATGGCAGTCTACAGATTGGAGCATGACAGCTGGATTTCTTCAGGCGTCTAGACAAATTTCGAGGAATGTCGTGCCCTTTACTGTTGGCAGGGAATTGCGACGGCATTCTTCGACGCAGGCTGGGACTGTAGGCGAGCAGCTGATATAAGCGAGGAGGCCCAATACCTCAAGAACCTGATCAGGCAATTGAATCAGTAAGTCGAAGCCTAGTAACGCTGATGAGGCGAGACAATAAAAAGAGATTCGTTATGAATAGTTTCCGGCCAATAATACTGCTTAACACAGAGTGTAAGATCTTGGTTAAGGTGCTAGCAATGAGACTGATACTCGACGTCAAAAGTCTAGTGGGGAGGCACAAGCATGCGCAATTCCAACTAGGTCCAAAAATGACAAAACTCACCTCATCATACAGAGTGGAGGGAGTACAGTTGGCTTTGATGGAGTTCTCATCAATTTTGATCAATCAAAAGCTCTCGAGAGGGTCAACTTGGAGGGTGTTTTCTACAGCCGGTTACCATACAATCTTAAATAGCTGATCATTGAAATGCACAGCGGCATCTGAATGTTGATTTACGCATTTTTGAAAACCTCAATCAATCCATACATCATCGCTGAACACGATATCTTTCCTCAACCTTCCTTCAAATTTACTGTCATTTTTAGTGTACAGTTTCAGCACATCCATACAAGACAGATGATATACTGTTTTGCTGTCTATTTTGTAGCCACATTTCTTTTTGTTGAAAGAGGAGAAAAAAACACCTTGAAAAATACCACAGTTAATATTTATGCTGCTGGAATTTATCACAGTTTGCAAGTTATAGATTAGTATTCCATGCAGCCATGTTGGAAGTCAGGCTGTTTGGTATTACTGGAGATATTTTCAGAACATGCAAAGTTTTCAAAAGCCATGAGTGGGGACGACTATCAAATGATTTTGTACAGTCAATCCAATTAGTACTCAGTGTTCTATATTTTGATGACAATTTTCCAGAATCATACAGTTAATGAGAAGTTGGTGTTTGTACTCGTAAAACCCACGGTAAGACCAAAAGTTCTGCTCAAAAGGAAAAATGAGTTTCATCTATAAATGTGTAGGTCATCTCACTCAATATTGAGGTGGGAATTTTGTTTGATGTTCAAAGATGTGATAATATTTTGGAATATTTGTCTCTTTGAATTATGGCAAGCGATAGCTTATACCTTGTGCAAACCAATTAGGCGTTTTCTCAGGGTTGTGCATAATTTAGTTATAACATATCACTAAAACGCATCTTGGGTAGGAGTTAGCGAAGATAAGCAGAAGTTTGGAAATTAATGAATGCTAGGCGATTAACATTTGTTGGATTTCTTTAGTACTATCTCCAGTTCTTTAGTTATGTTTAGCCAAGTCTGCCTTTCAACTTTATTGTATATTTCTTCCATGTTCTTTATCCATTCTTTCCATTCCGCTTTCGCATTATGAGATATTTCTGTCCTCCATACTGTTTTCCTCAATGCTTCAATTTCATTGTGTGTCCTCCAATTCATCTCTAAAAACCTTTTTGCGTAAACATCATATTTTGTTTCCATTACCTTTTCCGTTTGTCCAATCCTGTGATTTTTGAGCTTTTTGCTGTACTTTCTCTTTCAGGGTTTCTTTGATTGATGGGATGTGGTATTTCTTAATCAATTTCCTGTATTTTTTTGATTTGATAGATTTCCCAGCACACATTCCATCCAGTTTCGATATTTCTCGCCTCATCATTTCAAATCCTTTCTCTATTTTGATTTCTTCCATGGTGGCTTGGTGTTTTTTTATGATTGTTGTGTCATTTTCGCTTTTTCCATTATACACATTTCCATCCTATTACTGTTGTTGTTGCCTAAATAACCTCATTCAGTTCTGGTACAGCAGGCCCGCTCTCTTCAATTATTGCTTTAATAACCCGATCTCCTGTTCTTACGTGTCTTTTGTTCTGGTTGTTGCTTGTCATTTTTGAAACGACTCTCTTTCAACAATTCTAATATCTTTTTCCCAAGTTTATTGAGAATGTCTTGTTTTGTTTGTTCTATCTGATCGGTATGCACCCGAGAAGAAATATTCTCATGCATATTGACAATTAGCTTGGCCGTGATCCGTTGTGTCAGATAACTTCAATTGACTGTGAAATCTCTCCTGGTGACAACATAGTCAATACGTTTTGTTGTGACTCTTCTGTCACATATTCATTTCTATCCCTTTTTGATATTGGTATTCTATATCGTTTTCAACATTCTTCTTAATTTCATTTAACTCAGCATCTGTTTCTAAGAATATCTCTTCTTACATCTGCAAGTTTATTTTTGTCCAGGTTTGGTCTCATTTCTGGATTTCTTTTTTTCCATAGCATAACATAATTCACATTGTGTGTTGATTCCCATGGTTGGCCCAATGAGTTATGGAATTCATATAATACTTCTTTATATCTTCTCCACTCAATTTGAAGTGTTGTTTTGTTTTTCTTTTCTTCCTTGTGTTGCTGAATTTTGAGGGCTTGGGTCGAGATTATTCTCCATTTAGTAACCATTCAAGTGCGTAGGTGGAGCAGAGCAGGTTTCAACTTCAATCTTTTCAACCCTAGGAGCATTTCTCCCTGAGGGACGTGGCCCTTATTGACCCGGGCAACGACAGGTTTGATATGTATTTTTATACATATTTTGGGGCTTGTTTGTTGTTTATTTGTGCGTTTTATCCTTCACCTCCAAAGGGTAATTTTGTTCAAGATACTACCTCCAGTATGATTATCAAACAGGATTAGTGAGCTCATCTTATTCATGAGACACAGCTAGTCGCAGCCTGGTGCCTGCCAGTTATTTGTGGCTTCGGATTTTAATAATATTAGTGCTCACGTTAATATGTTCTACGTGTAAACAATGTGGGATTAATAAAGAAATCATTACATCATCCCTACCATCATCAGAACCACAACCTCCATTCTTATTATTATGTTTATTGATGTTATTATCACCATTATTATTGTTGTTGTTTTTGTTTTTAAGGCTAAATATCGGAAATATCGTAGTTTTCATTGTTATTTTCTGATGTTGTTTTTGCCTTTGTCTAGGCCACGTACACAGAAGAGGGACAGGCGGATTATAGCGAACGTTGTCTATTTTCCGTGTTGCCACTGACTTTGTTGTAGACATTCACTTTGCCAGAGATACCTTCCTCTCCTCTCCGTGAGTATTCTTCTCAATTCAACGTTGATGTAATGCGGTTTGTTAATTTCTACAGCTTGCTGTGACCGCCGGTTCAAGGTCAGCAAGATCAGGCTATAAATAGATTGATATCATCTTTTTTTCCTCATTTTAAAAGAATGCAGGGGTGGAGGTGGGGGTGGTGGTGAATGTTTAGTTCAGTTAATTTGTTCGTTCTCTTCCCCACTTTAGAAATTGTGCAGGTCATGAGAAATTATTGAACAAAATGTATAAACACAATTGCCTAAAAACACTGCCAACACACACCGTGTGTGTAGCTAGCCTTCTTCTTCTTCTTCTTCTTCTTCTTCTTCTTCTTCCACTTTTGGCGGAGAGGAAAGTCGATTAAATTGACCCCAGTGCATTACTGGTGCTTTATTTTATCGACTCAATGAGGATGAAAGGCAAAGCTACCCTCGGTGGAATGTGTACTCAGACGTAAGGGGCCGTAACTCTATGCTGAAAATCATGCCGTACGATGCTCTACCGATTCTGTCAATCCGCAACACTTGGTGCTCTTCAAAACTGTGGCCTTTGCTATCAAGCATTCTGTGTTCCCTTAAAAACGGACAAAATAAACATGTACTCGTCGTACATGGCGATGAGGACAGTAAGGGTCCGTGTTCCCAGGTTTTAGCCGGGACGAAAATTATAGTGACTCTTGACATGCGTGACGGCAAAGGTCCCTGACCCTATCGTCGACGTCAAATTTACAAATAGGGAAAGGTGGCCGGGGTTTGTTTTGGATATTCTTCTCCAAAGATGACCCGAAGACATAACAAATATCCCGGCCCACATCAAACTGTAGGAGGAGTACCAAATATAAATAGTCAAGGAGGGGAAATGGTGGAACTGTTTCGTTTGTGGTGAAGCCAAACACCTGCGAATCTTGTGCCCTCAGCTGAATAATAGTCCGTTGCTGCCGGCTCCGAGGCAGGGACAACCACCGACACCTGCAGCGGCAACACCATTGGAAACGCCACCACCAAAGTTGACCACTCAGGAGGAAGACAAAAAAAGCTCTGCCGCGCCACATACACCCCAAAAAAAACAAAACATTTACAATCATTGACACAAAACCAAATACAAATATACACACAGACAAAGACACACTTACAGGCACAGATACCTCGTTTTCCAGTAGCGAGGACAGGGTAAACCAAAAGCAAAGAATGAAAAGCTTCACACATCACACACACGCCTACAATAGAAAATGCAGACACACATACACAACAAACTCAAACAGCACCACCATCACCACCAGCACAAATCACCAAACGCAAACAACCACATCAAACCCAATAACAAAACAAGACAAACAACTTCGTGCTAGTAAGAACAGCCAGCAATGATTTGATGTATCTAATAGCACGAACGCAAGAAATAGAAAATGAGGGGGTGATATTCGAACGAGCACATTTCACGTCCCAGAAGATTAGCTACTGCTATGAATGTCACATGATTCCTACAAAGGGATTAGAGAGAGCTTTCTTCGGGTCGCGGGAAGCCCAAATGTGAAACCCACATCAATACATTTAAAGGGGTTTCCAAAGGAAAATCACCCGAACCCAACAAGCCCCCGGGAGGTAAGTAAACCTTTCCTCTCACCTTTAGCGGTCAACATGACCATAGTAAAAGTAAGATATATATATATATATACTTCTTTAAAAATATACCCATCTTTCTACCTTATTTCAAAGTTATTTATTATACATTATATAATACTTGTTACTCATTCTATATCACTCCTATTTATCACTTCCCTTTCTTCCTTTTCCTTTTCTCTTCTTTTCTTTTTCTTTTAATTTCTAACCCCTAATCTGTACCTGTTCTCACTGTGCCTAACATAGAAACAATTATTACACTGTACAATATATTCTTACTTTATATCACCTTGAAAAAATCCTTCGTAAACATAAACATTTTTTTTTACGTTAGATTATTCATCCTCTATTCATTATTTTTTTCTCCCTTTCATCTAACTTACTCATGCTCATCTCACAATATATCCTTACTTACATTACTTTTGTTTTTTTTAATAATACATATCAACATTTTCTTTCCATCGCACATATTATTAAACCCTTAAATATTATTCTTAATACATATTAACATTTTCTTTCCATCGCACATATTATTAAACCCTTAAATATTATTCTTAATACATATTAACAATTTCTTTTCATCGCACATATTATTAAACCCTTCAATATACAAACCTTAACTTTACATTATTTTTCTCTTCGTTAATTTTCAAATTCTTTTAATTTATACAATATCTTCCAACGGTTTTTCAACCTCTCTATGTAAAACAATATATTTTTCTCAGTTATAAAAGCTATCTCTCTCTCTCTCTATCACCCATCTCGCCTCCTATCTCATCCTTCCTCATTATTCTCCTCCCCCTCCACTTTTTACTCTCATCTCCTCTTTTTCACCCCCCCCCCTCAAAACAATTTTTTCCCCCAATATCACACATCAATCTAAAACTACTTTTCATATGTTGATTTAAAACTGCACTAACAACAAGTGTTTTTAACCTTCATATCATGTCTTTCTATTTTATCTGATGAAAACACAAATGTTATTGCATGATGATATTTGTTTTTGAAATGCGCATAATAAAATACATGGAACTCTTTTAACAATCTTTTGATCTTATATATTATATATATATATATATATATATATATATATATATATATATATATATATATATATATATATATATATATATATATATATATATATATATATTATATATATATATATATATATTATATATATATATATATATATTATATATACATATATATATTATATATATATATATTATATATATATATATATATATATTATATATATATATATATATATATATATATTATATATATATATATATATATATATATATATATATATATATATATATATAAACCTGTGTGTGTCGAAGCTCGAGAATTTATCCTTGATAGAATATTTCCGAAAGTGAACACAACCCTGAAGGGTAGAAACGTAATCCTGGTGTGTATATGTATTTTTTCTTCTAACTTTAATTTTATACCTAATTGTGTATGGTTGACGATATAGTTAATCGATTTCCACGTGCTATTGAAATGATGGGTAAATATTCTATAGCGGTTGATCGCGAATAGATGGCTGTCGTTTATTTATCTAATATTTCTTCATAGGTGCCTTTTAATCTCATAGCCTGGTTTAATTGTTTTTTTGTGAGGTTGATTATGCTAATTGGAAGAGGAAATGGAGTACATATCTTATCAAATTATTCTATGGACTTAATTTATAGTATATAACTCTGACTATTTAATTTAATAATTCATCATTGTGCCACACCGTGAATGGTTGCCAAAAACGTATCTATGACTTTGTATAGTTTGTGTATATGTAAATCTTTATATTTGATAATCTCCCATAAGGTTGAGATGCAATTTAGGCAATAGTAGGCTGCACTTTCTAGCATCCAGTAAGGCCCCAGTCACATTCTGTTTGACTTGACCACTGCCACGTCACAGTTCTTAGCCATTTTGAATTCGTTTCTGGCAGGGATCCTTTAAGAAAAATCTTTGTCCAAGTGAGTTTGTTTCCTGCTAATTGGGAGAGGAAATGGAATATATATTTTATCAAATGATTCTATGGAAATAATTCATAGTATATATATATATATATATATATATATATATATATATAGTAGAATGATCGAGAATCGGAATATCGGCCCACGAAATCACGATAAACAATATCCATGTGTGGCAGAGGGCTCAATAGTTTGGATAAACCAGAGCTATAACTATCGTTAAAATACCAACACACAGAGATCATGCCTAAAATCACCCGTGCAGCCGAAAAAGAACGACCAGGAAGATTCGGGTCACTCAAATAAAATATCAATAAATTAATAAATTAAATGAATGTAAAAAACTCACCCGGACCCGCTAGAAGGATGTTAAAATCTAGCTCTATGGGTTTCTGCAATTCCTTAATCAAATCACTATCAGCCCACATAAAAAAGATATAGGACTTCTAGTGAGGAGACGAACGAGGAAGAGCTTCTTCAACGAGTTTCCGTTCAAAAATACAGAGGGACCAACAGCCAAAAACGCACATGGTATTCAGCAAGGGAGAGAACCCCTATATTAGCGAAAGAATTCGGTGATGTGTAATTTATGTAAAAATACAAAGTATCACATATCGAATCAGAGTGCTCAACAGACGTGTTAAAATAAACAAGAGCTATTGATCAGTCAATAAGATCAACAAAAGAATCATCAATAAAATTAATTGGTCAATAGCTAAAGACTGGAGCTAAATACAGTAGAATGATCGAGAATCGGAATATCGGCGCACGAAATCACGATAAACAATATCCGACATGTGTGGCAGAGGGCTCAATAGTTTGGATAAACCAGAGCTATAACTATCGTTAAAATACCAACACACAGAGATCATGCCTTATATATATTTGCAGTAAGGTTGCTAGGATGCGTCCATAGGTGGTTTGCCAGTTGAGCACTCTATGTTCCTTCGGAACAGAGTAGAATGATAAGTGTTTCTACTTTTGGTATAAGGCCACCAAATACCCAGTACACTAGTGGTACTTTATTTTATCGATCCCGTAGGGACGAAAAGCAAAGTTAACCTCGGCGGCATTTGAACTCAGAATGGCAAGGGACATAACTATATGCGTCAAACCATGTTGTCCAACCCTCTACCGATACTGCCAATCCGCCGCCGCTAACGGACAATGAGTGATACATTGGAACACAGTTTATTACCTATTACAATTGTTTCTCCGGCGAACAGCTCAAGGTATGATATGTTTGTGGATCGAACCCGACTCTGGATTCGCAAGTTCCTCAGATACGTCTAGTGATTTCGAAACAAGAAATGGAAAGAGGATTTGCTTCGAAATCACTAAAAGTATCTGAGGAACCTGCGAATCCAGAGTCAAGTTCGATCAAGAAACAGATCGTACCTCGAGCTGTTCGCGGGAGAAACAATTGCAATAGGTAATAAACTGTGTTCCGATGTATCACTAATTCTTTGTTTTCCATATTATATATATATATATATATATATATATATATATATATATATATATATATATATATATATATATATATATATATATATATATATATATATATATATATGTATGTGTGTATATTTATGAATAAGAAAAAGCGCATTTGTACTGGTATGTGTATGTCGAAAGGTGGTTTCTTTTTTATTGGAAATTGATATTCAATAGTTATGAACTAATATTTAAGTTTTATGTCCATTTGATGCCATCTGACATCAGATGATAAGAACTTGAATAGTGGATTTAAAAGAAGTTACTACTTTTATATTATAATAATGCGCAAGCGTAACTGTGTTGTTAGAGACGTAGCTTCTCTAATTTCATTATGTGCGAGCTAACAAGTCTATATGCCGTAGGGCAACCGAATTTAGTGACTACAATTCGATAGACAGAGTATATACCGAAGATTCTTTCTTGAACACACTCACATACACATGTTATTTTGTTAATTTCGTGGGTTCTTCCATTAGGCCATTGTGATGCCAGGACACTGCCTTGACTTATTTTATCACATCAATACCCGCAATAAATCTTTCGAAGCTGTTGTGAATTTCATGTATATATATGTATTTCAATATACAGGTTTGTATATATGTATTGCGTTTAAACAGAACATCCTGTATATTGACTTTTGCATTTCTCCTGCGTTTTATTTTAATTATTTCCTTGGGAACTATTTTGACTCTGTTAATATCAATACTATCATTTAGGAACCTGAACAATAGACAAACGAGAAATCTATACATGTCTGTCTTCTCCAACTTCTCTGTATCTTTTGTTCATCTACTTTGTTAGTGTCAGATTTATAATATCGTAGAAAATACAGCCTATTTCTGATATGTACAATATACGTACACTTTTTCCAAGCCTGCTTCTCCTATGAGTCGATAAAGCACAACTCGTAAAGCCGTTCTTTTATGTAGGATCTGTCCTCTTTTTATCCCGAATGCAGCGATATGGTTAGAGACAATAGTTGCACTGAGAAAAGTAAGAGATTCCTCGGTAACAAAAATAATTAAGAGTAAAAATAGGTTCCAATCCCAACACGCATGACTGTAAAGCGAATTCATAATCACCTAACGTCAGTTCTATCAATGTTCTTTATTTTCTGTTTCGATATTTAGGTTTAATGAAATTCATAATTTGCTTCCTGATAAATATTTGGAAATTGTCTTTTAGTGTGTCTCCTGGCTAAGTTTGCATCCTTTAATGGGTAGATCTTAACAATTAATCGCTTTCTATAATCGGTTTATGAACAAGAAAATATTGTTGACTGGAAAATTCTGAAACAAGATTGGATGTAACATGTATATCTACATGTAAAACGTATGTTATTTTCTTATAAAACAATATGATTCGATTACTGTAATTTAATTCTCTTTCTAGTCATGAACATTTCTTCAGAGGTCTCAGATATAAACATATATGGTTAATTCAATTTTATTGAGAAATTTAAGTATCTCATTACATGAATGTTTTAAAATACTCCAATAATTTTCAACATAATCAAGTCGAAAGTGCCTGCTTGTACCTCAAGTGCAAAAAGGAGGACATATTTCCAAGCCAAGCCTCCTTCTTTGCTTGGATAGCATTTTTTTATCTCATGATTGAACCAAGGAGCAAAACCAACCGGAAAGAGACCCAGGGGTAGACCCTGAGCAAGATGGTTGGGTAACATCTATGTGCTTCGTTGGTCACGCTTGGTAATCCTTCCGGGTCGGTTGGGGCGGTTGCATCTGAGAGGCCCTGCTGGAAGAAGTGTTTGAGTATTCTGGCCCCACAATCCTCTCAGGAAATAAAAATCGAAAGTAAAAGGGAAAAGTCATATTAAAAAGAATCATATAGTGTAACTGATAAGCACGAAACATTCTCCATTTTCAGATAAAAGCCGATTTCTTGCTGGCAGTAAAAAGTAAATCCTGGCAATAAATCCGGCAGTAAAGAAGCTAGAGTTCAGCATCATGTTCTTTTTTAACGTAGATCCATAATGGTGGGTAGTATTGAAATATAATATCATATACAATTATATATAATACTTACTTATTTTCATATCATGTTACATAATTTCATGAAAAACTGTTGAATAGTTGGTGTCGGCGAATAAGGCAAGGTCTATTATTCGGTAAACGATGATCTTTCACTCTACTTATTGGGGGCACTCATATCAACTAGAGAAGTGGTTGTGAAGGCATCACTAGGAACATGTTGCATTATGATAAACGTTTCAATTATCATCTAGATTTCCTTCCATTGTTGAAGTGAGTTATAATTTTACAAGACAATCTATTACATTACGTTAAAGTTTTGGTTATCGTTTTATAACTGAGATTGCAATATATGTAACGTCTCAAAATACGCCATGAGGATCAGAATAACATTGTTGATGCGTTGGCTTTTCCGATTTTCTCACACCACGATGCGTTGTGAACTACGAAATTGTAACCACACAATGGGGTTTGAACATAGTAGTCAGACAGTTGATTCGATAAGCAAAAGATATATTTGAAGGAGAGTTGATAGGACAAATATATCATACATTTTTTAAAAGCCTGTACAATTAAATAAATGTTCTGAAAGTAAAAGTAAAATCAAAAATCGTGTAAAATTGTCTCTCTGTAACTCAAAAGAACCATAAGTAGCAACATATAGAC
>OZ024742.1:132871852-132874352 GCA_964016885.1 Eledone cirrhosa
CTTTGTGCCTGAAGTAGAAACAGTTATCTAATGTAAAGGGAGGTAACTATCAAAAAGACTACAATCCGCCCGTTCTGCATTTGTTCGTTATCAACAATGATTTAGATCCTTCTTCACACATATGTCTCTAACGGCGGCTGAATTTTATCATGTCAGATAAAAATTCAATCAATGTAATGAGGGTAATAATATCAGAACAATATTTAGTAAAGCTGATTCCTTCATTTTGACTTCGCTAATATGCTGTTTTAACAGTGTCGTAAAGAAACGCATATCTTCAGCGTTTATGTAAAATGTAAATTGACAATAACATGGAATTCCTATAGGATGGAGGTGGCTGTTATATTTGATATAGTGGCAACACATGCAGATCACCTATAATTGTAAATGTATAGTGAATTATTATCAAAATAAAAAAAGACATTATTAATAAAATTATCTTCTGCTACACTACTGCCAGTCGTGTTATAATTCTATAGATTAATTTTTTAAAGTAGAAAGAGCATAAATATCAGCAAAGCTCATTTTCTTCATTGATAAATTAACGATGTTAATTGTAAATGTAAATGTTCTAACTTAATAAGCCAGTGTTAAATTATTTTACAAATTATGGATATCAAACATACGGAAAATATAAAACGCATAAACGAAAAAAATGTTAAGAAAACGAAATAAAATACATCGTAATATCTTCATAAAGAACGAGTATTATACGTTCAACTAATGAATTGCTAAAACGAAGTTAGCAAAGAAAATCACGAGATTAAACACATCCATATTTTACTATGTTGTAAACAACACGTTAACAGCAAGTATATTGAAACAGCTAGACAGTTATACAAGTTCTACTTTCAAAAATGTTTTATTGTTTCCTTTATTACAATTCGTTTCCAACTATAGAATATAATTCTCCTCCTCCACCTCCCCACTCCCCTCCCCCATCCCCTCCACCTCCTCTTTCTTCTTCTTCTTCTTCTTCTTCTTCTTCTTCTTCTTCAGATTTTACACATGCAAATCGTAATACTACTACCAACCCAGCTGCGCATGTTAAACTTTTTTATAAACTTAATGAACATGCGACGTGACAATACACACCCTCGGTGGAGTCTGAGTCCTACATTGAATGATTTCGATTTAGCACAATTACTCAGTCATTTGTATAAATATATGCGGGCACCAAGTAGCTGACCAACGTTCCCATACCCCTTCAACAACCTACAAAGCATGTCCCGAGGAACGCGGTTATAAACATTTTCGATGACTACAAAACAAAATTATACCTCTTGGCAATGCTACCACTATTTCTCGGAGACCTACCTCAGTGTGAATATTTGGTGAATATTTACCAAGTAAGCTTATCAACAAGATCTCTCTGTAATTGAAGCAATTTCCCTAGTTTCCCTTTTTGAAAATTGGGATATAACTCCCGATTGCGATTGCCAAGGTGACTTTCCAGAGATCCAGCCCCCTCCCTCCTCCCCAACACACAATAGACAGCCAGAGAATAGCTTTTATATTTAAAGATTTTAACATCTCGGGTCAGATATCATCTTGCCCAGCAAACTTGCCACGTTTGAGCTCTCTAACTACTCTTGTGACCTTAGCTCCGAGAGATTAGCCAGTTTACAGATGCACCACGTGTACATGAGAATATATTGTTTTGATCGGTTTTAAATCTGTAAAGTCTTCTCACTAACTGACGAGGATAAAATTCTCTGAACTTTGGGCGTTTTTACTGTCTTTGCTACGATTCTTCGTGCTTGCTTTTACCGCACATGCGGTAAAAGCAAGCACGAAGCAGGCCTCCGTTGCTCGGATGACATTTTTGACTTCATCAAAGCTAGCTTCTGTCGCTCGCAACTTTTAACAGCTGAAGCCGAAAATATTGAGCTCCAGAATCTCCAATCCATTTCCTCGACCTCAGATTGCTCAGGGAATTCACTAAATTTGGATGCAATAGTATCTGCATACATGGTCCTGATTTCGTTATAAATAAATGATTCACAATTTATCATGCAGGTCGAACTAGACCTGCCAGTATTACTGGCTTGTTTGGCTCTAAGTAGTCTTAAATTGCAGATGTCTAGATGTTGATCAGTTGACAGATCATCCTCTTTCCTAATACGAATACTCGACACAGGATTGAAGAGACAATAACAAATCAATTATTAAACTCTATGCCTGATTTTTCTTATATGATTTATATTTATGGATATCTCTGTGTTGGAAAAAATATGTTCATAAACGAGAGTCCATTGTTAGAACAGAAGTCTAATAATTGTTTCGACTTTAGGCACAAGGCCAGGAATTACCCAGTGCATTACTGGTACTTTACTTTATCGACCCCGTCAGGATGAAAGGCAAAGTCAATCTCGGCGGGATTTGAACTCAGATGCCTCTGCATTTGTATTTAGATCGGTGTGAGCGTTGCTTCCAATCACTCCTTTCCATCTCAGATGGTCAATGCCAACATATGCATTGAAGTCTCTCATCATGATAT
>OZ024742.1:132876852-132884352 GCA_964016885.1 Eledone cirrhosa
AGGACACCACACCCGAGGCACTAACACTTGCTTCCTGAAGCTCCCACACTTCAGTGAAGAAACAACAACAGCCATCCGCAGAGCCATCAGACGAGAAGGTCTGGATATTCAACTGGCCCATTCGGGTCCTTCTTTGCGTGGACGGCTAGCTAAGAGACACTCCACCAGACATGACAACTGCTGCAGACTAGCCAACTGCCCCATCAATGACACAGACCTATGCCACCAGGCTTACGTAGTTTACAGACTAGAGTGTGACAAATGCAACAACTTCTACGTAGGTAGCACCACCAGACCACTCCACATAAGAATAAAAGAACACCTCAATACTAACGCTTCCTCATTTAAGAAACACCTAGTTAAATGCAAAAACACTGATAAAAACATAACAGTTAGGATAGAAACTAAAGAAAGAAACCTCGGCAATCTTAGAATCAAGGAAGCACTCATTATAGATAGAACACATCCACCAATCAATAATAGACTAGAGCTCAACACCCAATTTATAACCTGATAGGGCCTCTAGCCCCACTTTACGCACCCCACACACACGCACGCGCACACCTCCACTTATTCTCTCTCTCACACACACACACAAAACCAGTTCTAACACTAGATAACACCTACCCCCCACTTTTACGATTAGACCTATCTTCCCACACTCACACACACACACCCACATACCTACACCTTCATGCTTTCTCCCACACACATATACAGGCACGCATATAAAATTTAAAAAACACAACAAAAACATAAACAAACCCCTCTTAAAGGGAGACTACTCTTTACCCACCTAATTTTAATTATTTGATATTAAAGTTAGAACTCTATACTATTTCCGGTCAGCATGGCTTCATTGGAAATTTAAGACGCTGGTCTGAGACTTTTACTTCCCTCCGAAGAAGAGATATTATCTCGAAAATTAAGGACATTTAAATAAATTCAAGGTGAAAGACGAATTCTCATCAATATCTCTCACTATTGCATTCTTTTTTCTATGTCCATATCTGCATTGTCTTGGACTTATTACACATATTCTAACGTTTATATATATATATATATATATATATATATATATATATATATATATATATATATATTTATGTATCTATATATATATATAATTATGTATGTATATATATATATATATATATATATATATATATATATATATATATATATATATATATATATATATATATATCATAAATCATATCTTTAGAATTATTAGATAAAATATATACCATTTCCTCTCCCAATGAGCAGAATTAACCATATAAAAAATCAATTAGTCAGTTTCTACATGCTGTCGAAATGTTGGATAAATACTCTATTGGGGCCACCGCGAAGAGGCCACTTTCGCTTATTTGTCGGAGATTTCTTCATAAGAGCATTTATTCTTATAGCTTGGTCTAATTGATTTTTTATATGGTTAATTATGCTGATTGGGAGAGGAAATGGTATATATTTAATCTAATAATTCTAAAGACATGATTTATGATATATTGCTCTGATTATTTAATTTATTAATTCTTCATAGAGCCACAAAGTGACCGGTTGCAACATGTATATCTATAATTTTATGTATATGTAAACCTTTATATTTATATATATATATATATATATATATATATATATATATACTATACTAAACAAATGGAAACTATATTTATAAAACCATATTTATTTCGTTATATATATTTCTGGGATATCATATTAAAAATATAGTATGCCTTCCTCAGACAAAATACAATACATAAGCTGTTTTATAAATAATTTTTGACATACCTTATAAATAATGCAACTTCTATTTAAAAAGTTGATTTGGTAGTGAAACTGTTATGACAGTTATATAGAAAGAAAAACGAAGATGAGAAGAAGAAGATGAAGAGATGTATGTAAATAAAAAAAGAAGAAGGTGAAGAGATGTATGTAAAGAAAAACAACAGAGCGAGATAGAGAGACAAGGAGATATGGGAGAGAGAAATACATTGAGGAAGTGAAAAAATATAGTAGGCAGCTTTTGGACAGATGATCAACGTATATGTGAGAGGTTAGGGAGGGAAGGGATACAGTTAAACTAGCCGACACATAAATCACGCCCAGTGTATAGGAGAAAAAGAAAGAAAGATGATATATTTAAAATATATTAAAAATATATTATGTCTCATCCATTTGAATTATCAATTTTTATGAATTAGGTATTATAATGTAAATATCAGTATTCATGAATGAGACACATATCCATAATGTGTGAAAAAAAATGACCACATGCTTAGTTTAAAAATTCTTAGGTCTATAAGCAAAATCTGAGATAAAACTTCAAACATAAGTATATATGCATTCTCATGAAAAAAGAAAAAGAGAAAAGAGAAGGTTATCTCAAATTCAAGTTGATAAATATAGACATACATGTGAACCTACGTGATATGCTCCACAAATTCTTATATTTCATGAGAAACTTCATTGCGTTACAAAAGATTCCACCCTACATATATTTACATACATATATATATATATAGACATAAAATATATAAGATATACATTAACATTTAAAATAACATTCCAGCCTCACTTGCATGATTATCGATCAAGCATAGAGTAGACAACAGATATCAATATTAAAAATTAAAAATGCCAATTTTTCACTCGTCACTCCACAGAGTATCTAGGGACGCAAGAGAACATAGTATGCCACGCATATCGGTCACATAAAATCAGAATCAAAAGCAAACAAAACCAAAATTGTTCACCAAGCCTTATTTAGCAGAAATCATTCAAAACTTATTCTACAAATGCTTTTATATTTATTATAGGAGTTTATCCAGCTTAAAAATGTATTCAAAAGATTGGGAACAATGCCAATATTAGGGTAGTTTATTTAATCTCATTAATTATATATTCATGCAGAAGGGTTTAAAAAAAAAGAATTGAAAGAATCGAAAGATTTATCGCCAAGTTACATAAATAATTAAATATCTTAAGTAAATATACTACGTTTTATAATACATTTTAAATTTATATTTATATTTAAAAGTTGAGTTAAATCTATGTCTGCAGCAGCCGAATAAATTGGTTCGTAAATTAAGGGAATTTTTAGATTTTAGTATAAAGAATATCTCCTCCGCGCAGAGGTCACATGTCTCAGAAGAGGAATTAAAAGGAATCCCTTTTGAGACTATATTCCAAACCATCGAATATCCAACTTTATCATGTTTAAGTTGCCAGAGAAACCCTGACAGCGATGTTGAAGATTTTTTATTTGGATCCGTGAAAGAATTTTTGTGATTATTATAGTGAAGTTTAAATTCTGTCGAAGTGGAACCAACATAATTAAAAGAATTTAAATCAGTTTTAACATTACAGTTGTATATTATATTTTTAACTAAGCAATTGTTATTTAGCGGACATTTAGATCTATCTCTACAGTTACAGTTTTTTACTTGAATATTGTTTAGGCTATTTTCGGTATTTTGGCTAGGTTTTAGATTCCTATTATTTATTCTATTAATATTTTGTGCTAAATTTTTGGTGGACGAGTACGTTAATTTTATAGTATGTCTATTGAAAATTGAGTGATAATTATGTGTTCTAGGGAAGCGTTTGTCAAGAGCATTAAAAAATAGTTTAGCGATGTGGGTTTTAATGTTTAGTGAGAAAGGGAGGGGGGGGGGAACCATATTATATTTCTAGTTCTATTTCTTTTCTGGTTTTTGAAATTATTGTAGTGCTTTCTATTATAGTTGTTAAAGTTGTTACTGTAATTAAAATTGTTGTTATTTTGGTTAGTTTGTCTATTATCGATGTACATAATTTTATCACTATATCCTGCTCTAGCTAAAGCTTCATTATAATACTGGGCTTTTTCGTCAACAATATTTTTATTGGAAGAGATTCTAGAGATACGTTTTTGAACAGAGTTCACTATAGTATTTTTGACAGATCTGGGGTGATTGGAGCTAAAATTGACATAATTCAAGTTTTCATTTAACTTGTGAAATGGATAGTGAAGACTTGTGTTGAGATTAAATGTTACGTCTAGGAAATTGACTATTCTATGGTTATTCTCAATTTCTATTTTTAGAGTAAGGTAATTAAAAAATTGTATAATTTGTTTTCTTTTCCTATTTAGTTCAGAGTTATTATTTTCAATAAGTAAAAGCATGTCATCTCTATATAAACCTCCGGTAACACCGGGTATTTTCCTATGCAGCGAATTAATTATAAATAGGCCCACAAGGTCCGTTACCTGAGCTGAGTCTGATGATCCCATAGTAATGTCAAAATTATTATTTCTATCTGCCCTAGTCCATAGTTGGTTATTAAATTCTATCAAAGTTTTCCTTGCCGATAATATAATGTGCATTTCATTGCTAGTTAGGTCTGTATGCTTGAAAGCGTAATTTAGTGCCTTATTTAGTAGATTAGGGGTAATGGATGAATAGTAGTTAGCAATATCTAGTTGAATAAATTTATTATTATTGTTATATTTAATTTCATTAAACCACTCAATGACCTCCCCAGTTCCCTTCCACAAGGTCAAGCCAGGTAAACAATTCAAATCCTTAATTTGCTGTATCACTCTGTCTAGAATGTTCTTGCTAAGTTTACCCAGGTCAGATTTTGATGGTGCAATCAACCTGACTGGCAAGTCATTTTCAAAATTTCTCTTGTGATCTTTCATATTGATCTTGGGTTTCCTGGGCACGAAAGGTTGTGTTTTGTTCTCAATTTCCAACTCATGCATTATACAAGATGCCTCAACATTCATTTTCTCAAGTTCAGCCTTATCTGCTACCTTGTACTTTTTCCTTAGTTCTTTCAGTATGAGGCCATTATACATGTCTTTTTCCACTCCATAGAGGTTGTTGGTTTTGTCCGATTTCACCAAGATCTTCTCTGTTCTCTCTAAGCTCGCAATGTTATCCTTAATGCTTTTCAGATATTCCTGGCCATTGAAGTTTCTCTTGAATCTGACTCCTTGTATGATAGAAATTATATCGTTTTCAAAATCATTCAAAAGTTTGTTGGGGGGTGGATTTTTTTAAGATTTGAAGACTCTGTCTAGGTCTGGGACATTTTCGTTTACATTAGATTTAGATTTATCAAAGTGGAATGCACGCCACCTGATTCTCCTTATAAAGGAGTCTGATTTATCTATTAGTTGTTTAATAAAGTCCTTGTTTCTAGGTAGAGGTATGTCTTTTAGAGAAGAAGAGATCATAAAGAATTCCATTTTTTCAGTTATAATATAAAGCGCTCAACGGTATTGGAGCAAAATATATGCAAAAGTTTTATTTAAGATTGTTGGGTTACAACGAGTAAATATTTTATAACTGATATAAAAGCACTCAACAGTTTCTGGAGTAGGTTTACGATATTAAACAAATGGAAACTATATTTATAAAACCATATTTATTTCGTTATATATATTTCTGGGATATCATATTAAAAATATGGTATGCCTTCCTCAGACAAAATACAATACATAAGCTGTTTTATAAATAATTTTTGACATACCTTATAAATAATGCAACTTCTATTTAAAAAGTTGAGAATGCATATATACTTATGTTTGAAGTTGAGAATGCATATATACTTATGTTTGAAGTTTTATCTCAGATTTTGCTTATAGACCTAAGAATTTTAAAACTAAGCATGTGGTCATTTTTTTTTTTTTTTTTTTTTTTCACACATTATGGATATGTGTCTCATTCATGAATACTGATATTTACATTATAATACCTAATTCATAAAAATTGATAATTCAAATGGATGAGACATAATATATTTTTAATATATTTTAAATATATCATCTTTCTTTCTTTTTCTCCTATACACTGGACGTGATTTATGTGTCGGCTAGGTTAACTGTTTACCTTCCCTCCCTAACCTCTCACATATACGTTGATCATCTGTCCAAAAGCTGCCTACTATATTTTTTCACTTCCTCAATGTATTTCTCTCTCCCATATCTCCTTGTCTCTCTATCTCGCTCTGTTGTTTTTCTTTACATACATCTCTTCACCTTCTTCTTTTTTTATATACATACATCTCTTCATCTTCTTCTTCTCATCTTCGTTTTTCTTTCTATATAACTGTCATAACAGTTTCACTACCAAATCAACTTTTTAAATAGAAGTTGCATTATTTATAAGGTATGACAAAAATTATTTATAAAACAGCTTATGTATTGTATTTTGTCTGAGGAAGGCATACCATATTTTTAATATGATATCCCAGAAATATATATAACGAAATAAATATGGTTTTATAAATATAGTTTCCATTTGTTTAATATCCTAAACCTACTCCAGAAACTGTTGAGTGCTTTTATATCAGTTATAAAATATTTACTCGATGTAACCCAACAATCTTATATAAAACTTTTCCATATATATATATATATATATATTTATGTATGTATATATATATATGTGAAGTAATTCCGTCGGAAAAGTCCAGGAAAAAAGAGTGCTCTATGTAGGTAACAGAGCTTAATAGTTATGTAATAAACAACATAAGGCAATTATTCCATTTACCAGTGGTTTCTTAAAAGCAAGAAATTTTGCTTTCAATCATCAGAATGAAAAAATCCTGTGTATTTATTGATATTGGATTCTAAAAACAAAAATGCAATCTATATGAAAGTGAGGCTGAAGAAGGAGGTAGGAAAGGAAAAATAAAATAAAAACACACATGCAAACACACACACACAATTATATACATACACACACATATATATATATATATATATATATATATATATATATATATATATATATATATATATATATATATACACACACATACATACACACACACATATACACATAAATATGTGTATATATATACATACACATACATATACACATACATACATACACACATACATATAAACATATCCATACATACACATACATATATACAACCACACACATATATATACACATATATATATCCTAGAAACGATCGTTAAATAATGAACTTTTTTTGTTTAATATAAGGAACTGTTTCATTGTTTTATTCATTATTTGTTTAATATTTTATCTTGACTCTGTATTCCGTTTATCTTTCACCGAAAGTGATTTTTCATTACATCTCTTCTTTCCATGATATCCGGAATACATTGAGTTCTTCATACGGATTGGACACTACCGTAAACTCTTGGTAGATTTATCTACATAATATATATATATATATATATATCTAAGGCGGGTAAAATTCCCGAGATCCATGGACGAGTTCTCTCCAGCGGTCTCTGTCCCTCATTATCGCTGCCATGTCCTGCGACTCCAACAGACCAGTGTCTGTCCTCAGGTCATCAACATACGTTAACCTTGGTCTTCCTCTTCTCCTGTGTCCATGTATATGCATACACATACACATACATAGCCATAAACACATACATATACATACATACATACACACAATCATACGTATATATATACGCACATACATACACATACATACACACATATATACATGCATACATAT
>OZ024742.1:132891852-132894352 GCA_964016885.1 Eledone cirrhosa
ATGTCCGGCAATGTGGTTTTCGGAGCTCATCTAACTTCATAAAAAGCTACTGCCTCTGGCAATCTGCTTGTACTGAAGTACATGTATATGGAAAAGAGATATTTTAGCAGTTGATGCCAACACCTCGGTCGGGACGGCTATGTTGGCCTTAATTTTGTACAATTTCACAAGTTTGGCTGCTTGTGCCAAACAGTGTACTTATTCAAAATATACATACCGAAATGGCTTTTGGGCTTGTACTTCAATCCGAAATAATAATCACGGCATCACTGAGTGGGGAACTATTAACAGAATCATTAGAGCGGCGGGCAACGTGACCACATTCATGTCCCTTTACGTTCTGAATTCAAATCATGCCGAGGTTGACTTTGCCTTTCATTCTTATTGGAATGATAAAGTAAAGCACTGAGTTCGATTGGATCGACTTTCCACTTTCCTCCAAATTACTGGTCTTTTGACAAATGTAGAAACCATCATTACAACATCGCTAACGTAAATAAGATTTGGTATGTAATTTTACAGTTTAATTAATGCACATAGAAGTACGCAGTCAAACTATATGATATAAGAACATTATACCAAAGCAATGTAGACCTGAGTTTTCCAGCTGAATAAATTCCTTTGGAGAAATACACGGATTTTCTGTTGACACAGTATATATAAAAAAAATAATGAACGAACTGTTGATCGTTCGCCTGAATGTCTGTCTGAGATTCCTAATCATTCACATTAGTTGCATCTCAAATGGTACAACAGCGCTGTCATATCTCAAAGGAGTTTTCTTTCTTCTCGTCTCTTAGCAGAAACACATAACAAACAAGACGGATATTAAATTAGATATTTTTTACTATTTTAATAAAATATTACCGAGAGTGTGGAAATGATTTCTGTGTTTCTCTGCATAACTCCATACGGAATGTCTAATTTGTCATGGTTTAACATTTCATTTCGAAGCTGCACAGCAATTTCTTTACAACGCAGTAGGAGTAATGAGTTACTTGCAACCTAACATGAGATATATCATGCGTTAACATCATGCAGTTTGCTTTGCCCAGGGCTTCCATTATTGACTTAATAATATGTTTATACGAATATCTCACATTACTACTTGCTAAATTCTAAGGCTCTCACACGAGTACACACACGCAAACGTACAAATATATAAAATATAACATAAACTTACACTACATTTAGATACATCCGCACATCCATTATACAGACAAAAGCAAATATAATTTTCATTTCTCCTCATCCTTACAACGATGCTATTGTACCTCTTTAGTTATTCATTTATTTCCGTTAATGCATTATAATGGCTGCTTATATTTTTATGATTACCATAATCATCATCGTAATTGTTGTTGTTGTTATTACTACTATTATCATTATATTTGCTGTTGAGTCTTTCGAGATATGTTACACATCGCTCCGTATGTTTTTTTCTATTTTCACCCTGTTACTCGAACATATATTATTGAATTTTGTTATTGTTTCGTAGTTAACGTAACAAGTATCATCGTGAGCTGGTTAGATTTCCTCCATCTGCAGCGCTAAGCGGCTAAAGCGTAGATTGTTAATCAAACACGTCCCTCAATGTTTGTTTAAAAAAGAAAGCTATTGGTTACTGGAAGCTAAACTTGTCGTTCATTTCACGTATAAGTTACAGGCACCAGGTCAATAATTTAGTTGACAGAGCAGACGTTAACAAAAAGTCGTGGCGGTGTTGGGCTCTCAAAACAGATATTAGAGTAATCTCGATCGGTTTTAACAAACGAGTAGCGTTAGAGTAAAAGAGAAAGACGGGGAAGCTGGTATGTAAATTAGACGAGGCTATTTGTTGTGGCATTGAAAATGACGAGCTAGCGGTGAGAATGGTATTAGACCGTTTCATCAATGCGACACACGAAAGTTGCATTGTCAAAATAAGGTGCGTCCTCAAGAAGCGGATGAACTAAAGCCGTTCGATGAGTCCGCATGGAAGAGACTTAAGCGTGGTAACAAAACAACAATTAGATCTTTTACGGGCCGAAAGGAATGTGAGCTGAACGATTCCAGGCAGATGTGTTAAACCTTTCAACGTCACTTTGTTCACGTTTTCTAGAGGAGCGCAGGCGGCGGTGACGGTAGCGGATTTCAGTCCTTACCTCGATGCCTTACTGCGTCTCCCGCCAGCCGATTATGAGCGCTGTGAAAGGTTGATACTTTCAGCCGATATTCGGGATGCTCTCGAAGCGCTTTACTGTAAATGGCAGTAGAACGGGATTATTCCCACTTCTTTGAGCCGGTGCGTAGTGACGCTTGTAAGTTAAGACGATAAAAATAGGGATATGCTAGACAACACCAGGCCCATTATTCTGCTAAACATGGAGTTTAAAATGTTGGCCAACGTGTTAGCGAAGTGGTTTGCGCTTGTCATTGAGGATTGGGAAGGGGTGGCACAAACTTTCGCAAATCCCGACCTAGTCCATACACGACAACCACCAGCACATGCGATACACCA
>OZ024742.1:132899352-132926852 GCA_964016885.1 Eledone cirrhosa
TCAGTTGTCCTATTCTACAAATGAAAGCTATTTGGGTCATGAAAACATTCTTTTATCGCATTAAATGTATTCTCCACAAGGCAGTGGATTGGCAGTATCGGTAGAGGGTCGGACGACATGCTTTCCAGCATAGTTACGTCCCTTTGCGATCTGAGTTCAAATCCCGCCGAGGTTGACTTTGCCTTTCATCCTTACGGGGTCGATAAAATAAAGTTCCAGTAATGTACTGGATAATTGCTGGCCTTGTGCCAATAGTAGAAATAATTAAATGTATTCTCCACAATATGTATAGTATTTTAATAGCAGGTGTACTACGTTCTTCACATGTAGAAGTGTTTCATTTGCTTATACTGTTGCCTTCATTTGTTGTGCTCATACACTATAGGATATACTGGATACTATTTGCATTTATAATGATTATTATACCAGTTTGTATGATAATTTGGGTACATTGATTATTGATAACGGGGATTAATATTGTTTCTTCAGAAAATGTGCCTGTAGTATAAGTAATTTTCATTGGTAAGATGAGATAAGCTTGATGCACTTTTTTCAGCTCTTCGTTCTTCAGGAAAGAAGGGAATGGCAGCCTTGGCCTCCGGTCTCCGATCCCACTAGCTTTGCCGGCGTATCTTTCGTCAGTAACCTCGTGCCGCATCCTCGTCAGCAGGGTTCTTCAAAACAAAACAGAACCCTCTGTGTTCAGAGAACGGGAGGCCGCCTGTGTGACGTGGGACCAGCTGGGACATAGCCCAGTAGACGTCGCTCCTCCTTCTCCCTCTGTTGAAGTCAAGTTCCCCCAACGCACTTGGGATGCCATCCAGTACAGCCTGGCCTCAGTCAGGCTCACCCGCCAGCTCGACCAGCACCGCCTTGCGTGTTTTATTGCGGCCTCCAAAGCCCACAGTGGTGCCTGGCTTCAAGCCCAGCCCTCCTTTTCCACTGGCACGCAGCTAGACAACCATAGCCTGCGCATCGGCGTTTCTGTGAGGCTCGGACTCCGGATTTCCCAGCCATACCAATGTCGCTGCGGTTCCACCGTGGACTCTTTCGGCCTCCACCCGCTTTCCTGTCGCCACAGTGCCGGCCGCATTCCACGCCATGCTGCCTTAAACGAGGTCATTAAGCATGGATTGGACGCTGCAGGCTTCCCTTCCCAGCTCGAGTCGGTGGGGCTGGATCGAGGGGACGGCAACAGGCCAGATGGCATGACCATCTTCCCGTTCCGCGGTGGCAAACCCCTCGTCTGGGATGCCACTTGCACCGACACTTTCTGCAGCTGCAACCTGGTGCAGTCTGAGACTGACCCAGGTTCTGCTGCACGTCGGGCTGAGGGGGCCAAACTCCTCAAATACCGGTCTCTCTCCGACAGGTTTGCGGTCGTACCCCTGGCAGTGGAGACTTCTGGTGTCCTCGGCCCCAAGGCTACCTCCTTACTCACCACCATAGGCGCTGAGCTGGTCGGCCGCAGGTGTGAGATCCGCGATTTGGAGTGGCTTTTCCAGCGCATCTCCCTTGCCGTCCTCCGGAGAAACGTCTTCTCCATTCTGTCCGCCGGGGCTGTGGGTGGGCCCAATCGCGTACCGTTGTAGTTATTGTATACTCATCAATCCCAATAGGTCGTTACTAATACATACACATTGTTTAAAAAAAAAAAAAAAATGAATGAATAAAGCACAGTTTCAGTAGCAGAACATTTAAATTAAACATTCAAGAAAACCAAGTATAGTATTATTATTATAAGGGTGGTGAATTGGCAGTATCGGTAGAAGGTCGGACGCCATGCTTTCCAGCATAGTTACGTCCCTTTACGATCTGAGTTCAAATCCCGCCGAGGTTGACTTTGCCTTTCATCCTTACGGGGTCGATAAAATAAAGTACCAGTAATGCACTGGGTATTTGCTGACCTTGTGCCTAAAGTAGAATAAATTATTATAAGGGCGATGTATTGGCAGTATCGGTAGAGGGGCGGACGCTATGATTTGACGCATAGAGTTACGGCCCTTGCCATTCTGAGTCCGAAACCTGTCGCGTTTAACTTTGCCTTTTATCCTTACGGGGTCGATAAAATAAAGTACCAGTAATGCAGTGGGTAGTTGCTGGCCTTGTGCCAAAAAGTAGAAACAATTATTATTCATTCATACATCGATACGGACGTTTCAATGCGGCTAAAATATCCCATCTATTTGTGGAGAAAACTGGATTTTTTCAGTAAGTTATGTACTCCCTTATGGGTGTACTTCTCAAAACGTGTCTCTGCAGGAAATATATACAATGAAATATAACAAATCAAAAATAATAGAGGAATCAAAGCAAGGTGCATTTAACACATGGAATTTTAAATTGATAAGTGCAAAATATAAACTTGGGTATGTTTGCAAACATGCAGAAATAAACATTGATCAGTGTTTTATCTTCCACAAGCATGTTAAGATATGATAAATCCGTTAATTAGTTATAGCTGGGGATGTTAAAAGTTGTTTTTTTCTTTAAGATATACGGAAGTGCGTTGCGTTATTTATCATAGAAAGATTTGAAAATATTTGCGCTAGTCTAATATCCCATGTAAGTGCAAATGAAAACTATATGAATCAAGTGAAGTATATTTACAAACATTCTTCAAAACATATGTAAACTTTTTTTTTCAAAATGTTCGCGAATGGACCTATTTGAAATTCCGAAACCGAATAGATTTACCTTTTGTGAAGACCCTGATTAGTAATATAATAGGTAATTGCCCAATGGGATAATCTAGCCGCATTGAAACATCCGTAGTGGTGCATAAATTGTTAATAATAATTGTTTCTACCTTTGGCACAAGGCCAGCAAATATCCAGTGTATTACTTGTACTTTATTTTATCGACCCCGTTAGGATGAAAGGCAAAGTTAACCTCGACGGGATTTGAACTCATACCGTAAAAGGACGTAACTACGCTAGAAAGCATGGCGCCCAACCCTCTACCGATACTGCAAATTCACAATAATAATAATAATATTGCTATAGTTGGTGTTCATAAATTTTGAATTATATATATATATATATATATATATAATAAATACATTATCGGAGAAAGCTTTTAGCGATACTCCGGCCAAATTCCAACTCACTCAACAAACATCAGAAAATAAGTGAGAATATTCCTAATTAAACGTTCGAGGTGCTAACTAATTGAATTGTGTGGTATTATTTCATATGAGACATATCGAATATATCTCTTCCCAGACGGACGTCTCGTTTCATTATAAGATTCCTACAATTTGGGTGAAATTATACCTATTTATGTAGGAGCTTGCATAAGATCAACAGATACATATTCAAGTGGGCTCTTATAATTCTTCAGTGGGTGCCCACTAATATTGATAATCTAATCAATATCAGTATTTAGCGATAATCACCATCAGTGCCTGAGGTATCTGTTAGGTTGCTACTCTAGCAGTTCCAAAGAAATACTCAAACTGATTCAAAAATGAGGACGTAGATTACCGCCAAAAAAAAAAAATACTTGCGCAGGTCAATGAATTGTAAAAGGAATTTAGGCCACGTGCTAGAACTCAATTGGAACCTGAAAAAATATCCATGTGTGTACAACGTTTGATGACACACATAGATATTTTCTCGGACAAAAAAAAACAGAATGAGATACAAGAAACAATCAATATTCATATATAAAAAAAAATAGACAAAGAGAGTCAAACCTTATATCGGGAATTTCATATCTGTTGCAGCAAGAGTAAATAAATAAATACATTATCGGAGAAAGCTTTTAGCGATACTCCGGCCAAATTCCAACTCACTCAACAAACATTAGGAAATAAGTGAGTATATTCCTAATTAAACGTTCGGGGTGCTAACTAATTGTATTGTGTGGAAAATTGACTGTATTATTTCATATGAGACATATCGAATATCTCTCTTCCCAGACGGACGTCTCGTTTAATCATAAGATTCCTACAATTTGGGTGAAATTATGCCTATTTATGTAGGAGCTTGTATAAGATCAACAGATACATATTCAAGTGGGCTCAGTGGGTGCCCAATAATATTAATATTGATAATCTAATCAATATCAGTATTTAGCGATAATCATCATCAGTGCCTTGGGTATCTGTTAGGTTGCTACTTTAGCAGTTCCAAAGGAATACTCAAACTGACATCATCATCATCATTATCTTCACCGTTTAACCTCCATTTTACCACGCTAGCATGGGAATTGGGTGGGGATGATTGGGGAGGTAGGTCTACAGGCAAGTGCGAAGGATGGTGTGTTCTGGCGTGTGCGAAGGGGGTGGAGTGTTTGGGCGTGCGTGGAGTGTTAGCACGTGGATGTTTATGAAAGAGGGAGTTGAAGGTAGGGCATACAAGATGTATGCTTCGAGCCGTGTACATATATATATATATATATATATATATATATATATATATATATATATATATATATATATATATATATATATATATATATATATATATATATATATATTTATATATATATACATAAATATATGATGGCTGCAAACTCTGCTAAGAGTATTGCAATTGCTTGTCAGATTCAGATGTGTGACGCTCGAATATGGCTTTTCAAGCCTGCTAGAGACTTGCACTCCTTCAGACATTGACGACAACTATGGATCTCCCTGGCCTCAGGTCTTTCATCAGGTTAAATATATATATATATGTATGTATATAAATATGAATACACACAGACACTACACACATACACACACACACATATATACATATATATATATATATATATATGTTTCTGTGTGTATGTGTGTGTGTATATCTTTATAAAAGTATAAAGGTTATATACTATTTAACATGATTTGACAGTCCAGGAGGTTATTTACCATAATATTAATCATGAGCAATGGATTCTAAAGTGTTTATGACATGTGAGGATTTCAGTGTTGACTGATGCAGGTGCGTATCCTAAATTAAATGACATCCAGGAAATAAATAATTATGTTTAAGTCAAATGAATGGATTATGATTAAATGAAATGAAGAATGTGAGAACATGTAAAGGAAACAAATTAGAACCTGGGGTAACATAGAAAAGAAATGTTAGTCTCACTGGAATTAAATTAAAAACAAAAGAGATAAGACGAGCATATTAAAAGGGTAATTATATAATGAGATAAGCGATTCGAATTGTAAACGAATCGATTGTAATGAAGTGCTGTACAGACATAATGAGTAAAGAAACAGCGCTTGCTTCTAAATATGTTTCAGAAACAGTATATATGGCACTTAAATATCAATAATACGTTAGTTATAATGTAAATTATAATATGAAATTATGTTGTATAATATAAGCGTTCAATAATAATGTAATTATGTGGTTATAAATAATAGTTGATAAAATGAAGAGATCGTAAGGTTAGGTAACGGTGTATACACATAGACGCGTTTTTACATACACACACATGCACGCACACAAACACACATACACACACACACACACACACACACACACACACACACACACACACACACACACACACACATATATATATATATATATATGTGTGATTTTAATTTATTAATTCTTCATTGAGCTTAAAAGTGAACAGTTGCAACACATATATATATCTTTAATTTAATTTTATGTATATGATAACCTTTATATTTAATAATCTCCCTATTGGTTGAGTTTAAATTTGGCGATATATGGCTGCGCTTTCTAGCAGCAAGCCTACCCACCGTAAGCAACCAATCACACGCTTTCTTTCTGGCTGGTAGACAGCTACATAGCGATCTTAGCCATTTTTGAATCTAAATTTGGCGCGGTCGGTTTGAGAAATTAAATGTCTGATTCTGAGTTTGTCTCCTGATGATTCCTAACTCAGGATAATTCCATATTATTTGGATGTCCTAAATAAGGAAGAAACCATGGTAGAGATATAATTACGGTATGTGTGCATTTCTTCTAAGTTTAATTTTACTACTAATTACGTGCGGTTGATGGTATATTTGATCGGATTCTGCATGCTGCCGAAGTGTTTGATAAATAGTGGAACGGAGCTGCCGCGAAGAAGCTACGATCAATTGTTTGTCAGAGATTTCCCCGTTAGAAAATTTATTCTTAAAGCTTGCTAGATTTGATTATGTATATGGTTAATTATGCTAATTAGAAGAAGAAATAGTATATATTTTAATATCTGATTGATTCTATAGATATGATTTATGATATATATATATATATATATATATATATATATATATATATATATATATATGAGAGACGTAAGATAAGAAAATAATAAAATTATAGAAAAATTATAAAATTGTCTTACTTACTAAAATATCACTTCCAACTAATTAGTTTCTGGAATGGAGTAAATATATTTTCCGAAGAACGGAATGCTTTTCTATATGTTCTTCGGAAAATATATTTACTCCATTCCAGAAACTAATTAGTTGGAATTGATATTTTAGTAAGTAAGTCAATTTTATAATTTTTCTATAATTTTATTATTTTCTTATCTTACGTCTCTCATATTATTGTTCTGCAACCCCATGCATTGAACCACAATGTTACAAAGACAAAACCTATATATTTGCTAGCATTGATATGCATCTGTATGTATATAGATGTTACTAGATATAAATTCTTTATAATTATCTCCAATTCATTTGTCGAGCAATATTGGCCATGACTGCTGCTATAGTAGTTAAGCAGGCCGCTGTCTAAGTAACAACTCGCTTTCCACTGATTGACCTCGATGTCACGTGATTGATTCTTTTTGAATCTGCCACGGACGTAGAGACAGTGATTTTCTCAATGGCTAGAATTTCAGTCCACGCTTCGCTATTTCCTCTCCACTGAATTATTTTTTTAATAAGTTTCCAGAGTCCTCGCTATGCCTGGAAACTTACATGAAAAGAGACTTTCCTGACGACGGAATGCTTTTTGTATGTTCTCCGGAAAATATATTTACTCCATTCCAGAAACTAATTAGTTGGAAGTGATATTTTAGTAAGTAAGTCAATTTTATAATTTTTCTATAATTTTATTATTTTCTTATCTTACGTCTCTCATATTATTGTTCTGCAACCCTATGCATTGAACCACAATGTTACTAAGACAAAACCTATATATTTGCTAGCATTGATATGCATCTGTATGTATATAGATGTTCCTAGATATAAATTCTTTATATATATATATATATATATATATATATATATATATATACATATAGATAACTGTATACACATGCAAATTCACACGTACATGCACACATATATATGTATATATATCTCATATAAAATAATACAGCCGATTATCCACACAATACAATATAGTTAGCACCCAAAACGTTTAATTGGGAATATACTCCGGTATTTCCTAATGTTTGTTGAGTGAGTTGGAAATTGGTCGGTGTACCGCTAATAGTTTTTTCCGTTTATGTATTTATGTAATACACTCTTGGATTGCCAGACATGAACTTTCCCGATATAAGGTATGACTCTCTTTATTTATTTTTTTATATGAATATTGATTGTTTGTTCCTGTATCTCATATCTGTTATTTTGCCTGAGAAAAGTCCTCTATGTGTCCTTAAAACAGTGCACACATATATTTATTTTTTCATATCCAATTGAGTTCTTCGCACGAGGCTTAAATTCTTGACAGGGTTCAATGACCTGCGTGTATATTATTTTATTTGTAACGATGACCTCCCCCTCCCATTTTGGGACAGTGTGAGATTTTCTTTCGAACTGCTGGACATAAAACCTAGGCAGCTCTTTCTAGTACTGATGGAGATTATCGCTAAATATTAATGTTGATTTAGTTATTAATATTGATATTATAGGCACCCACTGAAGATTTATAAGTGGCCACTTGTATGAGAATCCATTGATCTCATGCAAGCTTCTACATAACTTGGTAAAATTTCGCCCACCATGTAGAAATCTTATAATGAAACGATCGTATGGGGAATGAAATTTTAATATATCTCATATAAAATAATACAGCCAATTATCCACAGAATACAATATAGTTAGCCCCCCAAACGTTTAATTGGGAATATACTCCGGTATTTCCTAATGTTTGTTGAGTGAGTTAGAAATTGGTCGCAGTATCGCTAATAGCTTTCTCCGTTTATGTATTTATGTATGTATATATATATATATATATATATATATATATATATATATATATATATATATACAATTAACAACAAAGAGCGCTTAGAACATAGGTATATCTTTAATTGCTAACAGTGTTTCGTCCACACTAGAAGTGGGACTCTTCAGAGCATAAAGAGTAAATACAAAGTATACAAGCATTGACAAAGCCAAAACAGAAGAATATATTTGGGGATACCAAATATATATATAGATAGATACCAAATATATATATAGATAGATAGATAAGTTATTCCGGCTTCAATCGGGCTTAACCTCAGAGTATAAATGTTTTAATATAGAAAAGCTTCTACAGGACTAGAACTGTTTCATTCATGATAAATCATCGGGAAGCTGACTGTCCAAGTAAATGTGGTGGTATTTATATTTTTTCTGGTGGTAGGAGAGGGTGAGGATTGGGATGGGTGGAGGTCATTTGTTGGTGGATTTAAAGAAAAGGGAGTTCATTAAAAGCTAATTCTTTAAAGCTATAATATTAACAAAGGCGGAAAGAATACTGTATACAAATTCAAATTAGGATACCAATCCTTGTTTATCCTTTAAACTAACAATGCCTGAAAGTCAGGTGTCTATAGGATAGGTGGGGGTTGATTGGTTTAAAGAAAAGGGAAAATCTTTAGAAGCTAATTCTTTAAGGCTGAAATAAGGGTGACAAAGGCATAAAGGGTTCTATAAACAGGTTCAAGCGTTGGGCTGCTTCCCCTTATTGTGAATTTTCTCTAAAATTTATATTCCAGGTGTCAACAAGTACATTCACACACTTACACACGTACGCACACATGCACACACGCACACACAGGCAGGCACACACACAAAACAATACAACAAACACCACCACATTTACTTGGACAGTCAGCTTCCTTATGATTTCTCACGAATGAAACAGTTCTAGTACTGTAGAAGCTTTTCTATATGGTATATATATATATATATATATACATACATACACGGTCATACACACACAGTTAATAAACAGTAGTTTTCATACGAATCTGTTGTCAAAGATATTCAAAGCTGTTTTCACCAATTGTCTTTCGAGATTTGGTATGGAGATTGTGACATTTAGTCAAAACAATCGCACATTTTATTGAAGTATAATAATTTGGATGAAGTTGAAATTAGAATCTTGCATATGTTATATCACATCACATTAATATAATGAAGGTTATATGCTGAGGAAAATATCATAGACATAAACGACATATCGATAATAGTTACGAAGCAACTAAAACATGGCGCCGAACTACCTAAATAGTTTATCAACCTGTCCCTTTTTTCTAGTCTCTAAAATCTATTAACCGGAAAGCATTATATCATCAGTCATATCGGCACCAACAATTTGTTTAGCATGGTTCTTAGATATATTTTTCTACAATTTTAATTCGATTTATATAAATGGTTTGCGTACATATTACATCGATTAGAGAAATATTTGTTCATAATTACGTTGACTCCTCCTTTTACTTCGACAACTGATATGGAGGTAACTAATATTATTCTCTTTAATTTTATATAAATCACAACGTTTAAAACATCTCTTAATAACTTCATACAAAAATATTTCATAAACGTGCGATTTATATTCATTTATCCACAAATAAATAAAAATTATACTATAACAGATGTTTCTGAAATATTTTTTCTAGAGCTGTATATATGGTTATATATAACGTTAGCACATTCACCTCTGACGAAAGTAGTTTTATTTACGACTATCGTATAATATATACAATCATCCATTTTTATATTTTATTGTTTTGATATATTTCATTATATCATACACGCATATATACACACACGCACATTTAAGCATGCATACATATAAATATATATACATCCACACATATGTATGCATGTATGTATGGATGGATGGATGAATGGATTGATGGATGGGTGTATACATATATATATATGTATATATATTTGTTATTCCGGGATCAATCTTTAGTAACCACAGTAAGTAAGGTACTCAAAACATAGCAGAGTATAAATATTTTAATATAGAAAAGCTTCTACATGACTAGAACTCTTTCATTCGTGAGAAATCATCAGGAAGGTTCCTGATGATTTCTCACGAATGAAAGAGTTCTAGTCCTGTAGAAGCATTTCTATATTAACAAAAAAAAAAATATATATATATACTAGCAGAGGTACCGGCGTTGCTCGGGTATTAAATAGCAGTTATGTATACCATTTATGTCAATACTTCTGTGCTGCTTCGAAAACTATACTTTTACAAAATCATCGGCTTTTTCCAAAAGGGGTTCCTGCCCCCAGGGGTCCCCTACTCAATATGTGTCAATGAGAGTTCACATTCATCTGTAGAACAAACGTAGCCCATGTGTCAAGATTTGTGAAAATCGGTTGCGAACTCCAGAAGTTATGAGGTTTTGTTGCAGTGCACTGCAGTGCTCCAGTCGACTCCAAGGAAGTGGTTAAAGGGGATTATCTGCCGGGAGGCCCTATAATCAATATCTGGAAAAATGAGAGTGCCCATAACCATTCGGAGTACATAAGTAACCTATGTCTTAAGTTTGGTGAAAATACTGTAGAATGCATAAGGTTTATACATACGCGCGCGCGCGTGCGTGCGTGTGTGTGTGTGTGTTTGTGGGTGTGTATGTATTTGTGTGTGCGCATGTATGTGTATGTCCGTCGGGGCATAAATATGTACTGGCCTAAATCTTCACTATTTACTTTTACTATTTTAACAACCTCTGTCATTTTCGTTTTCAATTTTATTTACATCATTCTTAAACTCCGGGGCTGGAAATCATTCTGTTATTTTAAATAGAATATTAGTCTGACTCCATTTATACCATAAACTTGGTCTCGTCTTTGCATGGAACTGTTCATCACGCTCCACATAACGACGTATTATCCTTGTTTTTTCCGTTCATTGCCAGGGAAGGTCGTCACGAACCAAAATATCGTCTTCCTGTTTTCCTTCGGTTGCAACTTTTCTCGAAATATTTACTTCTGCGTTCACAGATTACTCACAGTTCAATTTGAATGGGAAATTCCCTTTTTGCGCTCACATGTGCAGAAGAAGAATTAAAAGGGCCTTTATCTTAACCACGGCATAATGGCGAGTCTTTTGTGACAGTTTTCAAGAATATAGGACGTTCCTGTAAAAAGTTTTCCCATGTGTAACTTTGCCTTGCTTTTTTGCGCAAAGTCGAGCCCGCTTCAGTTTTATTGATTTCTTACATCAATGCGTGATCTCTGAAGTAGATTTGAGTAGCTAAAAACCTGTCCCGGTAAATTTGCTATAGGTGAAAAAAAGTTGATCAAAATTGTATCTAGGGTTATTGCCCTTTGCCACAGCGTCAAGCCTCGTCTGACGGGATGTTGGTGATTCCTCCGTCAGCGCTTGTTGGCGACGAAGGCGAACATCAGCAAGCCTTGTCGTACGTGATGTTGGTGACTCAACCAGCCGGGAAAGACGTCTATCAGCGAGTCGAGATTCGCGCTCAGCAGGTGTTTCCTAGAGAAAATTAATTAATTCTACTGGTTAGCTAAGCCAATGGCAGTGTCAATAGTAAATGAGAAAAGTCTAACATGAACAAAAGGGAATCAAGGTAAGACAATAAATTTAATATAACTACGATTAGAATGTTGTAGTTGCTTAAAAGTGGTGACAGTTAGGATAAACACAGTACTTGCTAACATTAAGGGAGAATATTGCATAAAGGATTAATCAATTGTGAATGAACTCATACCTGAGAACGCCTAATTCGTTGTCTCAAAGGAATAGCTGTACCTTTTTTGGAGGTAAGTCTTGAACGTTTCCGTGTGGGCATAACGACGTGTAACGAAGCTTTTAGGTTAGAGAGGGGTGATTAAATACAGAGAGAGATGACACCAGATTCGTTAGCATGGTTACTGGTAAATGGGAATGTTTGGAAATATGATTACAATAACTTACCGAATTTTCCCGTCTATAAATTGTACTTAAAATAATTAAATTTAATCAAAAAACAGCTCTGCGCTTTATACTCCGGTGAGCCTTATGTATAAATAATACAATGGTAATCAATCACGGCTCTAACAGAAGTAATAGATCTAGACTAAATGTAAAGAAGATATTATTTTCTGTTTGGCCTTACACGCCGTTGCGCGGACGTGATTTTAAATGATACGCCTTATAGAGCGGAAAATATCTATTGAAAAGGAATACGAATTCATGACCAAGGTGTGGCAAAATACAGCGCCTGAAACAAACTTGTCCAAAACCCTAGGATTTTTCTCGTTAAGTATCCACCCAAAAGGAACCGTTTTTTAGTTACAAAAAATAACCAAAGTGTATAGTAGCTATATTTCTGACATATCATGCCAAAAAGAACACTATATTAAAAAAAATGTTCTAAAGTACATTCAATCTCTCTTTCTGACCGATATCTTAATAAGCAAGTTATCGATTTTTTATTGGCTGTCAGTGTCTATCTCCATGCAGGTGTGCACGTGTGCGCAATTAATTGCAAATACGCTCATAACATTTAGTCGTAAGCAGAACAAAACATGCCATTAGAGGTGGGCTAATAATGAACACACAAAACCTGGTGAACTTACGTTTAAACACCCGAAAAGCTACTCACTTCCTGTGCAAAAGACTGTATTATAAATTAAGTAATTTTTTAGAATCTTTTGTTTAAAAAAGGAAAACATTGGTACGACGTACATTTTTTTACTTGTATTGTATGTGTACAACACAACTTGTTCAACGTATTATTTAGTAATTTTTTTTTCAAAAAGCAGGATTATTTAAGACTGTTTGAAAATTTACTCACAGCTTTTAGGTTCACAAAAGGCACCATTAAATTTGGTTCCCTTTTCAGATAGGGATAATACTGTATTTCCACTTGAATAAGGTGGAATATGAAAAGATAAACTCTTTAATGGTCGGTAGTTTACTCAGACAGCTGGGAAGACATGCAGCTGGCCGTCCAATCAATAACGCACATCCTTATATGGGCATATGAAATTTATTTTTATTGCGCCAGGTGTAAACTAAGAGTTCTTGTGTTCGAATTCACATAAAATTTCATTGGAATCGAAAAACACTCTGTCATAGGGCCCGATTATCGATTTTTCGAAAATTTCAACTAGCCTATTCCACTCTACGCGTTGAGTTTTATATATGTGTGAGGTTTCATGAAAATTGGATGAACGGTGTAGCAAGCAATTTCGGTACACTAAACAATGTCCATTTTCCCTTTATATATATATATATATATATATATGTAGATAAATCTACCAAAGTATACGGTAGTGTCCAATCCGTATGAAGAACTCAATGTAATCGAAATATCATGAAAACAGAAGATGTATTCAACATTTTTTCGATGAAAAACACAGGAAAACAGAGTCATTATTTCTGAAGACATCATATATATGTGTAAGTATGTATATTCCCTCTGATAGTTTGTAAACATTTTACATAGATCTATATGATATACATACCAACACACACATATATATCCTAGAAACAATCGTAAAATGAAGAATTGTTTAATATAAGGAACTCTTTCTTTGTTTTTATTCATTATTTTTATTAATATATATATATATATATATATATATATATAAATATATATATATATATATATACATATTTATATATATATATATACATATTTATATATATATATATATATATATATATATATATATATATATATATATATATATATATATATATATATATACATATTTATATATATATATATATATATATATATACATATTTATATATATATATATACATATTTATATATATATATATATACATATTTATATATATATATATATATACATATTTATATATATATATATTTATATATATATATATACATACATATTTATATATATATATATATTTATATATATATATACATATTTATATATATATATATTTATATATATATATATATATATATATATATATATACATATTTATATATATTTATATATATATATATATTTATATATATATATTTATATATATATATATATTTATATATATATATTTATATAAGGATCAAATACTGGAGCGTGTTGGAGTTAAACACCCTCTTCGTATTATAGAAATGACAGTAAAAGGTATAGCTCAATGTAATTAAACAGAGCCGAAGAATTATGAAAATAAAACAAAGAAGCCTTCAATACATCAAAAGTCTTTATTAGCCAACAATGTTTCGTCCTATTAAGGACTCATCAGGGCAATCAAAACCACAAGAAGCACTATAGGCCAATACAAGCCGAACACTCCGAAGAATATGGAGTGTACATACACTAAAGTATTGGAAGATTATGGGTAAAAATATATAATAAAAATCACTAAGGAGGTGGATAACATTTTGAACCATATTACAAATATAGTCCAAAGCAAAAAACTAGAGCTAAACAAAGGTGGTTATATAGAGCGGGAATTATAGTACTATATGTAATACAATATAATATAATATAATATACTTGTAACAATATTAAAATTAAAATTAAAATTAAAAGGCACAATATACACATGTATATATATACGCACATATATATATATAAATATACACACACACACGGTGAATTGGCATATTCGTTAAGACGTCGGATATAATGCTTTACGGTATTCGTCCCACCTCATTGCGCGCTCTGATTTCAATTCGTTCTGGGGTCAAGTCTGCCTTTCATCCGTTGGAGGTCGATAAAAAAATGTTCCAGTCCAGTACTGGAGACGATTCATCCTCTATAGAAAAAAATCGGTTGTTTTCAGACCTGGAGATGGTTGGGCTCCGCCAGGTTTAAATGTGCCCTAGGCACGCCGTTCCACGGTGTAATTAATTTCTTTCATATTTTAATATTTTCCTCCTTTATCCATTTGAATTTTATACTAATACCTCAACGACAATAACAATTTTCTTCTCGTACATTTGTTATGTTTCTCTATTCCTGCTATGTTTAAGTGATCTTTGTTCCTTAGCGAATGTAATTAGATGCACTATTTTACAACGATATATAAAAATTCTCAAACATGTTCGCAAATTGAGACACACAAACAAACATAAAGTGTATTTTCAAATTCCAATCAGAAATCTAAATCTAATATAAAAACTCAAAGTATGTTTATTTAGGAAAATCGCAGCTAAATTTACCATTTTCAAAGACATTAATTACTACCCCTTTGTGCGTGAAATTGTGGAATGTATATTTTCCTTTAGAAAATGTCTAATTGAGAATTACTTATTGACATAGAATTAGAAGACTCTCTTTAGCCATGTAAAATCTACCTTTTCCAAACTTGGCCAATGTTTTCGCAATTATTTCTACATCGTTCATGAATTAATGGGTGTAGACATATTATTTATAATTTAGTGGCATTTAAATATTATGGGATCATTCGTTTCCTAGACCATCGATCATGATGGGTAACTTGTATTTTCAAATTCCGAAGGAGGACATCGAAGTAGATCTCAAAACATTTAAAATAACATAGACCCTGATATATTAGCCGAAATCTAAGGATTAAGTATGCTGTGGGTATATTGACGTATGTCTTTACGTCCACATATCTGCACAATATACTGCATTAAGTGGGGATAACGTAGACACAGATGGAAATGGTTGAACAAATCTAAAGAGGAAAATAAATTTTACTGTTTTATTAATACGTCTTTCCGCAATATTAGTGGTGAATATTTGACATTTTAGAGCTTTCAATGTGTTGTACTCAAATGCGATTTAGATTGGAACTGCGCCCACGATTTATAATGCTGGAAAAAATCATGTTGGCAATTCAGCATCCTATTTATTTTATATAATTATATTATGGTATTCCTAAACATATATTGGTACATTATATATTTTTGTAGCAAATATAGAAAATAAAATTCCCGTCAAGTTAATGAAAAACAAAAAAAACGTAATGAATTCGATTACTGTTGACTTAACATAAGTTTAAATTAGGTCTCCTCTTTTAGCCAAAGAGCAGTCCACCTTAAAGCATTTCTTACTTGACTGTTTTATCTAATTATCGCCATTTCCCCTAAGCTTAAACATATGTGGCAAAGATTGAGTGTGATATTATTTCATTATTTTCACAAACTAAATTTCGTTCTTTGATTTAGATATTGACAGATACGTGCACGGTGTTGTTTTGGCTCGCTCTCAACAGAAACGACTGAATCTATTCATCATTCTAACGTAATATTCGCGAAATAATTTGATGTGGTTATGAATTTTGTCTAAGGTGGTGAGCAAATGCATAATGACCTAGAGGGTTTTTGCAGCATTCACGTGAGGTCAACAGAATCATTCGATCAACAGTACCTAGTGTATGCAGGTTTTCCTTATATATATATATATATATATATATATATATATATATATATATATATATATATATATATATATATATATATATATAGGTAAGTTATTCCGGGTTGAATCGGAGGTAACCACAGTAAGTAAGGTATTCAATGATTTCTCACGAATGAAACAGTTCTAGTCCTGTAGAATCTCTTCTATATTAAAACTTATATATATATATATATATATATATAACATATATTCAAGAGCGAATGACATACTTAGGAATATATCAACACACAATACAGGAGATAATTTGCAAAAAATGTGAGAACGTATTAGCTGTAAATGTAGCTATGGTCAGTTTCATAAAAAATCAAACAGTATATACCGGACACCAAATAGTTATTTTCTCTCTCATTCATAATGGCAATAGAAGTATGTTTCACCAAGGAATGGTGAAGTTCAAATGTTTAGTACGGACAATCAGAGAGAGAGAGAGAGAGAGAGAGAGAGAGAGAGAGAGAGAGAGAGAGAGAGAGAGAGAGAGAGAGAGAGAGAGTACTAAAACCATATGAGCTTACACCTCTAAGCAAATATAATTGTTTCTAATTTTGGCACAAGGCCAGCAAATACTCAGTGCATTACTGGTACTTTATTTTATCGACCCCGTAAGGATGAAAGGCAAAGTTAACCTCGGCGAGATTTGAACTCAGAAAGGCAAGGGCCATAACACTATACGCCAAAGCATGGCGTCCGACCCTCTACCGATACTGCTAATCCACGCACCTCTAAGCAAATATAATGACTGGCCAAAACGCACATGATGTTCGAAATAACAGCACGCTTCAGATTTGCCTAAGTGGACACCGAGATATAGCAAGCTATGTTGGAGCGAACAATCAAATTCTTATTTTGTTTTCAATGTTTAGCAAAGCCAGCCGTAAAATGGCTCAGTATGCAAATGAGGCTAATCAGCCGATACATACTGTAGAAAATTATATATATTTATAGTCTTGACAAAGGGAAATAACCTAGAAACATATTGACTGTACTTCGGTACCACTGTAGATGACGGATGTCGATGGTTACCAGAAAAACAAATCCAAGCGTAATGTGTCTGTCTGCTTGCAAACGAAACGAATATTATTATTATTATTTGCATTTATCTTGCTTTATGTTTATACGAGTTATCACCAAGTCACAACCAGTGACCTCAAGAGACAACAAGGTCCGCCATGTTCAAGAAAGAACACACATATTCACACATGCATCCTTAGTGTTTAGACTTGTGATGTACTTATATTGACAGGATCTTCCTTAGTATATGGGTAGTTCCCATTAGTACTATCTTTTGTATTTCTCCTATACGCGGGTTTCCTGGGATTTGCGATAAGTAGTCGTTAGACCCCTTAGGTATCATTCCCAGAGCGCCTACAACCACTGGTATTGTTTTAGTTCTCAATTTCCACATTTTTCCAATTTCTATCTCCAGGTCCTTATACTTGCTCAATTTTTCAAATGTTTTTATAGATACATTCTTGTCTATTGGAACAGACATATCAATTAGCAGGCATACCCTCCTTTGAAAGTCCTTCAATATTATATCAGGTCTATTTGCATCTATTTTTCGGTCTGTTTGGATGCTAAAGTTCCACAAGATTGAGATGTGATCTTTTTCAAGTATGGGAGGTGGTTGATGCTCCCACCAATTCTTTTGATGGGGCAGGTCAAAATGCTTGCACATTATCCAATGTATGTATTGTGCAGCTCTGTCATGCCTGTTTAGGTATTCGGTTGGAGCTATAGGACTGCACATTGAAATTATATGGTCAATGGTCTCTGGTTGTTTTTTGCATACACGGCATAATGGGCTGCACCCATTTTTTATTATGTTGGCTTGGTAATCATTATGATTATTATTATTATTATTATTATTATTATTATTATTATTGCCGACCTACGTAGTAAATCGTATCATCATGAGCTCCGCAAAGGTTTGTTATTTTCAGTTGTTTACAATTGCCATTTATGGAAAAAATTGTATTGTTAACTCTATATAAGTGCACATACAATGATTTCTGAAAAGGACACTCACAAAGATTGGGGCCTTGAGCCCAAAATTTAAACTTTTTATAATTATCAAACAAATATCTTTCTTTGAAAAATCATGGATGACTCAGAGTCACTCCTTCCTCACAATCTAACACCTCACACCGACACCACCATTGTAAATATTGCTACATTTGCCAACACTGGAAATGTAAGCAGTAGCAATATTTTAAATTTGTCTCAGGCAGACGTTCATTTCCCGCCATTACCAATGACTGCAGGTGTTAAAGCCGCCACCTCCACCACCACCACATCGACAACAGAAACAAAAGAAAAAAATAATTAACTCGTGATATCGAAATGAATTCAACCAAAATGAACTCTTTCACACCGAACACCACTGACGCCACCACCACCACAACTGAAACTAAAATAAACAATAGCAAAAATAACGATAACAACAGCAACAATAAAATTAAGAAAACTACCCTGAGTTTTGCCAGAGTAGCAAAAACGTGCGAAGCGATCCAGGTAGCCCAAGAGGAATTAGAAGAAGCCAAAGGAATGGTAAAGAAAGATGAGTACAGGGTCAGAGCCCCACACACACACACCTAATAAAATGGAGCAACGTCGCCTATGCACCGTGTCTTATCGGACAATTAACATAAAATCGCGCCGAGTGGAACGGGCATCGACCCACACCAAGCTAATCGAAATAGCGAAAGAAAAGCAGGAGAACTGGTCCGGATCTTGTATGGAGCTCCTGATCCAAGCGGACCATAAAAGCATTGAGGAGATCCCAGAGGTAATAGACCTCACTGACGGCAGCCACCTCACCGTAATCGTCGAGGGCAGCAGACCTAGATGTGTCGTTTGTGGTGAAGGAACCCACCTAGGAGCTTTCTACCCTCAGGCTAAAAGGTTGAGGCCACCTCTCTTACCCACCCCAGTGGCTCAACCATCAACACCACCAGCAGCAGAAATGGCAGCAACAACTATAGCAGCAACAACAGAAAAACTGTAACAGCAACAACCCCAGCAACATTAGCAAAACCAACACCACCACTAACCAACGCGCCAGAACTAGCACCAGCGCCTACACCATCCACCACACCACAACCAAAACCAACGCCTGTGGAGGATTTTCCACTCCCCGGCTTATCGCAACTGGAAACAGGTTGTGACGACGAGGAGTGGGAAACGGTATCAGGAAAAAAGAAAAAAAGAAACCAAAAAAGAATAAAAATTCTATCCCTTCCCCCTCCAAAAACAAAATACAGAGGGAAACAAATAAATTATCAAACAAACAAGTTAGGACAGATATGCCACCATCCACACCAGCATCACCAACCCCATCACCACAAGCACCAACACCATCACCATCATTAACCCCAACACCACAATCACCAACACCACAAAAGTCACCAAAAAGCGTAACAGAAACAAACCCACAACAAACGCAAACAAAACAAAACAACCAAAACGATACACACTACACAGCATTAAATTTGAACAACAAGCAATTATTACACTACATGCAACACAACACCAGCATCACAGAAAATGACAACACAACAACCCAAAAGTTCACATCACCTCCGCACATACAAATCACTCGCATCACACAGAAAACGTACACGACACTAAAACAAACATTCCCCAAAGACCTTGGAGATTTCCGACAAACACTCTCCGGGAGGATTTATAAGGACATCCTTCCGGAGGAGGCCACAAGCAGTGAAAAGGATGGACAAACCATCCTTCCTCTACGAGAAGTAAGATAAGTGGTTTTCCCATCTTTTCCACTCCATTTCAACATGATCTCACTCAGAATAGGCAGCATAAATGCGCGTGGCTTGGTGTCGTCATGGAAGCAGGGACACCTTCTCAACGACCTCAGGTCACTAAACATAGATCTAGTGGCCATCAGCGAGACCAGAATCTCCGAAGCCCGGGCCTTACCACCGATCTTCTGCGGCTACGATGTTTACGCATCTCCCAGCCGTCCGGGATCGGGAGGAGGAGTTGCTGTGCTTTTTCGGAGAGGTTTGGATCTCGCCATACGGGCCATCATCCTGGACCCAGAAGGTACTTTGTTGGTGCTAGACGTGACCAGCGGAGACGGGCAAGCTTTCAGGCTAGTGGCCGTCTATGCCCCGACAGGAGCAGAGCGGCATGATTTCTTCCGGCGTCTGGAGACCTTTCTTAGAACGTCCCGCTCTTTAGTGTTAGTGGACGACTGGAACGGGATCTTAGATGCACGCTGGGACTGTGTGGGATTAGCGGATAGGGGAGGAGGGTGCAACAGCCTCACCAACCTGCTCAGGCGTTTTGAACTGTCTGATAGGTACCGATTGGATTTCCCGGATGTGCCAATGTGGACTTGGACAAATCGCATAGGGTCATCAGATCATATCTAGATAGAGTAATTTGTAGCGAAATAGATAGATATAGCCTAGGCTGTCCACAATTCAAGATAGTCGGACCACAAATTCGTGATCTATATGCTTGACTTAGATAGGCTTCATAGACGAGGACCCGGCTACTGGAAGCTAAACGCGTCCTTACCAGCGCGCAAGGCCTACAGAGACCGGATTAGCGAATTAGTTAAGCGAGCGTTGACGGGGGCCATCGTCAACAACAAGTGGTGGTTTGGTCTGAAAAGAGCAATTATAATAGAGTCCATTAGGGTTAGTAAGGCTTTAGCAATAGAGAAAAATAGAGCAGAAGGAGAATTAGTTAGAAAATTAGACGAGGCGCTTAGCAAAGGCATCGCCACCGACGTACTTACGGCGAAATTGGCCGTTGACCAATTCTTCAATGCAAAGCACGAAGGCTGCGTTGTCAGAGCTAGGGTACGTGCTCTCAGACACGAGGGGTTGAAAGCCGTTCAATGGGCCCGAGTGGCGGAGGTACGTCGTGGCAACAAAGCCACGATCCGGTTTTTGTGGACCACGACGGGCGCATGCTACTCGATCCCAGGCAAATGTGTGAAGCTTTTAAGCGACACTTCGCTTAGTTGTTCGAGGGGCAGCGACGGGTCGCATCGAGGGATGGACTTTAGTGTCTACCTCGACGGACTGCCGCGGCTCTAGGCCACTGAGGCGGAGTTTTGCGAAAAGCCGGTAACAGCCGCTGAAATGCGGGAGGGAATGACTGGCTGCACAAGGGGTAAATCGCCTGGTTTGGATAGTTTGCCTTATGAACTTTACGTACAGATACCAGACTTGTTCGGAGGCCTCTTGGCGAACGTCTATTGCAACTGGCAACAGAACGGGAGAATTCACAGCTCTGTGAGCCGAGGAGCTGTCGGGCTGCGAGAAAGGATCCGAACAAGGCGGATAACATAGATAATTTCAGGCCCATAACTCTGCTAAACACAGAGTTCAAGATTTTGTCCAAGGTGCTAGCAAAGAGTTTGGCGCTTGTCGTTGGTGGTCTGGTGGGAGCAGCGCAGACGAACGCCATTCCCGACAGATCCATCCACGACAACCTCCACCTCATGCGATACATCGTAGAGAGGGTAGCTAGGGAACCTGGCACGGGTGGGTCCTTGATCAATTTAGTTCAGTCGAAACCTTTCGATAGGGTCGACCATCGTTACCTAGTGGCAGTCCTGAGGGCGGCTGGCTTTGGGCCCATCCTCAGAGGCTGGATCGCTGCCATGCATAGCGACACCTGCTCTGTGGTGAGAGTGAACGGTCACCTTTCGGAACCGTTCAACATCATGCGCTCGGTCCGCCAAGGATGTCCCATCTCGTCCCTTTTGTACGTATTGACTCTCGAGCCATTACTGCACAAACTGGAGACGTTGAGGGGGCTCCCGCGTGAAGTAGGATGCGGAAGATCCGTGTCAGCATATGCGGACGATGTCACCGTAATGGTGTCGAACGCCAAACACATCGAGGCGATCCGCACTACACTAAGAGAATACGAAGCGGTGACAGGAGCAATGATCAACCAGGAAAAGTCAGTGGGCCTGCAGCTCGGCACCTGGAGAGGCAGATCCATGCCGTCCAACAGCGTCGTCGGGCGCTGGACGGTTAAATTGCTCGGGGTCTGGTTCGGTCCTGACCTCCAGACGGACAAAAACTGGGACGAGGTGACGAGAAGGGTGGCTTCTCTCACCCAGGAATGGGCCGAGAGGAAGCTATCCCTGAAAGGTCGAGCGGAGGTGACCAACGCGTACATCGTGTCCGTCATCTACTACCGCCTGACCGTCGTACCTTGTCCTAAGCCCTGCCTGACTGCGCTGGAGCGTTTGCTCTTCGACTTTTTGTGGAAGGGACGCGTCCGATGGTCAGGCGGTCCATCTGCTGTCAACACCCGCTACGTGGAGGGCTGGGCATGTTGTGGCTGATGATGTGCAGACACGCGCTCAGGCTACGACATTTCCACCTCTTCCTCGACGGTTATCAGGTGTGGTCGCCGTTTGCTAGACACGTCTTTCCCCAGCTCGTCTCCTTGGCGGAGCTGCAGTCCTGGGTCAAGCGAAGACCGAGAAGGAACGCTTGGAGGCTGGAATGTCTTCAGGCGCTCACAGCCCTCGACCAATCGGGCAATGTGATCGGTGGAAACTCCACCTTGGCGTTCTATAGAGGATTAGTGGAGGGGAAGAGCGACGACGTACTTGAAGAAACTCTAGGCGTCGACGAAAATCAACTAGCCAATCTCTTCGGAAGGACTTTCGGGCCGGGGCCTATGGACAACTTCCAGAAATCCCTGGCCTTGCAGTGCTACCGAGGAGCTTTGCCAGTTCAGGATAAACTCTACAGACATGAAGGTGCCGTCAGCCGTGCATGTCCGAGATGCGCGCAGGGTGAGGAAACCGTCCTGCACGCACTCATCGAGATTTCGAGCATTGCTGACTTGTGGGCTTATGTCGAACACTTGCTGTCACGTGTAGGACGGATCCGGCTATCAGCTGAGTCCATCGTGAGGATTGCCCCGCCCTCTTCCTTTAGCCGGGAAGGGCAGGCAGTTATTATCTGTCTGGTGGCTATGGCGAAAGAGCTAATATGGTGGACACATTTGAAAGGGCTGAAGACGAGCACTTACCTCTTCGGTGATGCCCTGATTAACTTTTTCAAATTTCATTTGAAAAGGAAAATCAGGGTAGAGGGGGAAGTGCTCTCTTCCCAGCATTTTGTTAAGAGATGGGTGAGAGAAGCAAGTATGGCCCGAGTGAATGGACCTACTCTGAGTATGTGTCTGTAAATTAAAGGTGTAAAACTGGGAAGGACACTTGCCTTGGTAGTCAGGTTCACTGTGGCCTATTAATGGGCTTTCTCCACAAAAGTCCCTCGGAAGTCTCCCCCTATTAGGGAATTTTTCATTGTTATTTTTTTATTACATCCTCTGTTTTTGTTTTTTACACGCAGAAATGCCCATCTGTACCGTCATGTATTGTCCTGCACTGTCCTTAATGTCTACTTTATGTAAACCCTTGTGGTTAATAAAGAAATCATCATTAGTATTAGTATTATTATTAGTATTATTATTAATCATTGAGTCTCAGTCATTGATGTTATATAACTGGAAAGTTTATTGATATGAATATCAAGCCGCTATGTGCAGCCTCAGATATTCAGGACTTATTGGAAGGTTCTTGCTGTTCACAGCAAGCATGCCTTTTGAAGTGTTCAAAAAACCCGGCTGGACTAATTTTCTTTAACCACCCTTGGAAACTCTCGGGACGACTCTGACTTTTTGGCAGTTCCAAATCCTTTTTACCTCCCACTTTAATTTTCTCCCTCCCCTTTTCTTGCCCTCTCGGGTCAAATGGACAGGCTACATCTACAATCAGGCACGATCTTTTTTCCTTGTCCCAAACCACCAGGTTAGGCCTATTGTGTTCCAGTTTCTTGTCCGTCTGTATCCTAAAATCCCATAGCACCTTCACCTGATCGTTTTCCATCACCGACTCTGGCTTATGCTTATACCCTTCTCAGCATGTGGTAAATTGTTTACTTTGCATAGGTGCCAGTGGATCACCCTGCCCATCACATCATGTCTCCAGCCTTTATAGTGAGTCTGGGCTTGGTGTTTACACTCGGATACATCGTGAGCCACAGTCTCATCTCTCTCTCTCCACAGATCCTACTCAGTGGGCTAGCCTCCTCCTTTTAAATATGGTGTTTCACCCACTTCGTTCTGAGCGCCTGATCTTGCCCAGCATTCCTTCTGTAATCTTTTTAATGTCTAATCTTTCTAACCAGATTATTATTTTTATTATTATTTTTACTATTATTATTATTCGGTATAAACTCATCAATATATTTATATGGAAAATAATAGAAAAAAAAAAGAGAGGCGGAAGTAATAACGGAAACCATTCTAACGACACTGACAGTTCACCTTGTATATATATATATATATATATATAAATTAGAGAGAATCATATTTTGGCTATAGGATATTAGAGAAAACAACTTCCGAGATGTGTGGCAAGCGGTCCATAGAAGCTAGTGAACTAGAGCAACAACATAAGTTAAAAGGTCAAACACACTGAGACAATCGTTAAACCATTATCTGCACGCCCATAGAAAGGACCAAGTAATTCGGGTGAAATAAATAAAATATGATTGAAAAGTATACCCGGACCCCTGGAAGGTTGGTAATATCCAGTATTGGATTTCTGCAACTCCTAAATCAATTACTGTCTGCTTAGACAAATAATGTTAAGCTTTAGGTATGATGGTCGAACAAGGAAGTCACTTTTTCAACAGGCTTTTAGTTCAGTTCCAAGCCAAGGACTGACCGTTATCAAAACCAATGTAGGGCTTGACAAGGGGGGCAACCCTTAGTTTTGGCGGATGAATTCAGTATGTGTGTTATTGCAAAATTGCAAAATATCACAAAACAAATTAAGCTCTCAACAGAATGGTTTTGTAAATTAACAAGAGCTAATAATTAGTCAATAGAATTAACTAAAAAAATCAAGAAAATTAACTGATCAATAGCTAGACTCTGGAGATTAATACAAATATAAATTAACGAGAATCCTATTTCGGCTATTGGAAATTAGCGTAAAACAACTTCCGAGATGTGCGGCAATCGCTCCATAGAAGCTAGTGAACTAGAGCAACAACATAAGTTAAAAGGCCAAACACACTGAGACGATGGTTAAACCATTATCAGCACAGCCATAGAAACGACCAAGTAAACGGGTCAAACAAATAAAACATAATTGTAAATTATACCCAGACTCCTGGAAGGTTGATAATATCCAGTATTGGGTTTTCTGCAACTCCTAAATCAAGTACTGTCTGCTTAGACAAATAATGTTAAGCTTTTGGTATGAGGATCGAACAAGGAAGTCACTTTATATATATATTAATATATATATATATATATATATATATATATATATATACTAAAATAAGATGCTGATGTTATAAATATCGTTTAATCATAATAATTATTCCTACGGTTCTCGATGCAACCGAGATGTCATGCATTTGCTGTTGATTATCAGAATGGTTTCCTATCAAAACAATCTTTTCCGAACATATATATATATATATATAATAATTAGAAATTGATTAACATATATATAAACATGAATAATCACAGGAGATAATTTTTACAAGTGTGTAACCACACATAGCTAGGTAGGTAACTAAATAAAGTTGACCAGAACTTCAAAAATAGATACCTTATAATATGATTAATCTTCCCTGTATATATTCCATTAAAGAAATATATTTCACCAATTAATCGGATGGTAAACCACGGAAGTGGGGACTTGGATTTTCAACAAGGAAGAAGTTCCAGCAATCCGTGCTTACACTCGTTAGAATCTTAGACCTTATTTTGCGGGTGATATGGCGCATGTCTTTTTGGCATGACACCCATCATTTTGATTTAGATTAAATTCATTTAATTTATCTTAATTTTGTATATATATATATATATATATATATATATATATATATATATATATATATATTATATACATTAGAATTAGGATTAGCATCAGGCATTGCTGTATACAAATATGAATAGAAATTTCGTATTTCTGAGGAATCACGGTATGTTTACAGGGAAACATTCAGAAAGTCGTAGATATGCAAAAACACCGGTGCTGACGCCCTCTGGTGGTGTCCAGCAGAAGCAAGGGGGACAATCGTTGATGCGTTTCGGTCATCAGGACTATCCCTCCCACACTTGCGACTGCTGGACTAGAAAACAGCCGAGAATATATAGTTTCATTGCCTGTGTAAATGAGGTGATTAATCTCACTTGCGTATGACGCTGCATATGTCGACTCAACATGTAACAGGTAAACATTCAGAACGCCGTAGCTATGCAAAACTCACCGGGCTAACGCCCTCTGGTGGTGTCATATATATATATATATATATATATATACATATATATATATATATATATATATATATATATATATATATATGCAATATATCTTTTTCATAAAAATAAACTAACACAATACTTCTTAGCTTTGTGTCGTTCAAGATTAAATAATTAATCTGATGTTATCCACATTTGTCTTTGTCTTTATAAAGGATGCGGTTTCACGTAAATGTTTGTATATTTACGGCAATGCAGTGTGAAAAGTATCGTTATACAAAATGTCTAATCCTTTGCAAAACCCTCAAATATTTACAGTTACAATTTCACAACAGGTAATCTCAGATGTTGTAGCCTCACTTTTAATATTAAAAGATTTCCTTCCTTTCGTATCTGTGAAAATTAAGCTGACCTTGATGAACTAGAGATTAAATATAATACGAACAGGGATTACCACTTATTTGCTCATACCGCCAACCAATGTAATGCCAATCGACCCGAATTAATTGCAGGCCCATATTAATTGCACGTAGTGTGCTCTGTCATTGATAACCACAACACAAGCCACATGGACGCCTAAAATTGGTCCCACACGTTACCCAGCAATGGTCGATTTAGCAATATTGAAGATGTATACGTTTTCCAAAATATATCGGGATCAATGAATGCTATTAAGTTA
>OZ024742.1:132931852-132946852 GCA_964016885.1 Eledone cirrhosa
AGTATAGAAATATAAATATACAATATAAAACATGAATTATAATTTTAAGAATGAATTATAATTTTTAAAATGAATTATAACTTTAAAAAATATAAGAATATAGAAAATAAAATACACAGTATAAAATATTAATTATGAATTATAATTTCCTTATACCCATCATAGGAATTTTCAAAAAAAAATCCTTCTTCAAATCTTTCAGTACGTTTATCAAGAAAAGTTTTTCAAGAAAAACATTTTTTCAAGGAAAAATGTTCTTTTAAGAGAGTTATAAGCAGTCATATGACAGAATCTAATGAATTATAGATAGGTTTAATAAAGATGAGTTATGTATTACATTTTATATATATATTTAAACGTTGAGTTCAATCTATGTTTGCAAGAACTGAAAAGATTATTCGTTAAATTAACAGAATTATTACTTTTCAATATAAAGAATATTTCCTCGATACAAAGAGCACAATTTTCAGAAGAAGCATTGAATGGAGGAGCTTTGGAGATAATATTCCAAAGTAAAGAATAGTTGGTGTTCTTTGATTTTAGGTCCCATAGTAAATTAGATAGAGAAGTTGAAGATTTTTTATTTATATTCGTACAAGAGCATTTATGGTTATTAAAACGGGATTTAAAATCTGTGGAGGTAGATCCTACGTAATTAAATGAATTTAAATTAGTTTTTACATTACAATTATATACTATATTTTTAACTAAACAATTGTTATTTAACGGACAGTTAGATTTATCTCTACAGTTACATTTATCAAACTTTAAGTTTCTAGGAGCCGTTTTATTCCGTTGGAAATTGCTGGGGTTATTAATGTTATTCTGGTTAGGTTATAAGTTTCTATTATTAATTCTATTAATATTCTGCGCTAAATTACTGGTGGTTGAATACGTTAATTTTATAGTATGTCTATTAAATATTGAGTAATACCTATGTGTTCTAGAGAAGCATTTATCTAGAGCTTTAAAGAATAATTTAGCAATAGGAGTTTTAATACTTAATGAGAAAGGAGGAGCGACGCATAATATATTCCTAGTTCTATTACTTTTTTTGTTTTTCGAATTATTGTAAGGTTTTCTATTATAGTTGTTAAAAATATGGTTAATTGTCATATCATTATTATCAATATATTTAATTTGATTACTATATCCAGTTCTACCTAACCCTTCGAACCCACATCTTTGGTTATCCGGACCACTGTGCTACCATTTACACCAAAACATCACCCGGGTAATGTGTTGGTGTAAATGGTAGCACAGTGGTCCGGATAACCAAAGATGTGGGTTCGACTCCCATGTACGTCAAAACTCATATTTTTCCATTTCTCCGAGTGTTCTTAACCCCACTATCAGGCTAACTAATTTCTTTAATTTCTTTAGTCAAAATACGGCGGTAGCTTACATTTCTAATAATTTCAAACCAACTCACTGTTCCGAAAATATTCTTGCTTGATATATATATATATATATATATATATATATATATATATATATATATATATATATATATATATAGATATATATAGATATATATATATATATATATATATATATATATACTATATGTGTTTCTAAATGATATACTTTCTCTCTTTTAAATTTGTTTAATTTAAATTATATATATATAATTCAAATTTAAAATATATATTGAGAGAGAGAGAAAGTATATAATTTTAGAAACACAGTATTTATTAACATATAATGCAAATTGTATTCAGGAAAAGAATATAAACAATGTTCAACCTATTGCAATAGGGCAACTTTAGTATAATTAAAATTCCATGCATTTAACATGTATGCATGAACTTAGAATTCGGGTTCTAGTTATGGGAACTACTGTATAGTGGATGAGTCGTTTCAACACTTGCCTGTCATCGGAGAAGCATGTCAAAATTATGAAAAACATTGTTTGCCTACTAAATATGGTTTTAAAATAGTAGTGACCTCTTTTTCGAGAACAGGGGAGGCAATTACCGAGTTCCAAATTTCTCGAGGCTAGAAACTTTGAACTAGCATATGTGTAATATATGCGTGACTTAAGTTATAAACTAACCTGTATGCATGTGACATGAGTTGTAAGCTAATTATCTAAAACTTAATTACTTTAATCGATTTTGTTACAAACGGAGATCGTAGATATTTTAACATTCAGGGGCCAAGGGAGATAACCCTGATGATATATATTTATAAATGTCTGTGTGTAATCTAGCGTGCAAGTTATTTTGCAAATATTTAAGTCTCTTTTATACTCTTACCAACAATAACACTCTGAACAGTTTGATAGATATTGGTTATATATTGGTTATATATTTAGAAATTGCTTCTACAAATAGAATGTTATGAAATGAATAATAATTGATTTCTGTTACGTCGATGTGTTATTTGATTTATTAGAAACAACAACAGTAATTGAAAGTATTTAATTTCTCAATAAAGAATTTTACTTACAAAAAGTTCTACCGTGGATTGAACACAAACAGATAGCATAGTCGACTCACTATTATCGGCATAACATGTAACATTTTCTCATAAACAATCCTAAAATATACATGATACTAGGAGGTCAAATATTTGTAGGTGATTGGTGGAATCTATTAATGGATGTGAAAATGATTAGAAATTATGGAAATATAAGAGAGGAAACTGTAGCACATCTAAATATGTTCTCAAAGGGATTTTAACTCAGAACCCAGGTGACACAAATACAGATAGTGAATGAAAACCTTTCGAAACTTTCACCACAGATATATACATATATACATATATAAATATATATAGAGAGAGTGATAGCTAGATAGAAGAAGAAGAAGAAGAAGAAGAAGAAGAAGAAGAAGAAGAAGAAGAAGAAGAAGAAGAAGAAGAAGAAGAAGAAGAAGAAGAAGAAGAAGTGAGTGAAAGAGGAGATGATTAGTTTATTAAAATGGAAAAGTAGAATGGAATATAGCAGGAAGTTATAGGTATATTAACAATTCCACAGATGAAAGTTATTGTTAATACATATATATTACATATATACACACATGCATCCATACACATACACACATATATATATAGAACTATTTGCGTGTGTGTGTGTGTGTATATATATATACAGTATTTATTCATGTTCGTACACGAAACATTTAATGTGCTGCGTTATGTTTAAATGTCATATTATGATCTCCCATGTAGACTCTACTCGTTAGTGCAGAATGCGTGTATATGTGATCGGAAAAATTACATCTTTTATCAAGCGCTAGTACGGCTTATTAAACTAACATTAGAACAACACTGACTTCGTCATAACGACGAAATATTTCTTTGTATATGTTTATCAAAGAAGGTAACTCCTAATCTGAATGAAAAAGAACTTCATGTGAAATATGCATGCTTGTGTGTTTGTGTCTTCGGTATTGCAAGTGCGTGGAGTAGAAATAATTAGATGTGAAGATATGTGTAATGTGGGATTGACATATGAGGCACTTCACGTGTGTCCTTGGGTGTTTGTGCATACGATATTGGAATCGTGTAATTCTATTTCGGTACGGAAGTCAGTAACAGTTATGTAGAAATGATAAGTGTCACAATTTTGGTAGATGTAGTAGATCAGTTGGTTGGATCATTTTTGTATTTTTTCAAGTTGAATGCATGGGGCTTTTGAGATGTAAGCAAACATTAGGATTCAGGTATGTTTTTGCAAAGAAACAACCTTAGAAAAGCTTACAATTTTGACTAAAGCATAGGAGCATCTTTTATTTCCAATGCCATATGGTCTTGATTTTCAAGAATGTTCCATGTTATATTACGTGTGACACATTTATTATTAAACTGGCTACTCTTTGTATCAGGGGTGTGCCAGTCTTCATATCAGAATGACAAAAGTGTCGTAAATCCAGGATGCGCAAGCAGCGTTAATGAGCACAAATCCCTGCACAGAAGTGTAATATAAAAGCCATCGTATATGAGACAGATATTATACATACGGACACGATGCAGAGATAAGTGAAAGATAAATGGGCATGGTACAATATCGTTTTAATCAAAGATTCTACACCCATATTTCCTAAGTTTCCAATACCGGATACACAGGCATATAATCCGTTACCTCAAGTATCTCATGTATATGTATTTACACCTTATTACAGTCTGCAGGGTTGTCTAAGACAGACTGGATGTTGAAACCTAAGGTAGCGCATTACATGTTTTGTACATGAACATAAACAAAAAATAAATAAACACGCTTATACTAGAGTGTGCATTTTTATCCTTTTTACTTTTTCGTATCCACGGATATTTTTGCTGCACACACACACACGCACACACACACACATACACCCCCCCATACACCCCCCCACACACACAAACACACACACACAGACACACACAGACACACACATACATCCGCACATACACATATATACACACACACATATATATATATATATATATATATATATATATATATATATATATATAGAGAGAGAGAGAGAGAGAGAGAGAGAAAGAGCGAAGAGAGAGAATAGGAAGCGACAGAGAGTGAAGTAAGGAATGGGGAGATAGTAGTCAGACAGATCAATGTATAGAACAATAGATAGACTAATGGATTAAAATCGAAATAAAGGTCGATGTATCATCAAATAGTGAGAAGCAAAATGTAAATGGAGATTTGATTTATAATTCAAGAGAACAGTAATATATCAGAAAATAAAAAATAACACAAAATTGTAATTCAAGATTACTGCGGCTCAAATCAGAGATTAAAGCAGAATTGAATTATTCAGGAAACCCTCTTGTGTAACTAAAATGCCTAGGAGAAAACAATATGCTATATTTTAAAATTTTATTGTTTGGAAATTATGTTGATAACGAATATAATGTGAATATTGGTACGCTTTTCTTTCGATTCTGTCTTAATAGATGATTACTTCGCATACGTTGTCACTATTTCCCCTCTATTTCGTTTCTCTTCGCTTTTTCGATTAAATTATATTTTGAATTAAGAAAATGGTTTTGTCCATTACTTTTATTTCCATAAATAATTGCAATTTGTTTTGCAGCCATAATTTGTTTTCTTTTTATTTAATAAAAAAGAATATTGAAGACCATGCTAATTGTTTAAGAGCCTCCTCGTGAGTTCTTGGTTTCTCCAGACAAAACAGGTTTCAATCTCTTAATACGACTGCTGCTCTGTTCAGAATATTAGAAATATTGATGCAAATTCTAACACTTAAAACTCATATAGCTATTATTGAAACAAATAACTGTATGAAAAAAATCTAAAATTATATTTATGATACAAATTTCTTCTCATATTGGCACAATGGCAGCAATGGCGGGTGGGTGGTAAACATGAATTAGTACAAAACCGGCAGTATGTATCATTGACTCGGAATGAGTAATAATTGTTTCTACTTTTGGCACAAGGCCAGCAATTAACACAGTGTATTACTGGTACTTTATTTTATCGACTCCGTAAGGATGAAAGGCAGGATTTGAACTCAGAATGGAAAGGGTCAAAAATCTATGCTGCAAAGCGTGGTAACTTATACTACTAAACCACCGAATAATAATAATAGTTTCTTTATTCATCACAGCGAGTTTAAAAGAATAAAAACAAAATTCAGCACAAGATGGTACAATGAGGGTTTCTGCGTGTAAAATAACAAAAAGAAAGGATAAAAAAAGAGTTTAGAGGTATGGAAAAACAAACAATTCCTCGAAAAGGTGAGGTCACCGAGTGGTATTTGTGGAAAAAATCCCTTAAAAAGCCGCGCTCACACTGACTATTATGGTAAGCGCCACCCCCCAGGTTGTTTCTACCTCAAATACTAGAGGCAAACATTCCAGATTGGCCCATTCACACGGGCCATCCTCGACACTCTCACCCACCTTTCCACAAATCGCATTGAAATAAGCACTTCCATCACCACTCTAATTTTCCTCTCCAGTTTCACCTGCGAAAGTTCCCGTCTTCAACCCTTTGAGATACGTCAAACATACAACCTCTTTACCCATATCCACCAGGTAGATAAAAGCAGCATTCCCTTCCGGGTTAATGGAGAGCTGAAGGGCTTCTTAATGATGGGCACAAATGATAGCCGATAGCATCCTACACGCGTTAGCAGATATTTCGACATAAATTCACAAGTCAGCGATACTCGGACACTGGAAGAGTGCGTGTATGACGGCTCCTTGGGGCCCGAGAGCATTATTGACAGGCCTGGCTGATAGCAGTTACATGCCTGTAAAATATATATCATAGACCAACGCAAGGTCAGAGATTTCTGGATGTTATCCATTGGTCCAGGAGCGAAAACCTCACGTCGACGTCCAGAGTGTCCCCCCACAACCTCGTCCATTTTGCTCATTAGTAACCCGCTAAAGAATGCCAAGCTGGAGTTTCAACTGATCGCAATGTACTATTGGTAAAGGGTTGTGTGCGCATGACGATATTCCACTTTCCAAGCGCTGCCTGTTGGTTTCCACTCGACCCAGTTTTGCATATATGTCAAAGGGACAAGCTGGGTAGAAACGTCTATAGCAAAAGAGAAGGACAGCCATTCAACGTCGAGGAAATCCCGAGTTGTCGTACCTCAGCGCATGTCTGTGCATCATCAGCCACGATATGCCTAGTCCTTCATACAGTGGCTGTTGACAGCAGTTGGACAACATGATCATCGGAGCGGATACCTTCCGCAAAAAGCGAAAGAGCAAACGCTCCAGTGCAGTCAGGGAAACATTATGAAAAGGCACCACCTCCACCCGACGTTTCGTGTATAGCTTCCTCTCAGCCCATTTCTGGGTGAGAATGGCTAACCTATTCGTAACCATGTTCCAATTCTAATCCAGCTAGAGGTCCGGTCATAACCAAAGTCCGAGCTACTTTACCGGTCCACCCGTCAAGCGCCCACGGCGCTGTTAGATGGCATGGACGTGCTTCTCCGATGCCGAGTTGCAAGCACAACGAATATTTCGTGTTAATGTTTGCTTCCGTCAACCTTTCTTATTCTCCCAAGAAGGTGTCAAACACTTCAGGTTGCAAAGTGGTCGACATCATCCCGGTGACGTCGTCCACATATGTCGACACAGCCTTTCCACGTCTCGGTTCGAACGGGACGTCCACAACTTCAGCTTCCGCAGTAAAGTTTTGAGAGCCAGTACATATAGAAAAGTGTAGAGAAAGCACCGTTAGCAGACGAATCGGGAAATCTGAAATGGTTCAGAAAGATGGCAATTAACTTTGAACTAGAATTTGATAATGTGGCTACCGTCTTGCATTAGAGCTTGTGTAAAATATATGGATTTCCACGTGCAGAAAAAAAACAATGAACATTGTTCACAAACGAGATAAGAGTGCTAGAGAACGATGAGAGAAAGCTCTTATGAGATTTCCCAAATCAGACGGAAATGAAGATTGAAAACATTAGTCCAGATATTGTGATTGAGAAGAAGTAAAAAGAAAACTGTACCCTCATTGATGTAGCGTGTCCATTTGACACCATAATTGGATGAAATGAGGAGATAGTAGGGGTGTGTACCGACTTAAAATATGAGCTCTTGAAATGCTGGAGTAATGAAGCAAAGACAGTCGCCATTGTTCCAATGGTGATTGGTGCTCTTGGCATGGTGAGAAAGAACATTGAAAACTACTTGTTCAAATAGACTTTGCACCGGGGATTGGATCGTACTGGCAGTCATACCTAGTGGGAACAGCCAGAATATTGAGAAAGGATCTGGACTAGCAGCAATAGTGAAATGATATGGAATGATATGAAAATGTTGGAGTTACCCTAGGTATACCTGGAGCCAGGTATTCCCTTATATAATCTGCCTAAAGCAAAATCGTGACAAATGGTCAAATAATAGCAATGATAATAATAATTGTTTCTTCTTTTGGCTAAAGACCCGAAATTATACCAGTGCATTACTAGTACTTTATTTTCTCTACCTCGTAAAGATGTGAGGCAAAGTTAACCTCGTTGGGATTTGAACTCAGATCATAAAGGGTTGTAACTCTATGCTGCCAATAATAGCCTCCGACCTTCTACCATTACTGCCAATCTATCGTTTCACATATTTGCACACATATGCAAGTTGTTTGTTCGTCATACGTTCAGTATCAATTTTTGGAAACATTACAATTTTCCATTTTTTTTCTATTATATGAGTGCAAAAATCCTTTGAGTTGAATTTATTTTCTATCTCTGATTAGTATACATTAAAAAATGTGATTTTTTTTATTTGTTCAAAGATTTTGTTAGTCCATTTCTCTAGCATATCCTGTTTGTTTACGACTGGAATAAAGCGATTTTCCTTTGAAATGAAGTTCATTAAATTACATATGCAATTAAATTAGGAATTCTCTGTAAAGTACTTACAGGTGGAAATATATTACTTCGCATAATATTTCTTCTTCTTCTTCTTCTTCTTCTTCTTCTTCTTCTTCTTCTTCTTCTTCTTCTTCTTCTTCTTCTTCTTCTTCTTCTTCTTCTTCTTCTTCTTCTTCTTCTTCTTCTTCTTCTTCTTCTCTCTCTCTCTCTCTATCTCTCTTTTATATATATATATATATACATTCATATATGTGATTTTGTAATTGTGTATGTGGGTATGTTTGTGTGCGTGTATATCTATGTGGCCAAACACTCCTTGCAGCGGCTTCTGTTAGAAGAAAATGTCTCCAACTAGTCCGGCTGGATCCCGAAGCGAGTCAAGCCAAGTTACTGGATGTCATTCAACCATCTTGCCCAGGCCTGTCGGTTGGTTTTGCCCATAACATCTGTTCACCAATTTTTCCTGAGACATTGTAATTACATGTCTCTAGTATCGAATCTTAGATCTCTCAATTCGGAGTAGTAACGGATCTACATGGAGTGCCTCTCTGTATCCTACACACTCTATCAAGTAACGTTACTCCAATGACCTTTCGGAGCAACCCAGTTCGGCCGCTTGTATTCGCGCTCGTATTCTTTTGGTCATTAACCAAGATTCATGATGGTAAGTTAATGGTTGGTACGAATACCGAATTGAAGATAGCGAGTTTGTCTTTTAGTCCTACCTCCCATTTTCTGTTTATCGATTGTTGAAGCTAGTACATTACTGCAAGAACTTCTGCAATTCTTACACTGTATTAAGAATCCTGCTATCCATCTCTTGTGAACACTGTATGGGGATAATTAAACACCTCCACGTGCTTCAGTGGAACTTCTGTTATATGTAGAGTGCATTACGTAGGCTTCCTTGAAAGGAGGAGTTTTTGCAGCACTGATTTTCATTCCAGCCATGCATCTCCTGCAACTATACCCCTTCCACCCCAACTACACATGTAAATGCTATTCATGAAAAAATGAACAGGAGAGGTGACAGTAGCCAACGTTGGTGGAGTCCGACTCCCACATTGAATGGTTTCAATTTAACACCATTTATTCCAACAGAAATACTCGGGTATTCGTATAGAGACATCAGGGCAACAAGAAGCCTACCATCCATCCCACATCTTGTCTCAGGAATGCGGTCATATGCCTTTTTGTGGTCTACAAAACAAGAATATACCTTTTGTCACAGCTCACACGATTTCTCGAAGACCTGCCACATTGTGAATATTTGGTCGGCTGTGCTTCGTCCAGGGCGGAAATCATACTGATTCTCAGCTAGCTAGGACTCGATAAGCTTCCTACATGTATTTGCCAGAAACTTATCTTAGACATTACCGGGGAGGCTTCACAAGGAGATCCGCCTGTAATTTTAACAATAACTCTTTAGGATTATCACTCACGATTACCTTTGCTTAGGTGCCTTTTCAGAGATCCAGACCTGCTGGAACACACGAGACAGCCAGATAGTATATCTTCTCTATTTAGGTCTTTCATCATTGCTGGTGGTATTACATCTTCTATGGTGGCCTTGCCACATTGGAGCTCTCTAACTTCTCTTGTGACCTCAGTCTCCCAGAGATTAGTCACAGCTCCCAGATGCACCGCTTGTACGTCAAAACATCCTGTGGTGATCGGGTTTAGGAGTTGAGCAATATTTTCTCCCTACCTCGTGCGAATAAACCTGTCTAAAAAGAGAACTCTAGACGCGTTCCTCATAGCAGATGTGGAGGAGGGCTTCTTATGACGAAGTCGGCGGATAGTCTGCCAGAACACCCAAAGTTCACCCATGTCATAACTTTGAACAGCCTACTGTCTCTGATGCGATTATTTGTGCCTGCTTGTACCGCAAGTACAAGAAGGGGTACTTATTTCCAAGCCAAATGTTGTAGGCCTCCTTATTTGCTCGGATGGCATATGTGACCGCTTGATTAATTTAAGGGCTCCACCCGCCAACCGGCGCTACAAAATCCACTTTTAACAGCTAAAGCAGAAACTGCTATCCTGAACAATCTCCACTTTATCCCAATGTCCTTAGATACTCAATGAGTTCTCTGAATTTGAATGCAATATCATCGGCATATCTGGTCTTGACTTCCTTATCAAGCAACTTTTCCCACTTTATCTTGTGTGGCGTCGTTGACCTGCCAGTTTTGTGACATCGTTTGTCTTTTTGTAGTCTCAAGTTTCAGATAACTTGTTTGGGATCAATTGACAGCTCAGTCTCGCTCTTAATATCCAACACAGAATCAACGACATCTGAGACTATAACAAAATAAATTATTGATCTCTGGCCACGATTCAACCATGTATATTTATGGATGTCTCTGAGCTGGAAGGTGTTCATAATAGAGTCCATTGCTAGAACAGAAGACTAATATGAACCTCTGCTTTCATATGTAAATTGGAATCGCCATTCCTACCAATCATTAATTTCGGTGTCAGGTGGTCAGTGTCAACATGTGCATTACATTCTCAGATTAGTATGTATGAATCAAACATCTAACGCTGTCGTGAATTCATCAAGAAAGGATCTGTAATCAGACTCCTTGTTTGGTACATAAACTTGCACCTCCCACTGGCAAATCCTCCCTATCCAGTCCATAGTCTGGTATCCAGTCCATATTCTGGCAGACAGAGGCTTGGTAGTATGCCTACTCACACATGTGCAGTCCGTTTTGGCGCCAAACCTGAATAGTGGGTTTTCCATCCTCCATCCTTATCTACAGAAACAGAGCCAGGGAACTTTGTTGAGCTAATCCTGACTATATCTAGCCGGTCGCCTCAAGCTTCCGCTAGTTCCTGCTCATTAACTTTGAGGATTTCAATGTTCCAGGTTCCAATTGTGAAGCTTTGCTCTATTTGGATCGCTATTTGGGGTTTTAGGCTACGCAATGTTGTGCGTCCACCCCACGCCTCCCAGGAGAGTACGTAGACCCATCGCCAGTTTTTTGTGGCGTGAAATGGAGACTGCTATGTACTTTTCGAACAAATCTTCTTTCTAAGGCCTGAATGCGTCCCCTCTAAACCAACAGGAAGGGTGCAGCTACATGGTTCGTTTTCGTTTCTCTCAGCATATTGTAGTTTTAGTGATAATATTCTCATCAGTCACCAATCAGGTACTTTCTAAAAATTGCAAAAACTAGGCTTTTTAAGAGACGGCCTTTACTCGCCTCATCATAGCAATTTCTTCGGGTTTTGAAAGATTTTGGGGAGCTAGAGCTGTAACTTATTGCTCCATCTCCCTGTTAGAACGTCGGAATATAATGCTTTATGGAATTTGTTCCGGCTCTCTACTCCCTGACTTCAAATAACGCCGAGATCAACTTTGCCCTTCATCATGTCAAGGGCGATAACAAAGTACCAGTCTAGTACTGGAGTCGATCCTTCCTCTATATCTCTCTTTGGTTTCCTCTCTCTCACTTTCTATTTTTGTCTGGAAGAAATCTGCTGTACTCAGGCCTAGAGATGGAAGTCTTAATCTCCGCTTTTAATCTCCTCATTTTCCAAAGGTGTTTGGAAGATGCCAGCTTGAGCTGTCGTCTCTTGGCGATGTTGAGAGGATTAATAAGAAAAGATTTGTGTAGTCGAGTGACGATTGAGGATATTATTGTAGTGGGATTCCACCAATCGTAAGAAACTTTCAATAAAATCATGTCTTGCCGGATTGTGTTAGAACTCAGGAAAATCATTTGAGTATTGATATGAGAAATTATTATTATACGCATATGTAGATACATACATAATTACACACACGCACACGCACACACACAAATACACACACACACACACACACACACACACACACACATATATATATATATATATATATATATATATATATATATATATATATACATACACACACACACGCACATATATATACACACATATATATATATATATATATATACATATATACATATATGTATATATACATATTTATACATACAAACACGAACACACACGCACACACACACATACACACACATACACACCCACATACACACACATATATATATGAAAATAGGCAGAAAAAAGACGATTTTTAGGAAGAAAAATATTTTTTTTTCCTTTTATTTATTTCTCTTTTTTCTGAGTTAGAAAATGTTTAAAACAAAATATTTTTACTTTGTGTGAAGTGTTAAGGTATTAGTTAATTGATTTATTAATTAACAATGGCATTTATTTATTTATTTATATATTTAATAATTGTCTACTACCGGTTTCAGCATTTTATGCATTATCAAAGGGAGGTATTTGCATTGGTGTAAAATGTTGATGATGTTGAACATGTTAAGGAAATGGAGAAAGAATAATAATATTTACAAACAAGGTTTTTGAAGTGAAAAGAAAAAAGAAAAAAAAAGAGGGTTGTAATGGGAAAGAAAAAAATAATATTATTTAGAGGCATAGTTCTTGAGGGTAAGCAGTTAAAAATGTGTTATTATGGCAAGAGTGCTTAATTGATCCATGATAAAGGCAAATGGTAGTCTGGGGTTTCATACTATTTCCCTTTTTAGAGAGTTAATATGCAGGGGGAGGTAATTAAGGGTGGTCATGTAGGGAGAGAGAAATGAGAGGGGTAATTCATTTATATACGAAAAGGGATTAGGTAGGGTGTTAGGGAGGTAACTCTTTAGAGAACACAGGTATTTGGTTTTGGTTCATTGTTCGTTCCAGTTTTAGTTTAGTCCATTAAGTTGAGGTTGGAATTTGTTAATGAAGTACGTTTCATTATTGGTACGATGTATGAAAGAAGAGTTGTCTATGAATTTGTAAATGAGGAAAGTTTTAAAGTTTGGATGTTGTTTAGGTGTACAATTGGCGATATGTTCACTAACAGCAATCTTTCTGTATTCTTGTATTTTGATCTGTGATCGATGGACGGGCATACGTTGTCGGAGGCTACTTTTTTCGACTGTCCTATGTAGTGCTCTTGACAACCTGAGCAGATCAAAACATAGATTAGGTTTTCAGATGCACATGTGAAGTTGTGTTTAACTGTGAAATGTTGTCCTTGTTTAAAATGGAATGTTGAACCTTCTATTAGATGTATGCATATACCACAGTTGGGCCTTCCACATTTTTTTACTGTAGGGTTCATTGTGAGGGTTGGTTAGATTTTGGCTTGTGTGAGGATGTTTTTTTTATGGATTTAGGTTGTCTTTTGCTCTCTATGATGTTATGTGTTTGGAGGATTTTGTTCATTCGTGGGTCTCTTTTTAGTAAAAGAATGTTCTGGAGGATGGTGTCGAATGCCTCATTGTTGAGGGGGTTGTTCTTAGAGATGCATGGTAGAGTTTTCTGTTGCGGTTCATTCCTCGGTTTGGGGTGTGTGAGTTCCTGAATGTTGAGTTTTACAGCACGTTGGAATCCATTGTTGATTAGGGATGGTGGGGAGTTTCTGCCGATAAGTGTGTTCTTTAATTCTTCTCGTCGGCTGTAGCACGTGTATTTATCTGAAACTATTGTGCGGATCCTTCTGGCTAGGTTATAAGGAATTGTCATGTTGGTATGGCGAGGGTGTCACGAGTTAAATGGAAGATATTGTTTGGAGTTTGTGGGTTTTTAATATATGTCTGTTTCTATTTTTTTGTTCTACATGAGGATGTCGAGGAAAGGGAGTTGTTCATGGCTGTAATCCATTGTAAACTGTAAGTTTGTGTTGAGTGCATTTATAAGGGTTTTAAACACAATCATTCTCTTATACTTTCATGCCAGAGAATGAAGCAGTCGTCCAGATATCTGTTCCAGTTTTTTCTATGTGTAGTTAGAAGTGGTTACCGTATTTGTCTAGAACTTTACGGTATAGAGTTGTTTCCAAATATCCCATGGTAAGGTTGTCGTATGAGGAGGGAGGGCTACATTCCAGAAAGAGGAGAGAGAGAGATAGAGTGAGAGAGAGAGCAAGCGAGAGAGAGAGGGTCATACAGAATACTAGGGCCTACACGAGTATAGAGATTGAGACAAATAGCCTTTTTGATAATTCGGGGTCTGTGTCGAGATAATAGGAGTGATCAACAGTCGCAAATCTCTGAATATACACAGTAATTTTATTGGCAACCCAGCCTTAACTGATTCTCATGGATTCTGCCATCTTACCCTCTGTTTTCCCTTCCGTATCTTGTAACATTTCGATCAAGTTCGGTGAATCCTTGTTAACCCTGTGACACCGTTAAATACTGAGGTTTCACCGTTAAATACTGAGTTTGCTGAGGTTTCATTGTTAAAATTTCCTTCAAGAATTTTGCCTATTAAGAGGAGCTAATAGTTGTTGAAGTGTATTGGTGACTGGAGACATCTCTGCTGAATTTCGGCCGCTCGATGGAAACGCCACTATATTTGCTTTGACGACAGTATAATATACTAGATGCTTTCTAAGACAACTGGCTGTTAAATTCAGTCTGGAACACATTGCATTTTTTACTACTCTCGATCATTCTAATATCAATTAAAGCAGAATTACAGAAAAAAGCAATCAGGTTTGAAATGAGATGCTGAAGAAAAATCATTGGCTTCGCTTCTAAAGAGCGCGCACGTAGCGGATGTTTCCGCACCCCTACCTATCAGGCAACATGTCGGCAACTGGAATCGGTAATTGACAATTATTAAATAAATTAATTAATAAATAAATAAATAAATGCTA
>OZ024742.1:132951852-132954352 GCA_964016885.1 Eledone cirrhosa
CTCCAATAATTCACAGTACAAACCATATTATATATATATATATATATATATGTATGTATGTATATATGTGTGTGTGTGTATGTGTGTGTGTGTGTGCGTGTGTGTGTGTTGTGTCTGTATGCGCGCGTGTGTGTGTGTGTATACAGTATATATACATATATATGCAAGTGCCAGAACATACTTCAGAGGTTTTTTGTCAAATAAAATTGTTACCTTGGCTGATACTCGTATTCACTATAGATACACACTCTATTTTATATATGTATAATTTGAAAGTTGTTGGACTAGAACATTGCAAGTGTATAAATTTACTGTGGGCATCCGACAATTTTAACACCTCTCCGTTGCTTTCATTATTGATTTCGATATGTTTTATCTAATCTATCTACATTTCCTTAATTTTCCAAAACTTTTCGTAATTTGCTGTTTCGGAAATATTTCACAATGAAACTAACGTACGTAGAAAATTAATTTCATAAAACTAAACTACGTTATTCACCACCAAATTTAAAATATTTAAATACTACAAAATGGTAACATATCAGAGAAATATACACTAACTATGAAATCGGAGATGTTATGATTATTACTACTGTTGTAGATGTGCTGTGTATTAAACTTTCATATCCGTTCATCCAAAACATGTATTATCAAAAGCGTTTCTAGAAAAGCATGAACCTGTGTGATGCATCTTGTTTGGATTAGTATAATTTTACTATTTTAAGGTTCCACCAAATATGATGTATCTATTTTCATTTCCATAACCAGGTCACCTCTCTTTATTGTTGTATTCCATATTGTAATTTGTAACACTATTGCATTTCTCTCGATCCTCGCGATCAACAAGTACCAATAAAACAAACATTGGATTTTTTATCAATTGATGTTCTATTAGACAACACAACAAAATGTATCTGTTTTGTGATTCTATTTGTTTTCTTATGTTTAATAATACTTAGCTATCGTATATGTCATTTACACAAGTTTACTATCTTATCTGACAGTTGCATTAGCTGGAGGTGATTTTGTCTTGCCTGAGATCTTTGGGAATATATATATTTTTATTTTTTGAATCTTGAATATGTAAACCATGATTCGGTACCATAAATACATGTGACGAAGAGGAATATGTAAAAAAATCATTGTATTGAGCATTTCGTTTTTCCCAGTAATATATTATGTAATAATCTTTACTAAGACGGTGATTTAGGATTTGACAGATCTGAGATTTGGCTGCTATTCCTAAAACACCATTGGCATATGGTAGGCGTGTAAAATCTACACATATGGTATTTGTGTACATTTATTATCAAAATCCTTCTAGAACGTAAGGTCGTTTTCTATAATTTGATTGGAATTTAGCTGATAATTCTAGTATGTCAAGGCACTACCTTGGCATGCGGTAGTTGCGCCGGAAGAGATGGCTAAGTTATTGTACGTTGTCGTAAAGGTTTGGTTGCTGTATCAATCCCTACCTCCATTTCTACAACTAAAGATAATAATAAATTTATCTAAAAATAAAGTGTTTACATTAAACAATTAATTCAAACGAATACTATACTACAAAAATATACAACGTAAGCCACTCTAACTAAAGCAAATGTGAATTCTTATAATAGTCGGCACTACATATATGTACGTATATACATACATATATGCTTACATGATGGCTTTCCCCTCGTTATCGAGTATGGCCATTGCATGATATACCATTATAAATAATTATTAATTAATTCTATGGTGCAATGCTTGTGCATGAAGATATTTTTTATTAAAGTGAGGAAAGACTCTGCACTGAACCAATCCCACTCTCTGAGCGGCAGTAGCTATAACCGGAAAAGAAGAAAAGATCAACATCATCGGTAATAACTGAGCCGCAGGTTTTATATCGGAGTCATCCCAGTTTCCTGAGTTGCCTTCTCCTAGAAGAATGCCCTGACAAAGGGTAGTGTCTTTCATTCCCAGTGGTTTAAACGTGCGGTACATGTGTATATACATATTTACACACTTTTGGATGGCCGTTGACTCTTATGAGTTCAAAGGGCGGAAGAATATGCATACATGCATATATGCATACAAACATATATACATACAAACATACATACATGTATATATATATATATATACGTACATACATGCATAAATGCACGGATACATACATAAATACAAAGAAATACACGATCAAACAAATATACATATATACATTACATGATACGTCATCGGTTAATATTAAGGCGGATATTCAGTTGTTCGTTCAAGTCAGTGAATTGGCGTGAAATAAGGTGAGGTTTCCGCGGAAACGAACCCTATTAAAATAATTCTCAGGTTAAATCTGCGTGATAAAATACGCGACAATACTTGATCTTTGCATTACAAATTCAATCTTATGTATCAATAGAATATCACCGGACTTAATATCATTTGCAAGATATATCCTCCCATGAGACTACAAAAATATAACAGGTGTCCATTATGCCACATATTGGGATGAAATGTAAAA
>OZ024742.1:132959352-133014352 GCA_964016885.1 Eledone cirrhosa
GCGTAAACCTCTCCAAATGAAGTTGATGTTTATTACGGTATGTCGAATATATTTATCTATAAAACTGTTTATATTGTATTTTGTCTGATGAAGGCATAGCATATTGTTAATATGATATCCCCGAAATATATATAATGAAATAGATATGGTTTTATAAATATAGTTTTCCATTTATTTAATATTGTATATATATATATATATATATATATATATATATATATATATAGAGAGAGAGAGAGAGAGAGAGAGAGAGAGAAACAGGCAGGGACATAAAACAACAGAGATTGAGAGACAGTTTATAAACAGAAACATTTTGCAGTAATGTTATAAAACCTGGCTACTTTGAAATTCTTTTCACAAAAATGTGCTATTTTTTATGTCTAAATATACACATATACTTATATGAATAAAATAATATACATACATATATACATATATATACACACATAGTACATAATACATTACATTGATGGGCAAATATAAAACATTTTATTTCTCTAAAATGTAAGGTTAGTGTGAACATATTATTTACATACTCTGTAGAGCTGCATTTGACAAACACCTCGGATTAGTTTACCCTACTAGGGACTTTTGTACTTACCTTTATACTTGAGCGGTTTCTCTTAAAACAGCTTTTCAATTTTTTAATTTACATTCAAATGTTTAATTTACATTTGTAATTTTATTGTCGCTTACATATTTGTTAAAAGAAGGGACACAATTGGTTATAAAGTTATCCCTTATGTCCGGGAACAAACACATTGCTTGAAAAAAGGTGTAACACTTTTCTGACCAGGTATTCATGATTATGTATGCAAACCGTTTAAGTTTGGCCTAAATTCTTCTTAAGAAATACATTTTCCCTCTGACGTTTACAGGCAACATAAGTAGAAAGGGAACGTATTGAAATTCTGTAAGATTTTCCCGCCGCTTTTCTCTTCATATTCGCTAAGAGAGATATTTTTGTGTGTATGGATACCTAAATTGGTTTTGATGGACTGTCATTCATTGTCGGAGTTTTAATCATGTTTGGACAATTTAATGTCCATGGCACACCTTACATGTTATAATATATATTAAATTTTCTGAGATGCAAGGGATGTTATTTTTTATTTTGAAAATGGGACCGTCTTTGAAGTGGAATTCATAGTCTTCCAATAGATAGGTGCACATCCCACAGTCAGGTCAGTTGCTTCTATTCACTTCAGGTTCTTAAATTCCGGTTTGCAGCTTTGCATTTCTTAATCTTTTTTTTTTATTTTTATAATTGGGTATAAGTGACAGAAATATTACAAATAAAAAACTATTAATTTAAACAGGAAAAAAACTTTTGAAATGCTATTTCAAGCGAAATTAGTCACGAACAAAAGTAAGTACAAACGTACACAAAGTATTGTTTTTGAAGTAAAAGAGATTATTTTTTGTTCTGTACACATAACATGTATATAACATTAAAAATAACGTATTAGGTGCTTTTATCAAATCTTTATCATTTTCCCGATTTCAATAGAACTCATTAAACTTCCAACATTTTGGTTTTCCCTCTCTCTGTCCCCTCCCCTCTCTCTTTCTATGCATACATACATAGACACATATACATGGGTGAAAGCAGCGATTCTTTGCTTATACTTTAATCTATTATTTATATATATATATATATATATATATATATATATATATATATATATATATATATATATATATATATATATATTATATTATATATTATATTGAATTATATTATATCATATTGTATAACATATACATCAAAGCTGAAGCTGCAATCAACAGGGTAGAAACCAACAAAATCGCTCAATTTTGCGAAATGTTGATATCTGTCTCGACCAAGATAAACACATACTGTTATATAATGGCTGACATAATGAGTATATTGATCAGGTGAATGTAGCCATCGTATATAACCACAACAACGACGGATAACATCAGGTAACAGAATAAGCTATGAATAAATGAAGTTAATTTTTACCTGTTGACTTACACTTCTCGTTTATAAATATATATATATATATATATATATATATATATATATATATATATGTAAAATAAAGTTTCCGCTCTTCATGGCTGAATACAATAAATGTAATCTGATGTTTTCGAATATTAATAATAACATTCGATCTTTTTTTTCCCTTCGCTGTAACCTGTATTTTTCTCTTCCGTTACTGCTATCCGCTTTCTCTCTCACGCTTCTCTCTCATTGTACCTCTTACTTTCATTCACCCCCTCTGCTATTCACCCTCACTCGGCTAGCCTCTTCCTCACACTTTCACTCACTCACTCTCTGCTACTCACCCTCTCTCTCTTCCTCCCGTCTGACCCGTGTGACTTATGTTCACATATATCACTGACTTGTTTGTTTACATGTCTCTCTTTCTCCACCCAATTCTGTTTATCCCAATAAATTATTTTTGTTATTGTTCGCGCTGGCCTGAGGTATCTGATCTGTAATGCGAAGAAATACCTATGATGGCTAGTAGATCACTGTTGATGGATAGGCCTGGCTTCTAGGCCTATTTTTTTAATTTATATGTTATATCTTATATATATATATATATATATATATATATATATATATATAGTAATAAGAATAATTATATTAATATGTGTTTGATACAACTATAAATATGGAGGGTAGTACTAAGTACTATCCGGTTAAGGCATGACAAAAGCTCAATGCAAATGTTCAAGTGTTTTACTGAGCCGAGATACAAAGTGTTATAACGATCAAATGTTAGATTAGAACATTTATTTGCTGACAATTGTTTCTTGCAGAGGGATGTCTGGATTCATCGGAGCATAGGGAATGTCGAACCATGTAACTAAAATCCTAGTCATTTAGAACATTTTGGGTACATACTCTCTACTTAGACTCTAAAAAATATAAACCTTATCATAAACCTAATGAAACACTTTGCTTTGTTAATACCACCTCTAACCCCCCTAAATATGTATTGACCTCAATCATTAAAAGGGTATCTAATAGAATATATAGTCTCTCTTACAACGAGAATACATTTAATCGTAACTCCCAATACTATAATGAAGCTCTAGCCCGTTTCGGCCATAGATATACAATTAAATATAAACCTAAATCGTCAACCACCCATAGACAACCCAATATAATTTCACACAACATGGCCATGCAAAAAATTGAATATGATCATAGTATTGAAAATCCCCACTCCTATACAAAGGGCATCACAAAAGTTAAATCACACCACAACAATAAACCTAAGAAAAACCAAAAAAAAAGATATAGATAAGAAGGAACCTAACACCACACTAAAGATTAGTATGAATAACAACCAGAATAGAAGAAGTAACACATTTTTTAATCCTCCGTTCGACTTAAATGTATCAACAAACATACCTAAAGCTTTCCTCTAACTCTAGAAAAATCTTCCCAACTAACCATAAATACCACAACCTATTTAACAAAAATACAATTAAAATCTCCTACTCCACCACACCTAACATAGCAGACCATATAGCCAGCACCAACAAGAGAAATATTTAAATGTTCTTCAAATTACACCAAAGTAATAATGCCCAGCATAGAAATAACCTCAACAATAACACAATACAAGACCATACCGCAAGTCATACTAATAATACTACTACTAATAATAATACTTACCATAATCATAATACTAAAAGTAGAAACAGAAACAACCACTCAAATGCATACCCCCTTAACCAGTATACTAGTTAGCAAAACAATTGTAATTGTAGACCTAACAAGACATGCCCATTGAATAAGAAGTGCCTTATCAAAGACATTATCTACTCCGGTACTGTTAACCGCTAATCACATCTCGAAAGTATATATAGGCTCAACATCCAATAGTTTTAAGACCAGATATAATTCACACCTTGATTCGTTCAGAAACCCTAAACTTAGCAACATAACCTCACTATCCACATACATACACTCATTAAAATCAAGTAATACGCCATACACCTTAAAATGGGAAGTGATAGCTAAGGCCACTCCATATAGACCACCTAACAAATTCTGTAACCTTTGCATCCTCGTGTCTAGAAAAAATATTCACTCTAATCTTAGCCTGCTAAATAGGAAATCCGAGATCTCATCCACGTGTCCACATTACCATAGATTCTCGTTCCGCTTCTTTAAACCTAGTAACTAATATTAATAATAATAAACATAAAAATAAAGACCAATGTCGGAGATAACACTAGACCACCACATTTTAATTCATCCAAGTAGACCTTCATGAATATAGGACTACACCTTAATTAAAAACCACACTAACCTATATAAGTCAATAAATACCCCTTGTTTGATCTCTTACCTTATCCAATTAAAATATTTAAATAATATAGACACTCTAATATAATCTCAATATACAACACCAACTAAATAGCAGACAACTCTGTATATAACACCAATTACTCCAGTATATATTATGCAACTACTATCCTGTCATAAAAAAACTTCAACTCCCTCTACACAATCTGTATATATATAGATGTATATATATATATATATATATATATATATATATATATATATATATATATATATATGAACATATATATATATAGATGTATATATATATATATATATATATATATATATATATATATATATATATATATTTATATACATTCTCACACATATATATATATCTTATATTAGATATACATATACTATGTAAAAACTATCTAGTTATAATAAAATAATTTAAAAAATGTTTTTAACACCCTCCACACAAGTTTAAAAGATAACTATATAACCAATAATATTTTATATACTCTATAAATATTAATTTATAACACTACTACAATGCTAAAACAACCCTTAATTTATCAACAACCTTAATTACCTCCCTTTGTTATTAACTCCCTTTACAACTTTCTGTGTAAACTCGTAAAATTAAGCAACCTAACGGTTTACCAACAGCTTGATAACGGTTAATACAAACCCTAGAAAATATAATTTGTAGCTAAAAAATGCATAAGATAATATACCTACAATAACAACATGGCCAGTAATTCGGAGGAATTTACATTTAACAAACAAACATCAATTGACTATAAACGACTCAAAATAATCCCATGGTTAATAGCTGGGATTTACAAACAACATATACACATATATACGAACAACAACAAAAATACACTTGAATGAAAATCACATATCCAACTATATGACGTGCTTTGCATTACACTTTATATAACAAATACCTGCATTATCACCACATGCCTCTCTAACACATTGCACACTATATTAAACATTTATAACTATTATAACATGATTTAACACCCCACACAAAATAAGTTTATTTCAACTGCATTATAACTCTTTCCTCATACATGCCTTATTGTCTGTATTGACTCCCGCATTGTACACCAATCGTCCTTGCTTGTAACTTTTTTGCCTGTATTTTATTTTTTTTGCTTGTGCTTTTTGCTTATACATATTACACTTTCAACCAGTAATTATGCTTTTTCAAGCAGAACCTCTTTTCAAATCCTGACTATCCACATGATGCCTTTGACACTAAAAACAATTATGTACCCTAAATGTTCTAAATGACTCGGATTTTAGTTACATGTTTCGACATTCCCTATGCTCCGTTGAATCCAGACTTACCACTGGAAGAAACAATTGTCAGCAAATAAATGTTCTAAACTAAAATTTGATCGTTATAACACTTTGTATATATATATATATATATATCAAGTGAGAATATTTTAGAAACAACGAGCGAGTTTGAAATTATAAATGTCAGCTATCGCCGTATTTTGACTAAAGTAATTAAAGAAAATTATTTAGCCTGATAGTGGGGTTAAGAACCCTCGGAGAAATGGAAAAAAGATGAGTATTGACGTAGATGGGAGTCGAAACCACAGCTTTGGTTATCCAGACCACTGTGCTACTATTACACTAACACATCACCCGCCTTTTCCCATTCAAATTAGAAGCTATATTATTCGCAACTGTAAATGTCAAGTGAGAATATTTTCGAACAGCGAGCGAGTTTGAAATTATAAATGTAAGCTATCGCCGTATTTTGACTAAAGAAATTAAAGAAAATTATTTAGCCTGATTGTGGGGTTAATAACCCTCTGAGAAATGAAAACGATGTGTATTGACGTACATGGGAGTCGAACCCACATCTTTGGTTATCCAGACCAATCCAGACATTAATGATGTCTGTAGTACTGGTGGTGGTCGTGGTGGTGGTGGTTGTGACACTGTTATTGTTCCTCTTCAGAGCACCGTCTAAATCACTTTCTTGACGTACCTTTCTTTGGAAAAATTCCCTCCCACCGCTGGAGTTGGAAGACTGTGTAACATCAATTTGTTTAATAAATAAATAAATAAATAAATAAATAAATAAATAAATGACAAAACATGTTATAACATTTCATATTTAAAGTTCATATATTTGGGCCTAAGGCCCTAATATTCTGGGAAGTCGCTTTTTCTGGGCAAATGCACCATTTTATCAAAAGTTTTAATCAAAACTCCAATATTAATGGATGTACTAAAACAAGCCTTTTGTAGCGTAAACATCCATGGCGTATCGGTCAAAATCAAGCAATAATAATTGTTTCTACAGTTGGCACAAGGCCAGCAAATACCCAGTCCATTACTATTACTTTATTTTATTGACCCCGTAAGGATGAAAGGCAAAATTAACCTCGACGGGATTTGAACTCAGACCGTAAAGGGACGTAACTATGCATGGTATCCGACCCTCCATCGATACAGTTAATTCACCGCAATAATAATGATAATGTTTCTACTTTTGGAACAAGGCCAGCAATTATACGAGTGCATTGCTGGTACTTTATTTTATCGAACTCGTAAGGATTAAAGGGAAAGTTAACCTCGGTGGGTAAATAATAATAATAGCAACTAGCTGACCACAGGGATATCTATGCTTGAATTAAGAAAAAAATAAATATTAAATATAGATCAACACATTTTAACATTTATGCATATACGTTATCTCTACACACAGAAACACGCCCTCACGCTCTCTCCTTTCCCTAAGGCAAACACACTCTTAGAATCCGCTTTCCTGCGTAAACATAGTTTCACATGAAATATACAACAGCTCTACTAATATAACACGTTTGCAAACAGACACAAATACACACACGAACTCACACACATCCACACACACACACACACACACACACACACACACATATATATATATATATATATATATGTGTGTGTGTGTGTGTGTGTGTGGGTGTGTGTGTGTGTGTGTGTGTGTGTGAGTTGTGTGTATATTTGTGTGTATATTTGCAAACGCATTATATCAGTAGATGTATATATATACATGTATATATATATATACCTTTACATATATATATATATATATACACACATGTTAATATATATATATATATATATATATATATATATATATATATATGTGTGTGTGTGTGTGTGTGTGTGTCTGTGTATACTTACATACATATGTGTATATAGGTATATACTTACATACATGTGTGTGTGTACGAATGTATGTGTAAGACGAGGGCTGATCTTGACGTTTGCATAACCGACATTGATACACCACACATAAAATATTGAGATATTATCATTCTTTTATCAAACATAAACAGACGAATGAAATGAAAGGTAATTATCACAAAGTAATTTCAAGCTGCAGAAAAATACGAAAGCACCTACCAAAATAAGAATATCTTATCTTGTAACGACATCAAATCTACACTACACCTAACGGGCTGTAGTTCCGAAGTTCTCTAGTGCTAGATAAAATTGTTTTAACTATCAAACTTTAATTTGATATTCCTTTCAAATTGTTAGTGATATCAGAAAGTAATTGAAATCTATTCCTTTCATGTGTTACCTCAAAGAGAATCATCAAAAGTTACTTGTTTAGTGAAAAGCAATTTGAAATGTGAATCAAGGTCTTATCGTTTTGGGGGGGTATTTTTCAATGATATTTTCACTTAATTTAACATATGTTAAATTTGTTTATGTACACCTTCTCTGAACTCTTACTGTATATAACATCAAGATGTTTAAATGTCCAATTTCTACATACATCACTTGTTTAATGGAATTCCGCTTACCAGAGAGGCCACGTTAATATCCATAAGGTATAGAAATCTCATTATATAATTGTTTCTACGTCATGCATATATAATCGATTTTGTAAACTTTCTCTCTACTTTGACCTATTGAATAACAATTCCGATTAGTAGAGACAGTAATGCCAAGCAATCGGCGGTAACATTAAGAAGACATTATTAGATGATCGGTGCTGTCCGTTTCTTTCATTCTAGTCAGGGAAATACGCATCAGCAACATATTAGACTGAATCAATGTTGTAGATTTCTGTCTTTAGCAATACCTATTACATTCATACATCTATATATATAACAGCCATACACATATATCTATCTAACTATCTATATGTTTGTCAGCCTGTCTGTCTGTCTTTCTCTCTCTCTCTCACTCGCTCTATCTCAGCGCACGCACACACACACACATACACGCACACATACAAACACACATACGCCACACACGCACACACACACTCACACACATATATATATATATATAAAGTTAAATAGTCTCAGAAACCCACAATTAGACAAACGTGGTGAGCACGACAACACAGCTGATATGACCAAAACTCGACAGAAATCGCTCGAGGTCATTCAGAGAGTGTTCCTCCAAAAAGTGTGGGAAGGCTGTAGATAGGATTGCATATATATATATATATTGGCCAATTCTCTCTCTGCTAATAGTATGATGTAGCCCTGTACAACCTGCGCCATGTTCGGGTGGTCAGCAACTAAACCAGCTCCTCCACCAGACCCTATGATGGCAAGGAGGGTATGTGGAAACCGGCTGCACCAAAACAAGAGCTGTTAAAAGTCGTATGAGCTCCACAGATTCAACGAGCATCCAACCAAATTATGGGTGAAATAGCTTCACCAACCTGCAATTGGTCAAGCGTGGTGACAGTTTAACCTCCATGACAATAACATATGCGATCCTCATAACTGCCCTGATACGTTGTCTTCGCTTGTCACTGGACACACAGCTTCGGTGATGAAATGGGTGCTATACATGTAGCACAGGAGTGTAACATTGTCATCCTTATGTGTATATATTTCTCCAAAAGTCCATCAGTGATGAGGTGTGCAGTTACGACCGGTTAGAAGCACATAGTCACAAATTTGCATATGGACAGCTCGAGTTTTATCCTGACCTCGCTGCACTATTAACCGGAACCGCGACATACTTCGGTGGAGGTTTGAGCGTCTAAGCAAAATGTTGGGGGATGAACTGCTCACCCGTTCCACGTGCTTACCTAAACAAAGCCTATCCAGACATCAAACAGACACACATTCTGTGGTGGTTAATAATAGCATGGCATAAACCAAGATATATATGTATATGTATAAACCAACTCTCGTCATAAATGTTATTTCAAAATATACATTAATTCTTCATAGGTACTTAAAGAACATTTTTTCCGCTGTTGCTTCGTTTCAAAACTCTTGCAACACTTTGTTCATACTTCGTATTTTATTTAGTATAAATTGCAAATTAATCTATCAGAAACAATTTTTATTAATTTTACATTTTTTAATTTTCGATGGATTGCATGTTAATGTGTCGCGTTCTACTAATCAAATGTACGAATATTCTATAAAGCAATTGATTAATTACGATTGATTTATTAAGTGACTGGAAAGAACGATGTCGTCTGCAAATAGCATGCTTTCAAGGAAAGCTATGATATAGTGATATAGTTATCAATGTTTGCAACATACATCAGATTCCTTGAACGAAAATTTATTATAACTCATAAAGACTCTTACATAGATAATGTCACGCAGATTCGATTGCAGAATTAGGGAAACTGTCACAAAGGCCGAATCGTCACCAATCAAAATATCAGCAATAACAATGACAATATTATTAGTGACCAAATCTTAATTCCTGCAATTGATCATTTCCCCTAACATGCAAAATAACTTAGTATAAACAATAACGTGGACAAATACGCAAATAGACACAATATAACAAACAAACAAATAAACACACACGCACACAAACACATTCACATATAAGGCTAGACTGACATATATAGAAACACAGGCCGACTTCGTTGTTTCCGTCTATATGTTTTGCAAGTCTTATATCTGAATAATCCCAGTAGACTGTAATTAAGTTTTTGAAAGATTACGCATTATTTATGTTTTCTACACAGAATCAATGACGAATTAACATCTGTCCACAACATTCATTAAATGCTTAACTATTTATTATAAATAAACTACAGAAAGTGAAAACTGTGTTGTTGATAAATAAATAGTCTTGATATTGGTAAATAAATGTTACCGTGTCATAAATGTTTATATGAAATACCATATATTAATATACATAAAGAAATATAAATGCTTCAGTTATTTCCTTTGGGGGTTTAGAAAAGTATAAAAGATATTTGTGGCCATTGAAATCTTTATCTGCAGAGTATATATGCAGTCAAATAACGGTTTATGATTTAAGCACAAGGTCAATAATTTGGAGGAAAGGGAAAGTCGATTAAATCGTCACGATATTTGAACCTTTATCATTCGACCCGGAAAAGATGAAAGGTAAAGCTAACCTTGGTGGAATTTGAACTCAGAACGTAAAGGAACATAATTATTCCACACAGCATGTTATACGAGGTTCTATGTATACTGCCAAATCCCACACTTTATTTAATAAACAATAAAATATTTTGATTGTACCCGCCTCGTAAGCACAAAACCAATTAGAAATACAGAATCTTCAATGTAGGGACATGGTGCGTTTTAATATATATCAATACAACGTACTTTGTGGTCGAGTGGACGGCGACGAAAGAAGCTTCCCTACTTCATCCTGGTGTGGTGAGTGGGCTAACTGTCAGGAAAGCAGTACAGAAAACAGGAGTCAAAATCATCCATCACATCTATAGTTTAAGCCTCACAAACCTGCAATCTATCTATCTATCTTATCTATCAATGTATATATATATATATATATATATATATATATATATATATATATATATGAATGTATGTATAGTATATTTGACAATATACCGTATTTTTAATTAAACACATTTAGAAGACCATACGCTATCGGGTTTAAAGTAGTGACTATGTCACTTACTTCTTTTCGGCGAAAGAAAGGAGAGGAGCTACTTATCTATCTGTCTATGTTTCCGTGAGGGCATGTGTCTGTGTGATTGTCATTGTTTGTTTGAAAGATATCTACGAGCTCCAGTATTTTAGGCCTTACCTGTGAATCATGTTGAGAATGATCTCAAATTATTGTTATATTTGATTGAATTATAAGTAATCTTGACTCAAACACTTTGGAACAGATTCGGATGCATGCAAACACGCACACATACACAGGCATCCACGCGCGCGTGCACAGACACACACACACACACACACACACACACACACACACACACACACACACACACACACACACACACACACACACACACGCAGGCACACACACACACGCGCACACACACACACACACACGCACACACACACAAGCATACATACATTCACATACATACACTCACACTCACACACACACCTGCCCGCGTCGCCACAGAAGTACACATATATACATCTATTGTGTCCAGATTTACATTCTGAACACACCTTAATACAGAATCCAAGTATACTTTGGCATTTCATTCCAATCCATTGCATTTCATTTAACGTTGACAAAGTAGAATTAATTATCACTATATTTTGCTCATGTTTGCTTAATTATTCAGTTAATTATTACACACCCCATACAGATTAATAAACTCCCCCCCTCATATAAATATATATATATATATATATATATATATATATATATATATATATATATATATTAGCAATATTGTATTGCAATTGCGTATTCATTTCTCGTTAACAATCCATAAAATAAATATTCATTAACAGTAATTAAAAATAGTGAAATAGCTCATCTTAAATATTATGTGAATATAAAATTGCGAATAGAATATAAATTATGTAAACAAACGCAGTTTCGCCATGAAATACACTCATTGAAATAAATTAAAGTAGGATTAAAAAATAAAATGGTTAATTCTGTTCATTACTCAATATATGCAATGTATTCTATTTTCTCTCTTTATACACATAGTCTGACTTTAATATCATTCAGATTTTTGCTTTCAAATCAAACTGATTCTTATAATTCCCGGATCGATAACATAGAAGTGGTGTTATCATTAGCAATATTAGCCAGCGTTGTGGATTGGCTGAATTGAGAAAGAATCGAACAACATAGTATGGCCTATTTAGTTACGCATTCTATGTACTGAAATCATATCTCAACGTTGTTAAAGATGTCTATCAGCTACTGAAATTGCAGAAATAAAGCACCAGTAAAGTACTGGGGTGTATATAATCGACTTACCTTCACTTAAATTGCTGGTTTAGTGATAAAGTTAGAAATCAATTTCATTAGTATTATATTAGTCATAGAAGAGAAATAATTGTTAGTTATCTGTTTGGCTACAATTAAAAGGGTTAATATCTATGTGAATTGCCGTCTATACACACAAGATAAAATAAATATTAAAGCACTGAATTATGAATATAACTAAAGGAAGAGGCGTAAAATGCAGCGCAGAAAGTAAATATGAACATAGCAATTAACCTGAACGAAAAATCGATAATTAATCATTCCTTAATTCAATTTATTCGGTGGATTACGAGCCAAAAATATTACTATGAATATTATTATTACCATTATTATTATTTGAAAGTTACTTTCAGTTCTGCTTCTTTCCCATATTATGCCGAGTGTCAATCTGACATCTGATGCAACAATCTTGTAACACACACGCTTTACAATGGATTGCCATACAAATGTTGCCATAGGGGCATAGACAAACAAAGGTATTCAAATAGATAATGCCCTTCACAGTATATGAATAGTGCCATTCAGCATTATTTTCTGTATATCTTGCAGAGAACGTTTTCCAGTTCCCATTTTTATCATTCCGTCTACACCGACAATCAATGGTATTGTATAGTCTTACAGATACCACATTTTCTCAATTTCAATTATCAGATCTTTATATTTATTAAACCTTATGAACACTTTCTTGGAGATATCACGATCTAATGGAAGGCTCTTGTCAATTCAGGGGCATGTTTTCTTATTATGGTCTTTCACAATTATATCAGCTCTGTTAGCCTTGATCATTATGTCGGCTTTCAAAGGTACTTCCCATGATAACATGACTTTATCGCCTCTTGTTAAGCAACTGGGTGATTGCTGTCCCATTTTGATCCTTTTCTATACTATAAAACATGCATATAACCCAGTGTAAATATTGCTCTTAATGTTCCTGCCACGTTTTATATTCCTGGCGAGCTAAAAGGTTGCAGCCTGAAACCAAGTGGTCAATGGTCACAACATGGTCATCGCAGAATCGATATTTTGAGTCATGTAATTTCAGATCATATTAGCTCCAAAGTTGTTCCTTGAAAATGACTGGCCGTGTGCAGCCAAAATTAAGCACTCCCTCTCTGCTTTCATCCCATAACTCCACTGATAGGTGAGAGGTTGCTCCAAATCAGGTTCTATGTCATGGAGCTGACAATGCCCATGCAGTGGTTGTTGTCCCATTTCGTACACATTCCCGTTGCAATTCATGCTTGGCCAACATATTGATGTTCTTTGCCGCTTTAATTGCATAATCAACAACATTTTCACCTGACATACGTGAGGACTACGTGCTCTACTTACCTTAAATCCCAACTCAGCACCACATGAAAATTGTAGCTAACGCGGCGATCGGCAGATATGGAAGTTCGGTGAGACATGGATAAATGATTACAGCTGATCTGAGCATAGTGTAACCCCAATAGATGGCAATGAAAAACCTGTGTGAAATTAAAGAATAACAACCTGCCCTCTCCTATATTAATCATCATAAGCTGAAATCCAGCTACAATTTATTGTCCTGAAGTGCTCGTAGTTTATACAACAATATCCATCTTTTTTTATTATTACGTCAATCATTGCTAATCTATTTCTTATGGGCAGTAACGAAAACTACAACAATCTCCAAACGGCTCGTTTTGACTGTAATTCTTACTCTACTGATTTACAACATTCAAATTGGCTTGAATTTTATGAATCTGGAGATGTGAATAGTATACTTCAGAACATCCGGAATTCAATATGGGTGGCATGTGCAGCATCAGTACCACCTAAGCAAAAGCACCATCCAAAAATTGCAATTTGGGTGACTGCAGCTGTCTGACTGGCCAGGAAAGAATGAAATGATGCTGAACCAACATACAACCTACAGCGATCAGCGGTTAATAGAAAAAAGTGCAGTAGATGATCTTACTATCTCCAGCAGGTGGCAAAACTGGCAGTGCTCGAATTTGAACAGCGTATTGCAACCAACCCTGAGGGCAAAGTGTTCTGGCATATGCATGTTAAAGGCAGGGACACCACTCTCCAGTTGGTCCTCTTCACAATCCCCACACATGCGGGATTACTGACGATCCCAAAGAATTCGTAGAACTTATTGCTGAAGCTTATGCAGGCAAGTTTGCAGTTGAAAATCAATTAGTGCCATCTCCACCGCATCTGATATCAAATTCTATATCAGCTATGGAATTTACAGCTGCAATGCTGCAATGCCACCTCAATATATAGCGCAAATATGACTCTCCACTTAATGGTGTTACATACATGCTTGTCGAAAGTGGTGGGTACTTTCGCCTGCACCAGCTTTCAATCTTCTTCCAATTCTGCGTGTTACACCAGAACAGTGGAAAACTGCCAGTCTCATTCCTCTGTTTTAAAAGGGTGATCGAACGTCACCTATCAACTATCGTCTAATCAGTCTTACTTGCTGATGGAGTCCAGTATCAGTGAAACACTCTGGACGTTCTAGAAGTCTCACAGCCTACTCCAGCTCTCACAATCAGGATTTATCCCTACTTCCAGCTACTGTGTTCAACTCATCGTGTTTCCTGAAGATATAACCCGAATCAATGATAGCGACTCATGACTGAATGTTATTTATCTTGCCTTTGCTAAAGCTTTTAATGCTGTGCCACACAAAAGGCTTAAGGCAAAACTCTCTGCAATGGATGTTAGAGATGATATTTATAACTGGTTGAAAGACAGCATTTTTCTTTCCTACATAATCGCTGAACACCTTAATAAGTCAATCCAATTCGCTGTCATTTCTGGCATTCAGTTTCAAGACATCCATATAAAACAAATGATTTATGGTTTTACTGCGTATTCTGTAGCCATATTTTGTTTGGTTGAACGCTAGAAATAGAGGTGTGAGTATAATGCAAAATATCAGAGAAGAAGACGAATTCCTTAGAAAAATACCACAGTTAATACTTATGTTGCTCGAATTTATATTTGCACCACCATGTGACAATGATGGAGTTCATTCCATATAACATGTTGTAGTTGAAGACGTCTGGAATTACTGGTGAAATTTTCAGAAAAGGCAATCTTTTCAAATGCGTTTGTATAACCAGTCCAAGCAGTACAACATTTTCTGCTTGTTATTACAGTTTAGTGAGATGTTGATATTTGCAGCCGTATGACCGACAGCGAGAGCCTTTCTTCTCGACAGCGAACATATTACTTTCATCTATAAATGTTTCTGTTGTCTCAGTCAAGATTGAGGTGAACATTTTGTATGAGGAATGAAGGTCCAGATAGGACGAATAGTTTTTGGAATGTTTGTTTCTGTCGATTTTGGCACAGAATATGCTGTCTTCTGCAAATCAATCAGACATTTTCTCAGAGTTGTGCATAATTTCGTTATAATATTTTGCTACTTACGTATCATGGATAGCAGATAGTGATTTCCATTTCTTGGCTTTCTTTAATGCTATATCAAGTTCTTCCATAGATATGTCTTGTCAAGATTGCATTTCTAAATTGTTTTATGTTTCTCCCATGTTCTTCATCCATTCTGCATTCGCATGATGAGATATTTCTGTACTCCATACTGTTTTCCCAAATCTATAAATTTCACGAATTGAAGGGGATTCCTTTACTTGAATTCTCTGTGTTCCTATTTCCCAGTAAAACCTTTTTGCGTCTGACATAAAACGCGTATTTTGCTTGTAAAAACCTATTTCGCTCCAAATATTCAGATTCCTTGAGTTTTCAGCTGTACTTTCTTTTTTCAGGATTTCTCTGATTGATGGAATATCAGGTTTTATTTGTTAATCCTTTTCCTTCATTTTTTTTATTTGATAGATTTCTCTGCATATATTTCATCCAGGATTGATATTTCTCCCCTCATCATTTTAATGTGTTTTTCTCATTTTTTCATTTATCAGAGTTGTTTATTGAGTGTGCTGTGATGTTATCGCATTTTCCTTAACACATTTCCTTTCTATTACCGTTCTGCTGCATAAATATCGTCATTCAGTTCTCATATATCAGGCTCCATCACTTCAATTATTGCTATAACAGCCGGATTTCCACTTCTTATGTCTTTTATTCTGGTTGTTGCATGTCTATTTTTGGAAGGAATCCCTTTCACCCTTACATTATTTTTATTTTTCGAAGTTCATTGGAGATATCCACAGCCATATTGTCAACCTGTCTTTCAACTTGAACTTAGCTCTATTGTGTTTTTGATACTTTCAATTTTCTCTGAAAGCTCTCCAATACGTTTTGTAGTTTCTCTTCCATCACATATATTTGCATCTCTTTTTGATATTGGTATTCTCAAATCTGTTTCAACATTCTTCTCCATTTCATTTCATTTTACATGTCAGTCTCCTATTTCTAAACTATATTTTCTTAAATTTGTAAGTTTTTTTTCTTCCAGGTGTGGTCTCATGTTTGGATTTATTTCTGAAAGAATTTGCCGTAAGTTTTGATATCAATGGTTTGCCCAATCAGTAATAGAATGCGTGTATCACTTGTTTATATCTTCTCCATTCCATTTGATATGTTGAGAGTTAGTCCTCCTTGCGGTCCTGTAATTCGAAGGCTTGGGTTGAGATTTTTCTTGTTCAAGTGACGATTCAAAACCGTGTCTAGTGAAGAGCAACCCTACAGCTATAGTTTTAACATTTTTATAGCTCTATCTGTTCGCCATTTTCAAAAATACGTGCAGCTTATGAGAAGTTATTAGTTTAAAAAGTTGTGAAACAGTCTTTGTCTTCTTCATCTCCGACTGAAAGTGTTTCCGGTCATGTAGGCAATAACCTATCCAAATGTTGTAAGCAATAAAAATACAATAGCCGAAATAAGAAAAATTAATTCAACATAAACTCTCCACCCTCACAAACCCTCTGTAGCTCGGATTCTTCACCTTCTTCTTCTTCTTCTTCGTATTATCATAATTATTTTTTCCATTATTATTTTTATTGCGCATCGTTATTGCTTTACCAACGACAGCTCTGTGTACCTTAGGTGTGAGAAGTGTAGTTTTTGCTGATGTTGTTTCTATTGTATTGATATTACTTCTTGCAATATGTGTGCAGTGCCTAGTAGTGCTATCTTTTGTATGCTGTATATATTGTTAAAACCTGGGGTTTGAGCTATGTATTTGTCTTTGTGTGCTTTTAGAATTCCTAGGGCACTTATTATTATAGGTATTGTTTGGCTTTCATCTCTCTGATTCTATGTATCAGTATATCCCAGAGAATGGTTGCTTTCATATTCTCTGAGACTTTTTCTGGTGTGTGTTTGCACCATAGTTTTTATGTTGGTATTTCATAGTGCGGGCCTAATTTCCATTGTATGAAGATCCCAACTCATGCCTTTGGATATATTAGTTTTTGGCTAGAACTGGGCATCTAGACGCTATGTGGTTTATTCTTTCTCCACATATTCTACAGTTACTAACAGTGCTTTGTTACATTATGTACTTCTGGTAGTTTCTAGTAGGTAGACTAGTCATGCGCTGCAATTAGAAATATTTCCCTCTTAGCTTTTAGTCCAGTGCTTTGAAGTCAATGCTGTGTGTGTTTTTTTGTCTACTTCCTTTCTATTTAGTTTTTTAATGGGAATAAGCCATGTAAGGACTTCTCTTGCCATCGTTTTAATATGACATTCTTGATGTCGGTTTTCAATTTAAATTTTATGTCTTTCACACTTTCTGCTGTAGTGTTTTCTTTGTTTTCATTTTCCTCATAATTATCTCTTAGTACAGGTTTTGATTTGAAATTTTTGTCATCCTTGAATACCGAAAACAGTTTTTTGTTTCGTGGCTATTTGTATTAGCTTTCCTTTGTTTTTTATTAGGTATTTTTGTAGACCTACAATAGTTATTTTATAAGAGATTTCTAGTTCCATAAGGCCCTTTCCTCCTTGGGTTCTTGATAGGTATAATATTTCTATGTCTGATTTTGGAAGGTGTATTCTAAATGCGGTCATTACTTTTCTTGTTTTTTTTCTTCTATTCCAGCTAGTTCTTTTAGAGTCCATTTCAATGTTAAAGCTGTAGCTCATTACTGGGACTGCTAAAGAGTTGATGCCAATCACCTTATTCTTTGCAATTAGTTCAATTTAGAATATTAACCTATTTTCATTCATCCGTCTGTGTTGAAACTTATCTAGTTTGTTGATTCCTAAGTATCTGCATGTCTGATTTGGATCTAGTTCTCTTATTTCTGTTTCTTTATCTACCATGATATTATTGCTTTTTAGTTTCCCTCTCTGCCGTAGCACATTTTTCTAATCCACATGTCATACCTATTACGTTTGTGAATCTGTGTAAAGTTTGTAGCAGTGTTTAGAGTTGTTTATCATTTGTAGCATACAGCTTTCGGGATTAGGGAGTGCTTTTCTCGTGATGTGGGAAACAGAATGTTAAACCCATATCAAATCTTTTAAAGCGGTTCCCCAAAGAAAGTCCAACAAATAGTGAGGTTGAACCACCCGAACTCCACAAGTCCACGAGAGGTGACTTGGCCATTTTCCTCACTTTTAGCATGCCAAGATGGCCATTTTAATAGGGGGGTGTTTTAATGTCGATGGCCTGGGTTCATCCTGGAAGCAGGTTCGCCTGCTGAACGACCTCAGTTGACTAGATACGGATGCGACTGCCATCGGTGTGACCAGGGTTACCGACTTGCGTTGCTTGGACGAAAGAGGTTATTTGGTGGACCCGATGGAAAGGACTGACGACAGATACCTTTCACTTCGGCCAATCCCTCATCGACATTTTCAAGTTTAACTTGGGATGGTAGGTGAGGGTGGAGAGAGAAGTACTGCATCCCAGTACATTTGTTAAAAGGTGTGTGAATGTGGCGAGAATAGCCCGCGTTATACTCTGAACATGTACCTGTAGACTAATTAATTTGAGGGTGAGAAAGGTGCCCATCCCGGGTGACTCATGTACAGCACTGGTCATGAATCACCCGACGCCTGGAAGCTGGTGGTTATCACTCCTATTTGGACATTTTCATTTTTGTATTTTTCTTGTTTATTGTTATTGTTTTAATATTGTTTACTCGCTTTTTGTGTAAACCCCCGCTGTCCCCCTGTATTGTATTGTCTTCTACATGTCGGCCCTTGTGGCCAATAAATGAAACAATTATTAGTATCATTATTATTATAGGATGGTGGATTAGCAGTATCGGCAGAGTGTCGGTTAAATATTTTTGCAGCATAGATTTACCGCCCTTTACTTTCTGAGTTCAAATCCCGCCGAGTTTAGTTTACCCTTTCCTGATTACGTGGTCGATAAAGTAAAGCACCAGTAATGTACTGGGGTCGATTTAATCAATTTCCATTCCTTTCAATTGCTTGCCTTGTGCCCTAAGTAGAAACAATTATTATTATCATCGTCATCATAATATCTTCCTCATCATTAAATCCTCCTCTTCACCATTCACCATTATTGCTTCTTTACATGCTGTCAATAATTTCCAGATCTAATATTTCGAAAAACTAAAAAAGGCAAAACATTCGATGATATAATCGAATTTTGTTACAAAATTAAACCATGTTCTAAACAATTCTATAAAACGCGGAATTTCCATGCGTCATGCTGATATTATTATATTGCATTCGGAATATTAATGGATTAGCAATATTCGTTAGAATGTCGGACAACATTATATGTATATTTCTTGGATTTTCCTTTCTGAGTTCAAATATCACTAAGGTCAAATTTGCTTTTCTACCTTCCAGTGAAGAACTGGGGTGATTCCATTGTCTACATTCGCTCCATCGCAATAAACATAATATTTTAGTTTTATTGACAGTTTACAAGAAATTAAATGGACTTCTGTCTATATGAAGATTATTATTCCTGTTTTCGATGAATGGAACATTCTACAATTTAAAGTATCGTCTACACCTGATACAAGTTTCAAGAGGATTCAGGCTGTTACTCTGTTGAAAAAAAGGGGGAAACCAGTGAGTGAGAAATAGAAAGGAATAAGTAGCAGGCAATTGGAGTCATATTCTAATTAGCATTAGATGTAAATAAAAAAAAATCCACTAAACTGCGACACCTTCTCCGCCTCCGGCTTAGTCGCTTCCGCCACAAACCCCGGCATCACGGCCCGCCTCGCAGAAGAACATAAAATAAACAAATACCGGGGTTTGTTCAGCCGCTTCTTTTTAGCACCAGTCACTGTCGAGAACTCAGGCGTACTTGGACCCCGTACTGCCGAACTCCTCCGCAAGATCGGAACGCCGACGGGCCGTCTGAGGAGGCAGCCACGCGAGGTTGGGTGGCTGTTGCAGTGGGTGTCACTGGCCATCATCCGAGGGAATGCTTTTGCCGTCTTGTTACTGGGGTGCAAAGCCAATCACCCTCTCCCTTCACGCCCGAGCTCTTGCCGCCCCTCTCCTCTCGTTCTTTTTCGTCTTTCTTTCTCTCTTTTTCTCTATATTTCCCTATATTTTCTCCCCGGGCCCTTATTTTAATATTGCACCTTGATAGTTGTCATTATTTAAAAATAAATAAGGGCGGTGGATTGGCAGTATCGGTAGAGTCGGACACCATGCTTTACAGCATAGATGTACGGCCCTTTACGGTCTGAGTTCAAATCCCGCCGATGTTAACTTTACCTTTCATCCTTACGAGGTCGATAACATAAAGCACCAGTAACGCACTGGGATCGATTTAATCGACTTTCCCCTACCCCCGAAAAGAAATTGTGTCTAAACTAGAAATCAATATTTTAAAATAAATACATTTCGTAATATATGGAAACCATATAACAGTATAAATTTAAACATTAAGAAATAGTTATGTTATTTATTATTGTATTTGAACTAACGTCGATGTTTAATAGGTGAAGAGCATTTTAAACAACACTAACGATAATCGAGGTTTCAAATTTAGTTAGAAAGCGAAACATTTCGGGGCGAAGAAGGTAGAGAATATGCAGCTATAATTTCTGGTGCCTTAATTTATCAACTTTCGAATGATGAAATACAAAAGTGACCTCAGATGATTTTGAAAGAATATAATGGAATGTAGCGCATTTGTAATTCATCCGATGCTCTAACGACTTTGCCACCCCACAGCCAATCACAAATAACGACAACAGCAAAAAAACTTAATAATAATAATATTAAGGATTCCAGGCCAGCAATTTGGGGTGGAGAAAATCGATTAAGTAGAGGCCCATTGCAATTCTGGGGCTTTATTTTATACACTAATATTAATGATAATAATTATACTTATCTCTTTATTGAATACAAGGGCCTACATATAGGAAACACACACACACATTTATATATATACATACATACATGTATATATATATATGTATACACATATATGTATATATATATATATAAATATATATATGTATATATATACATGTATATATATATGTACATATATATATATATATAAATATATATATATATGTACATATATATATACATGCATACAATACAGAGAGGAAGAAGGAGAGAGACAGGCAGTGAGAGGGAAAAGTGAAACATCAACTTCAGGCACATGTGTAACATAATTGATTGTGTATCTATTTATCTATCTATCTTCCTATTTCTCTCTCTCTTTCCCTCTTTCTCTCTTTCTCTCTCTATATCTTTGTATATATATATATATATATATATATATATATATATATATATATATATATATATATAATACAATATATTAACACATGGAAACTATATTTATAAAACCATATTTATTTCATTATACATATTTCAAGGACACCAAAGCAAATTATGGTGCGCTTTCATCAGATAAACTATAATATAGATCAGTTTTATAAACAAATATTGACATACCCTTAAAGAATGCAATCATGTCGGTTCGAAGCTCCCGGATAGTGGGGATACTAATTTTATTATTGGTCTATTATGCAAATTAGTGTCGGAAAGGTTTAAATCCCATACATTTCCATTTGTTAATATATTGTATTTTTACTCCAAAAATGTGTTATAAAAGTATTTGCTTGTTGTATCCCAAAAAATTAAATATAACTTCTACACACACACACACATATATATATATATATATATACATATATATATATATATATATATATATATATATATATATATATATATACATATAACTGTTTATGTGTTCATCTATCACATACATATCTAACACTAACCAATGATTCTATTCTGAAAGCTGACAAACTGTCAATATAAAGACAGTAGTTTCTGAAGTGAAAATGATCTATGTTATTGACGTTTGTTCACGATGATTATTTGAATAAACGAATCTCACAACTTCACGTTCTTTAATCAACTTATTTCCTCAACATTGGTCTGTGGCGAATGTATCACACCTCACTGGTTAGTACTCTAAAATTAGGAAATGATCAAAGAAAAGTTCATAGACATCTCATAAAAGACGATGCTTCAGAGGCAACCAACCGACACGACTGATTCTTTTCATGTGTGCATTCTTTAAAGTGCATATATATATATATATATATATATATATATATATATATATATATATACAAAGTATATATATATATATATATATATATATATATATATATATACAGTATATATATATATATATATATATATATATATACATATGTGTGTGTGTGTGTTTGTGTGTGAGCATGCGTGTGTGTGTTTCCGTGTTCGTTCATGCTAGTTATGGAAATTGTCATTTATAGCACCATATATGGTTATATATAGGTTTATTCATGATTTATGTTTGTTTATATATACATACACATTCATATACACATACATATACGTGCATGTATGTGTTTGTATATGTATATATATAAGTATGTATTTATGTATGTATCCATGCATGCCTGCATTTATCTATGCATACTATCGATCTATCTATTATGTATCTATATATCTATCTATCTATCTATCTATATAAATATATATATATATATATATATATATATATATATATATATATATATATATATATATATATATTGTAACACGCAATAAATTGAGTCCAGATGCATCACTGATTTTTCGTTTTCTTTATACGACCTACACTCTACTCTGCTGAATATTGAGTATTAATTTTTGCATACAGCCTATGGAAGCCCCATAGCTACTATTATACACAATTATTTTATTCATCTAACTATCAGTATATATTTGTGCGTTTGAGTGCCTTAGTAAACACATATCACACGCGTACACGCACAATTACCAACACATATAAACACAGACGTACAGACACACACACCCACACACACGCACACATACACATACACACATATACACTCATAAACACAGACGCACACACACACACTCATATATATATATATATATATATATATATATATATATATATATATATATACTAGTTAAAGTACCCGTCCTTTGGACGGTTTAAGTAGCTTTCGATGTAGCTCATTAAACTAAACAAAGTAAATTTGAATACATAGAAGAAAAACGTATTTATGTAAACATGAAAACCTTACGCCCTATTCCAGCGAAATAATTAATATGTGAATCCGGTGTCATCCGTTATCCCAAGTAACAACATAAATCCAGTCTAGGTATAAATTTTTTTGACAACAGTAAAACATTTTGTTCAAGTACAAAGAGTAAAGTAAAATCCGAATGAGCCGAATTGTAATAATCAAAATCCCAAAACAAAATGTTTGACAACATCAAAAATAAGTTCCTATTGTATTGACGAAAGAGAACTCTTGTCTTACTTGATCACAAAAATTGACACAAATAACCGAAATTTATTAATGTCTCTAAAGGCCCCAATATAGTTTTTTGAAAGCCTTTGTATATTATGTAGAAGTTTTGTGCAAGTAGAAGCTCTGTAAAAATGTTCAAAAAAATCACATGAATGGTTTAGAATATATGAGCCTTCATTAACTATTGTCCACACACAGACACAACTTCAGCTTCATATATATACATCTATATATATATATATATATATATATGTATATATATATATATATATATTTATATATATATATATATATATTTATATATATATATATATATTAGGTACAGGATTATCCTAGATATAGTAATGGTTAATTACTACACTGGATATGGTTGACGTGCGGTGAGAGGTTACTCAACGAGTTATGAAAGAATTGTTGAAGAAACTTAGTTCCTGATCCTTCTGTATTCCGGAGTGTAGATAAAGAATGAATAATAACAGGTAGACATCGTAAAAAAGGTAATTTATTACGTTTGCTTACAAATGTTTCCACGGTGGTAATACAGCCTAGTTATGCTATGTGCAAATTTTCAACTATTTGCAGAACTCAAATATCAAATGCTGTGACTAATGTATCATCAGAGCAGAATAGTTAAAATGTACAATGTAAATACCCTTAAGTGAGGTTATTGGAGAAGATAGAGTAGAAAAGGAAGAGAGAAAAGTAGGGGAGAGGGAGAGAGAGAGAAAGATATGCAGGCGTTGGAGAAATAGGAGAGAGTGGTTTGTAGATATCTTAATCAAAATGTTATGGTAGGGGTTTTATTATATTGGTTACCTTTAGAGAGATGCGTTGATAGTCTAGGTTGGAATTATTTATTGCCCCAGAAGGCAGGTTCATAGATGTGGAGAGGGGGTGAGGTAGGTCAAAGGCGAGAGAGAGAGAGAGAGAGAGTGGAATGGATATAGAGGGAGAGATAGAGAGGGGACAGACGAAGTCTATGGGGTGGGTCAACTTTGGGTTCATAGTAATAATCTGCGAATTGCACTGAGTTACCATTTATAGTGATAAGCAGTGTATTGTCTTGTAGTGTGGGGGAAGAGAAGGTGATTAGCTAGAAAGCGATGTTATAGTTACGGGTTCGAATGTTAAGTTTTTTTATAGTGAGAGAATTTAGCTTTTAGTTTGGGGTTGCAGTATAATGATCGTTCGATTCTATCGTTAAGTAGTTTATTTTTGGATTTTAATAACAACCTGAAGGACCATAAGGTAAATTTTGACTCTAACCCTAAGATCAGACTTATATGCCCTTCTAAATCAGATATAGGAAAAATTAGCAAACATATATTTGACAGAGTAATAACTCAAGTAAAAAGAAAATTGAAATTAAATTATGGGGCAACACTAGTGAAGCAATTCGCTGGTTTAATAACGTAAAAAATAAGAATAAATCTAAGTTTATACAATTTGACATAGACGAATACTACTCTTCAATCTCACCAAGCACTTTACGTAAGGCCCTATCGTTTGCTAAAGTCAATTCCGACCTAACGGAGGACGAAATTAATATTATTCTCGAGGCTAGAAAAACTATAATTAAGTTTGATAACTGCTACTGGGAACGTAAGGACAGACCCACAAACTTCTAAATTACCATGGGTTCCAACGACTCAGCGGAGGTCACGGATATTGTGGGAATTTTCATAGCCCACATACTACATAATAAATTTAGTAATCTACAGGGAGGATATACAGAGATGACGGGCTCTTATTAGTTAATAACTTGAATAACCAAAATCTTGAAAGGCTACGGAAAAATATTAGAAAATCTTTTAGTGAACTGGGTCTAAAAATAACATACCAATACAATCTTAAAGTAGTAAATTTTCTGGACGTAACTCTTAACTTAAATACCGGACTGATACGACCCTTCCACAAGGTAAATGAGAACCTTACGTATATCAACTTTAACTCAAACCACCCACTCTCCATGATCAAATCGGTTCCCCGTAGTATTTCTCTTAGAATCTCTCGCCTATCGTCTCATTCTGAAATTGTTAGTGAACACGCTGAATACTATAATAATGCATTAAGGAATGCCGACCACCGGGATACAATAGAATACATTGATAAGAATCTCCATAACACACATAGCTCTACATGAAATCAAGGAATACGTAACCGGGGGACTAAAATACGAGCGCACACACACAGTACCACCAGACATACTAATAATAGAAAATCACCACCAAATAAATCACGTTGTAGAAAGTATATCTGGTATAATCCTGTTTTTAATGCCTCGATTAGTACAAAACTATCTCTTTCATTCTTTAAGTTAATCAACAAGCATTTCCCTAGTTCCCATAAATACAGTAAAATTCTGAACTCTAAAACTATTAGACTATCATACTCCACGGCACCAAACCTTGAAGCATACATAAAAAAACTTAACTTAAAGCAATTAAACAACACTACAAAACAAAATATTTTGGTAACAGATGGGCAGAACGTAATATCTGCCTCCCAACCACTAAATGGGAGACGGGTATTACACAACCCACCTGTACTGCTATCACAAGCTATCCATGGTATACCCGCTACCCACAACAAAATATGTAACTGCCATCTACCTGAAATATGTCCATTGAAGAATGAATGCCTAAAGTCCAACATTGTTTACCAATGCATGGTTGAATCGAACGACCAGAAATGGTATTATATCGGATCTACCACCACCTCGTTTTAAATCTCGCTGCTACCGTTATCGATTCTCAATCAAACATCCTGATCACCGTTTTGTGACCACGCTCGCCAACAAGACCTGGCAACTCCGTGAACGCAACCAACAGTTCACCTTAAAATGGGATATACTTTCCAGCGCAAGTGCATATCGGAGTGGATTGAAGTACTGTAGGTTATGTAACCTTGAACTCTTTTACATATTAAAATCCCAAAAGAAACTACTTAACGATAGAATCGAACGATCATTATACTGCAACCACAAACTAAAAGCTAAATTCTCTCACTATAAAATAACTTAACATTCGAACCCGTAACTATAACATCGCTTTCTAGCTAACGACCTTCTCTTCCCCCACACTACAAGACAATACCCTGCTTATCATTATAAATGGTAACTCAGTGCAATTCGCAGATTACAACTACGAACCCAAAGTTCACCCACCCCATAGACTTCGTCTGTCCCCTCTCTATATCTCCCTCTATATACATTCAACTCTCTCTCGCCTTTGACCTACCTCCCTCCTTCTCCACATCTATGAACCTGGCCTCTGGGGCAATAAATAATTCCGACCTTGACTATCAACGCATCTCTCTAAAAGTAACCAGTATAATAAAACCCCTACCATCACATTTTGATTAAGATATCTACAAACCACTCTCTCCTATTTCTCCAACCCCTGCGTATCTTTCTCTCTCTCTCCCTCTCCCCTACTTTTCTCTCTTCCTTTTCTACTCTATCTTCTCCAATAACCTCACTTAAGGGTATTTACATTGTCCATTTTAACCATTCTGCTCTGATGATACAGTGGTCACAGCATTTGATATTTGAGTTCTGCAAATAGTTGAAAATGTGCACATAGCATAACTAGGCTGTATTACCACCGTGGAAACATTTGTAATCACACGGAATAAATTACCTTTTTTATGATGTCTACCTGTTATTATTCATTCTACATATATATATATATATATATATATATATATATATATATATATATATATATATATATATATATATATATATATATATTTATTATGAGTGTACTAGAGGATGAACTATATATGTGTCTGCATCACTGAGAATATTGGACCGTCACCGTTGATTTTTTGTATGATTGTTATTTACATAAATGCTTACATAAATACATATATCCATCCATACATCAATACATTCACACATACATACATACATGCACACACACAGAGACACATACTCACATAAACACATATATACATATATACATGCATCAATACATGCATACACACACACACACACACACACACACACACATATATATATATATATATATATATATATATATATATATATATATATATACAAATGTATATACATAAAACAAACAGATAACTCGATTTTGTACGGTTGTTTGTGTACCAGTGTGTGAATATTTTCATATATAACTTAAATCCAGAACTATATTTATATACTTGTTAACTTAGCTCTCAATAATTTGTGTATGTATGATTGACAACCTAATGTTCCGAGGACGATTGTTCTCGTCGTGCTACCAAACCGTTCCTAAAATTAACGTGCTGGTGGATGAATATTTCACTTAAACTTGAGGCATTGCCTATTTCTTAGGAGAATTGAACGTGCGTTTGTTTGTGTACGACCCTTGGCCCTTCGGATCACAGGTTCAGTTGAGATTTGCCAGGTTATTAGGCAGAATCAACATGGATAGAGATGTGTTCTTCAAGTACATAACTTTCGAACACAAATGAACTTTCTTTCTATCATGAGATGTATGTCCTAAACATTTACGTTTGTACATTTAAAATTCGTTTATATTTCGAATCAGATCACTTGAAATATCAAGGGACAGAACTCTACAAGACACTGCAATCTAATTGCAAGAAGGTATGAGTAACGAAGGACAGGACACAATAGCTGTATATTGGTATGCATGGGCATACTACCAAAAGAACAAGAAAAGAAAATCAATCAGTGCTGACATAGACATATAAATAGTTGTGTGTGTGTTTTTATATCTTAAAGAATATTTTTTGTAATATGCGTTTGAATAGCCATATAACTATATGTGGTTGACAGTGAAAATTAGATAAAAAGTTGAAGCAACGGTTCAATTGTGTGGAGCAGAAGAACGCATATCCGTGTGTTCCAAGAATAGACCATAATGTACCTGCAGCAACCATAGGAAACAAATGAAAAATTACCTTTACCAAGAATGTTTCCTTTAAGTTGGGACATGCTATCATGTGAATACGTAATAAATAACACTGACCGTTTGCTTTTGCGAAATCAAATAGAATTATTTAGGGAATGACTAATCAAAATATTCTTCTGCTTCTTCTTCTTCTTCTTCTTCTTCTTCTTCTTCTTCTTCTTCTTCGTGGGAACCTCCTAGTGTCGCCTTGAGTCGACTTTTAAGGGAAACCCCACCAACCATGGAGATCGAACCATCTGCCCTCCACATGCCGCATGGAGATGAATAGATGTTTCCTCTCCCTTTTAGCCTGCCTACATAGCCATCTTAAGAGTGGGATGTTTAAATATTCGTGGCCTTATGTCTCCTGGAAGCAGGGTGAGGTGAACGAACTCAGATAACTAGATATGGTTGTGACTGCCACCAGCGAAACAAGGATTTTCAACATACGCGCACTACCTCTCATTTTTGACAGCTTTCAGATCTTTGCATCTCTAAGTCGGCCGGAAATGGAACCTGGGGTGGCTGTGCTGTTTAGGAAAGACCTGGATCTTGAGGTAAAATCGATCTTTCTAGACCCGGACGGTAAGTTTGTGGTCCTGGATATAAGTAACAGCAAATCTGGAGCCTACAAACAGGTGCTTGTCTATGACCCGACCGAGGTTACACAGTCGTATTTCGTTAGGAGTCTGGAAGCACTTCTGAGAATGACTCACCCATTAGTATTAGCAGGCGTACTGAAACGGCATCGTAGATGCACGGTGGGATTGTGTAAGAGAAGCTGATAGAAGCAGGGGATGCAAAAGACTCAGGTACCTGATAGGCTAGCTGTGAAATTTATAACGTCATTTGCAATTCGCTGGCATAATATTGGTGTCATGGAGAGGAGAGATTGTCATACATAATCAAGTGCTGGTCTTCACAAAAACACTTTGTTCGGACTTACACCATTTAGGTACAACTCCCATGACCTATCGTGATCGACATCTCTTTCTCTCCCTCCCACTCTCTCTCTCTTTCTCTCTATCCATCTCTCTCTCCCTCTCTCTATCCCTCCTCTCTCTCTCTCTCTCTTACTATCTCTCTCTCTTTATCCATCATATACAATATCTCTAATTTCTTCTTGAATGTTTCATTCTAATTCCTGATGACGATCTAGCCTCCGAAACGTTAATATTATACCTACTGTATTCAGAGCGAACCTAATGTTTGTCATTAATTCATGTATGTACTTCATCGTCAATTGTGTTACCTCCATTTCCTTTTCATACATACGCACGCACCCCCCCCCCCCACACACACACATATATATATATATATATATATATATATTTCTTAAAATAACAGATTAAAGTTTAAGCAAAGAATCGCTGCTTTCCACCCTTAACGGGATCTTCTGAAACTAAAGAAGTCAATATGTGAACGCAGAAGTAAATATTTCAAAAAAAGGTTGCAACCGAAGGTCACATATATATATATTTTGTTTATATATATTTTTCGTACAGGCGTTGCGTGGGTGCTGTATGTGCGTGCGTATTTTTATGTACGTGCTTGTATTTGTTTACTCATGGCGATTGTTTTAGCGTATGCTTGTGTATGTACGTATATGGATGCCTGTATGTATATATTTAATTTCAATTACCTCTGTATTTTCTTTTCTTTATTCTTAACTCTGAAGCTGATAATCCTTCGTTTCCTAAATAGAATTTTAGTGAACGATTCAGTTATATCATTTACGTGGTTTTGTTTTTGCGTGTAATTGATCTCACCGCTCCACATAATGACGTATTATTTCCGGTCATTGCCAGAGAACGTCTCCATGGACCACCTAATAGAATATTAGTCTACGACTTCATTCATACCATAAACGTAGTTTTGTAAATGTTTTCGCGTTCCAAATAATGACGTATTATCTTCGCTTTTTTTTCGTTCTTTGCCAGGGAACGTTTCTACAAACGAAAGTATCGTCTTCATGTCTTCCTTCGGTTGCAACGCTTTTTGAAATATTTACTTCTGCGTTCACAGATTGACTTTTTTAGTTTCAGAACATCCCGTTAAGGGTGAAAGCAGCGATTAATTGCTTAAACTTTAATCTGTTATTTTAATAAATATTTACTCTACAGTTCTTATATATTGATATATGTTTATCCTTATCGAGCCATCTTTGTATTTTAGTATTCAAATTTATTATTATTACTATATATATATATATATATATATATATATATATATATATATATATATATATATATATATATGTATATATATATATATATATATATATATATATATATATATAATTAAATACATATATATATATATATTTAGCATAGTTATATGTAGAGGTGGATGGCTTAGACATCCTTTCTGGTGTTTTTTTATCTATTGTCCCCAATAACACGACTGGGAAAAATGATGCTTTTATATACATGAGTTATGAGAAATGTCTATTCTCTTTGATTTACGATATACCTAACCACGTGGTGATGGATTATTCTTTCATGATTTCAAAGGTAACAATCATCTAGAAAAAAAAAAAGTAAAAGCTGTTTGAATGAACGAAAAGTAAACCAAACTAAATAATAATAACTGGGATATAAACCTAGCCTTGTGGGTAATGCTTATTTGGTTTTATGAGATTCAACGACAGCTGGAATTAGTCGAAATAACGTCTTGACAAGTTTTAAGATGACAGTTATATTTATTGTGAAATGAGTGGTCCATTTTTTGTTACATTTCATTGCCAGGCTGGCTGGAATATATTCCTGTATAAATGAAGAAAGGTAGGTCAAAAGACGAAGAGTATAATGAAAACAGAAATAGGTAAGACTTAATGTGAAAGCAAGTTTCTTTCGTTCATAAAACTAATTTTCTTCCTCTTTATGATGCTTGAGGAAGGCTAGTTGGAAGAAATGCATTTTACACATAAATATACCCTCTCACAAAATACCTATACGGCATATACACACATATACTCTATCCCTGTCTCATTCTCTCATCATCATCTCTCTCTCTCTCTCTCTCTCTCTCTCTCTCTCTCTCTCTCTCTCTCTCTCTCTCTCTCTCTCTCTCTCTCTCTGTCCCTCTCTCACTCTCTCTCTCTCTCTCTCTCTCTCTCTCTCTCTCTCTCTCATACACACACACATACATATATACATGCGGGTTAAGGGTGGATTTTGGCAAATATCATTTAGAAAGCTAAGAGCACACGAAGCTGTAACAAAACCATTGCCTAAGTTGATATGAAATGAGATTAAATCCTGAAACAGCTCATGCTTGTGTATGCGTGTGCATACGTATATATGTGTATGTGCGCAAGTTTGCCTTTTTGTATATGTATATTTTTCTTTCTTTATGTGTGTGTCTGTGTGTGTTGGTATCTTGCAGACTGGGATAATTCCAGGCTGCAAAACTGTGGCACAGCGTTTCGTACAATTGAGCTTTCTTTGTGTGAAGGTAGTTTATTAGTTGCCCCTGTATCCTATACTTTTTCTCTTTTATGATTGAGCTACTATTTCATGCCATCAACGTTGTCCTTTTTCTTTTCCTTTTCTCTGCATGTGTGTGTGTATTTTTTTTATTTTATTTTCGTGATACTCCTAGTCTTTCATTACTTAATAGCTCTATACGAGCTTTTAAATAAATAAACAAATATGTAAATAATCGACTCCCTCATAACCATCAGTTCAAAATGTGCTTAAATAAAAAATGAATATGGCTATCTTAACTATAATAAACAAAGTGCGGAACTGCGCCCAGAATATATTTAGTTATCTCGTTTGTAAAATAAGTTGGATTACTTTGAATAAATAATTGTTTCTACTTTTGGCACAAGGCCAGAAATTACCCACAGCATTACTGGTACTTTATTTTATCGACCCCGTAAGGATGAAAGGCAAAGTTAAGCTCGGCGGGATTTGACCTCAGAATGGCAAGGGCCGTAACTCTATACGTCAAAGCATGGCATCCGACCATCTACCGATACTGCCAATCCAACGCCTTACTTTGAACAAATAATGAATGAATATTACATAATGTATCTACTAAATTTCGTAATTCTTCATTAAATATAAATGATGTTGTTGCCTATTTAAAAATTTACTTATTTTCAAATTTTCAAATGTCAACACTTATAAAAACATCGCATATATTTCCGTCGCTAATTTTCTCCTAATGCAGTTTATATATGATATCGTCTTTTTTAAATATATCAAAGATTACTTTATTGATTGCAGAAGAGAGTGTAACACAGATTCTTTTCAATTTATGTGAATATTGTCAATTACGATGTTATTTGACATATCATATCTACATGCATATATACTTGCGTATAATATCAATATGCACACTATAAATGGTAGCAGAAAACCACCCATCGAGTGATTTTTCTGCTAGTCGTCTTTAAATTCGGGTAAATTACAACCTACATACGATTTGGTTACTAGATTTGTTTTTACACCAGCAGTGTTTTCCGTTCTTCAATTTTCTGTTAAACAAACAGATGTTATCCACATATTATTTTGTACATATAGAAATGGTGTATTGTATATTCCTATTGAGTTTTATATATTATTTTTATTATGTTTACCATAATATAGCTACGGATATATTTTGAATATATCAACATTTCATGTTCAAATTTTGATAAACTTAACACTCATTATGTGGGAATTACTTGAAAGCACCGTAAATTAATAATGGTTTATGACTTAGGCACAGGGCCAAATGTTTGGAGAGACGAGAATGTCGATTAAATCGATCCAAGCGCATTACTATTACTTTATTTTATTGAAACCCAAAGGATGAAAGGCAGAGTTAACTTTCATGGGATATTAACTCAGAATTTAAAGGATGGTCGCTACATGCTGTAGCCTTAATTAATATTTCATTTCTACTTCTTGGCACAAGCACAGCAATTTGAAGAAAAGGGGAAGTCCGATTAAATCGACTGTAGTGCGTTACCGAAACTTCCTTCTATTGACCCCGTAAGGATGAAAGGCGAAACTAGACTTGGCGAGATTTAAACCCAGGACGTAACGGGCCGCAACTCTGTGTCACAATTAAATTGTCCGACCCTTTGCCGAGACAGGCAATCCACCATCACAACCTAAATTAATAATGGTTTCTGATTTAGGCACATGATCAACCATTTAGTGGAAACAGAAAGTCGGTTAAATCACCCTCAGTAAGATACTGCTACTTTATTTTAACGACCCAAATGATGAAAGACAAAGCCAAACTCGGCGAGATTTGAACGCAGAACATAAAGCGCCGTAGCTGTCTGCCTCAAAGCATTTTGTCCAAAGCGCTACCGATACCGCCAATCTACTGCCATAGCCTAAATCTATAATCATTTATTTCTTTTCTTTTACTACATTCCATGGTTCTGTTAGCCTTTGAATATTTGCTGGTTTTATGTTACGATACCATTATATGCTTATTTTCTTCTAGAATTTCCTCGAAACACTCCAAAATAAATCATTGCTCTGTTTTAGCATGCGCTTCGCTCATTGACTACGTTCATCTAGCCACGGCATGAGATTGTATCACACTCTTTCTCCTCGGGCGTCGGTCATTGTCATATTTCAATCACGTATTGCTTGAGAGAATACTGATATAATTCGTTTTGGGGTTTGTTCTCTTCCATGTTTCAACAAGGTTCCCTCCGGGAAAGATCTATACAGTCCCTATTCATTTTTTTGTTTGTTTGTTCATTATTGTATTTCAGTTAGTCATTAAATGACGAATCATTCCTCCTACTTGGGACATGCTGTTCACCTAATATGTTACTGATTTTATTGTATTAATTGTTAGATTTTTGCATAACCTTGACGAACGATCATACCTCTGAATTTGTTCGGGCTTATCCGTAGCCGGTATTCAGCTAGGCACTGCATGTTAGAGGAATACTGTTGATTTCTTCGTTACTTTTGTTCATTAACAGCCTCCAGAGAAGCAGGGTGTAACATTTATTTCATATTATAATTGCTTCTACATCGATCGGCTCGATTTTGATTATGCAACCTTAATTTTGCACATACAAACTACCCTCCAAGTCGGAGAGGGAGAATTGTTTTGTGGTATCCTGCAGTCGCACAGGTATACTACCCTACCCACTTGACACCACATATTTTATCCAGGGGAAGAACAAAGGCAGATAAACGTTGCCACCAAGGATATAGCTACTCACTTCCACAGCTGGTTGAAGTAGAGCACCGTGAATAATGCGTCTTCCTCTCGGACACAACACACCAGCGTTTACAGGGATAGGACTCTTGTATATATATATATATATATATATATATATATATATATATATATACAAATAAAAGTTCAGCATAATCGATGCTCTGGTTGGTTGCAGCTAAGCTAATGAATGCAATCGGAATGTGCGGCTAAGCACTCAATGATGTATTTTACCTTAGAGTAATAAAATTACGTTTAGGTAAATTTGCAAATTGAAGATTGCGACCGGTAAGCCAGCCGCAGGGACCAAAGCAACGAGAAAACTGACTCAGGATAATTTGACAAACCTGGACCATCGCGTCGATATTATGGAATATCTCCGCTAGGTTTCTGTGAAATCCACTTGTGGGTTATGCAAATTATTGGTTTTGGAAGATCGAGCAGAGGTTTCACCTTCTCAACAGGTATGCGTTTCCAGCTGCTTCGGTTGTGAGTTTTAGCAGTAAACACTGATGGCGGTCACATGGTTTTTTTTCCTCAAAGGGGGGTAACTCCCGGTTTTTGGCGGTGAAAATTCAATTTTTGAACAAAGGAATAAATTCCTTTCCACAAACCGAATAAAGCTCTCTACCAGATGTTATTAAACAAACATAAATAATTAACCAATCAATAGAATTGTCTAATCAAATTAATCAATTAATCATTAATAGGAGATAATAATACAAATGGAAGTTCAGCATAATCGAAGCTCTGGCTGCAGCTAAGCAAACGAATGCAATCGGAATGTGCAGCTAAGCACTCAATAAGGTATTTTACCTTAGAGTAATAACATTACGTTTAGGCAGCTTTGCAAATTGATATATATATATATATATATATATATATATATATATATATATATATATATATATATATATATTTATATATATACAAGGTGAACCAAAAGTCACTTTTCATCTATTTTTATTAATAAGGCATTAACAAGTAACTGAAAATTAACTCAAGAAAGATTGTGAATTTTTAAAAATACAACAAAAATAGAACTTTTGGCACAGCCTGTATATATATATATATATATATATATATATATATATATATATATATATGTATATATGTATATATATATATATAGATACACACACATACACACATGCACGCACACACACGCACATACACATATATCTATATATGTGTGTGTGTGACTGTGTATATATATATGTATATATATATATATATATATATGTATATATATATATATATATATATATATATATATATATATATATATATATATAAGCATTGTGATAGAAAGAAAGTGGGAAGTGAAGAAGAATGACAGTGCGAAGTCTAAAGATTTTTTATACACGAAACCTCAATGATTTCATATGGAATATGGATTTAATTGCATGTCTATATGCCAAGAATATTGTCAGAATGACACATAGCGTGTTGGATTACCACAAGCGTTGAATCCTTTTTAAATCAAACGACTGTAATCCCTGTGATGACCTTTTATACTTATTTTGTAAGAAGCTACACGTTTTTAAAATAAATACTTCAATGAATGATAATGAAACGAGAATACTTATAAAAAACGAAAATGCTATCGAACTAAAATAGATATGCGTATATTTATATATATACATGCATGTAGGTATATATATATATATATATATATATAATGTATTTATATATATATATATATATATATATATATATATATATATATATATATATATATATATATATATATATATATTTATATATATGTAAATATATATATATATATGTGTGTGCATCTATCGCTGACTGAACCAGTATTTGCCTCTCTCTAATAAAGATAGATATAGAGGCAATTGGATTCACATTACATAAATATAACAAAAGATAGGTTCAAAGATTTAATATGCAACATGGTTTATCCTACTTACATATATACATGATGTTTGTCAACTTGACATATAGTTATTTCATGCCTCGGAGCAGTTAACGCAGCACATAAAACGACTGTTTTCTTTCATGATTATTTCATCAGCAACACAGGAAAAAGACTCACGGATGAACTCTTCTATGTTACTAACTGTCGATCTATACATCGCTCTCTCTCTCTCTCTATCTCTATCTCTCCCCCCTCTCTATCTCTCTATCTCTCTCTCTATCTCTCTTTCTCTCTCTCTCTATCTCTCTCTCTATCTATCTATATATGTATATATAGATAGATAGATAGAGATATATATATATATATATTCATCTCTCACTCTCTTTCTCTCTGTGTATATGTATATATTTATTTTAGGTCAGTATTGTGTGCTTGTATATGGTTGTTATTCCATTCATTTTTTCTAGGCAACATCGGTTTTCTTAGTTCTATTTCTGTTGAGTCATTATAATGTTTAGATATTATTTTAATTTCTATATTGTCTATATTACCATCATATCTTTCTCTGGCGTGTTCATATAGTACTGAACCGTCTTTTTGTCCTTTTAGTTCACCACAGTTTTGGACTTATCTCTCCGCAATGTTTCGAACTGTCTCACCTATGTATGTCATTGTCATGTTTCTGCACACACAGACTCAGGCACGAACATACACCAAACAGAAAACACAAACACAAACGCATGCGCAAACAGGGACAGGAATAAATAAATAAAAATAAAAAATCGAGTAGACATTACAATACAACGAGAGGAAACATAGTAGTACCATTGATGATGTGACAGATGTGTTACTAAAGAACATTGATAGACTATATATTTATATATATATATATATATATAGATAAATCTACCAAAATGTACGGTAGTGTCCAATCCGTATGAAGAACTCAATGTAATCCGAATATCATGAAAAGAGATGTATTCAAACATTTTTTTTCGATGAAAAATACAGGAAAACAGAGTCAAGATAAATTAATAAAAATAATGAATAAACAAAGAAACAGTTCCTTATATTAAATTTTTGAATTTTTTAATATAAGGAACTGTTTCTTTGTTTATTCATTATTTTTATTAATTTATATATATATATATATATTAACCGTTGGTCAATCAATGACAAGCGCCAATCTCTTTGCTAGCACCTTGGCCAAAATCTTAAACCCTGTGTTGAGCAGAGTTATGGGCCTGAAGTAGTCTAATGTATCCCTCTTGTTCTCGTCTTTCCTTATCAGCGTCACCACTCCCCGGCTCACAGAACTGGGAATACACCCATTCTGCTGCCAGTTGCAGTAGAGTGCTTCGAGGAGATGGGAGAACAAGTCTGGCATATTTACATAAAGCTCGTAGGACAGGCCATCCAAACCGGGTGACTTGCGCCTCATGCAGCCGACAAGGGCGTCCTGAATTTCGGCTGCAGTAATCGGCCTTTCGCAGCGCTCAGCGTCGAGCGTCGAGATGCGCGGTAAGCCGTCAAGGTATGGACTGAAATCCGCTACTCTCTCTGACTCGCCACACTCCCCGAACAACCGAGCAAAGTGCTGGCGAAAGGCCTCACACATCGGCTTGGAATCGCTTATCTCGTGTCCATTGCGGTTCACCAAAGGCCGAATTGTGGTTTAATTACCACACTGCGCCTCCGCCACGCGGGCTCATCGAACAGCATTGGTTCCCTCGTTTCTCAGCGCACGCGCCTTAGCTCTGGCAATGCAACCTTCGTGTTTCGTATTGAAGAAATGGTCTAATGCCATTCTCGCCGCTAGCACGTCAGTTGCGATGCCACTACAAATAGCCTCGTCTAACCTATCTACCAGCTCCCCCTCCTTTCTATTTTTCTCTAACGTTAATTCGTTGCTGAACTCTATCGAAGTTACTCTAATCTCTCCTCTGAAAGCCCCCCACCATCTGTTGTTGATGATCCCCCCCTGTCAACTTTGCTCAACTAAGTTCTTGACTCGGTCCCTGTAAGCCTCACGTGCCGGAAATGACATGTTCAGCTTCCAGTAACCCGGTCCTAACCTACGCGTTTTATGTAGGTCGACCGTACACATCACAAATTTGTGATCTGAATAGGCGACCGTTTTAAAAAGTGGACAGCCCACAATATTCCTATCTATTTTCCCAATGAAGATCCTGTCTATATACGATCTAGATGACCCAATGGTTGGTCCATGTCCATTCTGACACATTGGGGAAATCTAGTCGATACCTGTCAGACAGTTGGAACTGGCTGAGTAGGTGTTTAAGGCTTTTGCACCCCCCGCTCCTATCGGCTACTCCCACACAATCCCAGCGTGCATCTAAGATGCAATTCCAGTCCCCCGCTAACAGTAAAGGGCGAGACGTACCCAGAAAAGTCTCCAGGCGCCTACAGAAGTCCGGTCGTCCGGCCCCTGTGGGGGCGTAGACGGCCAGCAGTCTAAAGGCACCACCTTCGCTATTGATCACATCCAAGACCACCAACTTACTGTCCGGACCCCGGAAGATCGACCTTACCTCAAGATCCAGTCCTTTCCTAAACAGCACTGCCACCCCACCCCCACATTCACGGCCTGCTAACAGATGCGAAGATCTGATAGTCGTCGAAAATGGGGGCTAGTGCGCGCCTGTCGGAAATTCTGGTCTCGCTGACGCAATCACATCCATGTCCAGCGATCTGAGGTCGTTGAGCAGGCGACCCTGCTTCCAGGCTGACCCCAGGTCGCGAACATTTAAACTTCCTACTCTTAATATGACCATGTTGGTAAGCTAAGAGAGAGATGGAAGGTTTACTTACCTCCGGGGTCTTGTGAAGGTCGGGTGGTTCGACGTGCATGGTTGGTGGGGTTTCTTTTGGGAACCCCTTTAAAGGTCTCGATGTGGGTTTCACATTCGGGGTTCTCTCGAATTTCGTTGAAGGAATTAAATGACATTTGGACCAGAAGCAAATCATCTGGCACCCAAAATGTGCTCCTTTGAAAAATCCCCCCTTCTGTTTGAATGTCCTCGCTTGGTGCTAAGAGGGCCATCAGTTTATCGTTGGCTCTTCTGACATGCACGAAGATTTTAACATTTTGTTGGTGTGGTATTATTTGTTTTCGTTTTGGTGACTGTGGTGGTGTTGGTTTTGGTGGTGTTGTTTCGGGTATGTCTGTGTTTGTTGTAGGTGTGGTGTCTGCAATTTCAGGTATTTGTGTGTTTATATGTACTTGTGTTTGTTTAGGATGTTTGATTTTCGAGACTTGTGGAGGTGGTGTCGATGTTGCTGTTGTTGCTGATGTTATTGGGGAAGTGTTTGCGTTAGTGGTGTCTGTATTTTTTGTTGTGTATGTTTTTGTGTTTTGTTGGGGCTTTTTTTTTTGTGAGTTTTCTCTGTTTTTTTGCACTTTTGGGTTTCCCTTCATCTTCGCTGCTTGAAGACAAAGGGTATGTGTCTCTGTGTCTGTATGTGCGTTTATTGTTTTGTCTATGTGTATAATTGGGGTAGGGGGTAGGGGGAGTTGGATAGCTTTCCTCGTTTTCCCCTTGGATTGGTGTTGGTGTTGGTGGTGATCCGGCGGTTTTTGATGTTGGCGTCCGTGTCTTTGTTGGTGTTGTTTTTGGTTGTGGTGGTGGTGCTGCTGCTGCTGCTTTCCTTGCTGAAATTGGCGTTGGCAACAAAGGAGGTTTGCGACCCCCTGCATTTTTGCGCTGAGGGCAGAAGGCTTGCAGATGCGTTGCTTCCCTGCAGACCAAGTAGCGTGGCCTTCGTCAGTCAATGATTAGTCGGATTGTTGTCCCGTCCTCCAGGTGGGCAAAATCCGGGATGTTGTTCATGTATTCCGGTTTCATTTGAAGAAGAATCTCCAAATCCATTCCGGACCAGTCCTCTCTCTCTATCCTTTTGATATCCCGGAAGGTAGTGTCTGTCTCCTCCTCGATTACGCATCCCAGCAGCCGCCATATGTTCATTCCTGGGGGGTTGCTGGGAATGCAGACCTTTACTGTCCTGTTACCCATGTAGGACGGAGGCATGATAATGCGTTCCGTTCTGCAGGAGGTCACCGAGTGCTTAATAGCGAGGGCCTCTGTTTTGAACAGTACCGAGATGGTACCGAACTCTTTGCCTCTTGAATTATACTCTATGTTATTTCCGATGTACTCCAAAGCAGACTCGACCTCTGCTTGGCAGGCAAGTTCCACTTTTCGTGTCTGCACCGAAATGCATCGAAAGTACACCGTCCTCCTTTGCATGGCCGCTATTACCTCGTCTGGGATGGTCAGGTTTTGCCAGGACCTCTCCCGTTTAATTAGCCTCCACGCTTGGGCCAACTGTTCGTCTTTATCGCTAATATCAATATCAATATTCAATAAGCGCTTTGTTTTTGCTGCTGTTGCAGCAAATGTGGTGCTTCTGATGCTCTGGTTGTTGGTGTTGTCATTCTTTCTGTTGTTATTGGTGTTGCTGTTGTTGTTGTTTTGTATTTTGATGCTGTTGCCACATTGAAGCTGTCGGTGTTATTGTCGTTATTGCTCTGAGTTGTTGCTGTTGTGGTGGTGGTGGTGGTGGTGGTGATGTCGTTTTCAGATGATACTGCTGCTATCACAGAAGGTTGTGATGGTAGCTTTTGAGTTTTGCCTTCACATTCAGTAGAGTGGACGATAGGCATGACTGTATCCGTCGTAGTCGTGGTGAAATCTACAGTGACTGCCTTTAAACTTTTGACCTGAACGTTGTTTACCGTTTCAAGTTCGAAAAGTTTCATATATTTTTTTGGTGGGGAAGCGATCTTTTTCGAAGTTTTTTTTAAATAAATCTGAATATTCGGGCTTAAAGCCCGAATATTGAAAGGTATCCCTCTTTTTAAATCAAGATGTGTACCTTAAGTTTCGTTAACGACAAGAAAATACAAAAAATGACACTTTAAAACAGCTTAATGTTACGAACTTTTTCCACCGCAGATTTGTACTGTCTTCACACATGTGCCTCCATAATATAGTAAGAATAAGAAGAATAAAAGAAGAAGACCCACGTGGTGGATAGATTTTTATGGAATCGCTCCCGTAAGTTTTTGATTTTTAACATATTTAAAACAATTGTGATATAACAATTCTTCGTACAAATGTGACATAAAGGACCAGGCTTAACTCTCAGGAAATTCGGATCCATAATATCCTGTTATATCGCTCAAATATTCAATTTTGTATTATACATTTTATTTTGTATTATACATTTTGGTAGAGGGTCGGACGCCATGCTTTCCAGCATAGTTACGTCCCTTTACGATCTGAGTTCAAATCCCGCCGAGGTTGACTTTGCCTTTCATCCTTACGGGGTCGATAAAATAAAGTACCAGTAATGCACTGTGTAATTGCTGGCCTTGTGCCTAAAGTAGAAACAATTATACATTTTATAGCCAAATAACAGCAATTTCACCATCACAACAACCTAGATACACCACCTATCCCATCACCCCTCTGTGTACACTAAATACAACAGCCAGATAACGGCAATTTCACCACACCCACCACCACCAATCCCAGCATAATAATAATTACTATTATTATTGTCTCAAGTTTTCACAAAATGTTTAATTCCAATATTAAGAAAATATATCAACACACATATTAAACATACGCGACAAACCGCATAGATACACAGATCAAATAAACTAGAGTCTTTTCAACAAAACTCAGTAACGACAACGCCATCACTATAGTCACCGCCGCCTCCACTCCATCCATCATTGCTACCACTATCCCATCACCTTTGGCGAGTGCGTTCAGAACGGTTTCGTCGCTCTGCGCACATCTCTGACAGGCCCGTCTGATAGCACTTTCGTGCCTGTAGAGATTGTGTCGAACCCACAGTGCCCCCCGGTATCACTGCCAAGTGAGGGATTTCTGGAAGTTATTCTTCGTTCCCGGCTAGAAATTCCTCCGGTACAGATTGGTCCGTTCGACTTCATTGACGCCCAGAGCCACCCCCAGTGCTTCGTCGCACTTCCCCACCACTAATCTTCTATCGAACACGAGATTTGAAGTTCCATGACCACATTTCCCGCCTGGTAGAGGGAAGTGAGTGCCTGGCAACAGTCCAGATGCCAGTCACCAAGTCTCGGTCTCTTCTTTACCCAAGAGTGAATCTCATTCAAAGAGAGGAGATGCGGAAAACACTGTCTGGTAAACGGCGATGACACCTGTTCACCTTTTAGGCAAAATATCTGGAGATGTCGAAGCCTCATCGCATATCTGCATATCATTAGCTACCACATGCCCAGCCCTCCAACTAGAGGCTACTGGCAGCAGATGGATCGCCTCCATAACGGAACCTGTCCCCTCCTCAAGAATTTGAAAAGGATCCGTTTCAAGATGGCGAGGCGCAGACCGGGGCAAGGCTCGACGGTCCGGCGGTAATAGATGACAGATGTACGCATTCGCCACCACCACCACCGGACCTTTCAATGATAGCTTCCTCGCTGACAATTTCTGATTGAGACTGGCTACACTGCTCGTTACCTCGTCCCAATTCTTATACAGCTGGAGGTCTGTTCCGAACGAAACCCCGAAGCAAGTGTTGGCAAAACATGGAAGCCAACGGTGATTGTGCACTAAATGGAAGCAAACCCCACTGCATGGGCTATGTTCATCATAACAAAGAACCTGATGTAAATCAAGCACTCACCGATCAGCACCTGCGGAGCTCTGGGCTAAAGGCAGAGAGTGGCGGCTTCATTTTGGTTGCACAAGATCAGTGTGACGCAACGTGCAACTTTCAAGCTAATGAGATCAGAAATGGAATTGATCACATGCATTGATTATGTAATGACCATGTTGTGACCATTGACCATCTGGCTTCAGGCTGCAACGTATTATCTCCTTAAGAATATAAACCGAGACATGATAGACTGGTGAAATTCTTACAATGGGTATTGTGCAGGTTTTGGTGTTTGAAAGGGAGGGAATATGTTACAACCACTACCCAGATGGGTGCAGCAACTGGAGGCGAGATCGTAATCGTCCTCTAGGATTACCCTATGAATACTAATAGAACAACCAAGGCAAACAGACCTGATATAATTGTGAATGACCATAAAGAGAAAACATGTTTTTTAATTGACATGATCTCGTAACTTCTCATCGAAGGAGTCCGGAAAGGTCAGTAAGTATAAATAACTCTCAACTGAAATTGAGAAACTGTGACATATTAAAGGCCTTTACGATAACAGTGATAGTTGGCTCATTCGGAATAATAGACATGGTTACGGAATGATATTTGGAACGGATACCTCGACGGCAAAATATGCACGAGACACAGAGAATAGTGCTGATTGGAACTGTCCATATACTGAGAAGGGCATTATAAATTTAAAAATTGTGTAAAGATATTTACTGTTGTTTGTGCACCTGTTGCATCATTTGTATATCAATAGATAATAAAATATATGTATTATCAAATAATGCCTCAGGTGTCAGGTTGACACTCAGCATGATTAGAGAAAGAAGCAGAACTAAAAGGAAGATGAAAAAAATATATATATAGTACTATTTCTCATTCTTATGCTACATCTTGTCTAATTCACGGCAAATATGCAATCAACAGTTATAACATATATGTGCCTATGTGTGTCTATATGAATGGCTGTACGTATGACATTATTGTTCGTGTTTAAAAAGCATTAGGTGGATTGGCAGTATCGGTAGAACGTCGGACGCCATGCTTTGTACTAAAGAGTTACGGCCTTTTATGGTCTGATTTCAAATCCTGCCGAGGTTATCTTTGCCGTTTATCCTTACGGGGGTGATAAAATAAAGCACCAGTCATACACTGGTATAATTACTGGCCATGTGCCAAAAGTAGAAACAATTATTACAGCTGCTTTCCCAAATACCTCTACATGGAGGTGACTATGACCCTTTCCTCAATGATATTTTAAATGTGATGAATTAAATGAAAATAACAAAATTATATATTTTCCATTAACTGCTTGCATTAAGTAGGTTTCATGTTTCCTGTATAACTTCATGTCAGCTAATGCTTGGCTAATATATGATTCAATATATTACAGCTGTAAACATTGAATTATTTTTCGTTTATCCTAGAAGATATAGATTTAATAAATTAACAAAGGTCTAGGTTTATCGACGACAGGCCAGCTACGGATCGGCGGCGGGTAACACCCAGTGACATGCACACACACACACACACATACGCAGCGGATGCGGGTGGCTCCACAGCGCTATTTATTTAATAAATTAACAGAATATATACTAACATATATTTGGAAAATATATGTTAGGAAATGATGTTGTATTGAAAATTCCTTGTAATTGGTGTTTAAACACAAACGTCTATCAGTATCTACCAGTACCTGATGAAATACATGTCACTTAAACATGTATTCGTTTAATCTACATTTCTGTACATCAAATATTGTCGATCCAACCCAAGGTTGAGAGTAGTATTTTGTTATTGCTTTTATTATTACCTTTATTATAATCAATTGAAATATTAGAGAATAATATTTATTAAATCATCCGCGATCTTTCCCGACATTTGTGACATTATATCAGTCATCGATAAATATCAATATTTTCCCAATAATCAAGTATTGAACATAATAACGGCAGTCAAATGTAGCACTCTTGTATACATATTTATATTTGACAATTTTAAGCACGTACCAAAGACCGAATAAAAATATCTATTTTCTGCAATAATGTAGTTAAGATAACAATAAAATCTTATATCAATAAAAGATGATCTAAAATGAGAAATAATTGAAGATAATTTTATTTAAGTTTTACAATCAAAAATTCATCTGAATTGGTGAACTGTGCTCAGATGCAGTATTGATGCTAACTCTAACAAGAAAAATACAACAGGGAAGATGAATCAATGATCGTGTCTCAGAGTATTAGAAATAAGACACCCATGTGGAGCCAAGGAGAAATAAGCTAAGATTGTCATAAAAAATAAATGAAGTTACAATGAAATCTTGGTGAAATCAAGGTCTGCCATCTAAAAAGACAAGGACGCACTTCACATGAAGTATTTAAAAAAAGCCTGATTGCCATGGCCGGAATGCTTTTAAAAATGGTCTTCTCTAACGCAGTTAACCCGGATTTAAACACGTGCAGCAGCAAGGGGGAACGTTCACTGATAATACAACATAACATCAGAAATTAAAAGAACCCGGTTGCTAATATATGACTAGATAAATAAACGTTATTTGGTCATCAAGATCTGAGTGTCTTTGTTTGTCACCACAATTCACCATGAGAATAATTTCAGCTAAAAAAATCAAATAGATGAACAATATAAAAACCCTGTTTTTTACGAGAAAATGGTGTCAGACAATATATTCGCAACTTCTATGAATAAACAAGATCATGCCAAGACATACGTACATACATATATTAAGTTACGTATTTCTACTAATATAATTGCGATGCTAAAGGGTTGAATAAAATTCCATTTATAGAGATGTGTAAATTGACATATATCACTCAGATTAATGAGGGACTCAGATTAATGAGGGATTAATGAGCCTATTTCCAAGCGGAAATATATTTCAAGCATTTAGGTGTACCAATGTGCGGGAGCTTCATCGTCGAACAAAATGATACAAATTCCTCTAGAAAATCAACTTGCCGTTTTCGAATATAATACTTCATAATTTTAAAAGGAAAAAACAAAACTAGAGAAAAATCGAGATAACGGCTGAGAAACTAATTCAAAATTGAATTATATGTCCTTATCACAATTATAAACATTCTATGATTAAATACATATAAAAATGTTCAAAGTAATTGAAATATCAAAGTAAGTAGTTTATGTATTTTCCGGATTAGGTATTTTAACAAACATGAGTACAGTAGTTTTACTAGTGGTGAACGTGTCCCTCATGGACATATGCAATTACATATGTGCATGAATGAATACAAGTTGCTATTAACTTCAATGTCGAACAGATGACATGTCTGTAAGAATAATAACATCAGATTTTAGCAAAGTAGTAAATACAATTATTTAGAACTCATACATACATTTAAATAATTCCTGTATACCTTTACAGAACCATGTTTGTTTAGGTTGGTACGAAGATGTGAATATTTGAAGACTAATTAAATTTATCATACTTTCCAAAGGTAATAATTTCCTGTCTGTACATATTAGCTTAGGTAGACGAATGCAAGAATACAGAAGGAAAATTAGAGGTGGATGAATGGTTATTACGTAAATATATTCAAGTGAGCTTAGGAAAATGAGGAAATAAATATGGATATATATAATCATTTCATCAAGTACAATGTCGAAGAAACCGAATGTATGCATAAGCATTAAAGTGTTCTTAGAAAATTAGCATACATAACTTTTGAATATAATGCACGTTATAAAAGAAAAAAGAAAAAAAATGTAATTTACTATAGAAATATTTGGTAATGTAAATCAATTTGTGAAACATGAAATGAAACATGTATATATATATATATATATATATATATATATATATATATATATATATATATATATATGTGTGTGTGTGTGTGTCTGTGTGTGTGTGATTATGGCTACATATACATAGGGAAATATTAATGAAGATTTGACGATGCACACAACGTTTTATAAAGAAGCATCGTTTACAATATACAGCGAAGAATAAATTTACTATTACAAATATTAAGTAGTATTTTCAAAGATAGCTAAGTTTTCAAAAATAGACATATGCTCATATCACAACACACACATGCACACACATATATATATTTTTTTATTTATTTATATATATATATATATATATATATATATATATATATATATATATATACATTCGTATACATAGCTTCTCTTGATTATCAATTAGTTATAATAGATAGAGACAATATTAATATTTCAGTAAATTAAAGTAATGAGTACAATACATGAGACACATACGTTCATATTTATTGCGATGCTTTCTAAAATGAAATAGGTTGTATTTATAAACGTATTTCATCATACAGCAAACACTAGAGAGGTAAAGTAGATTATTTGTATTTAGTTATGAATAAAAGAGGCTCAACTATACATAATTGTTCGAAAGAGTTGCAGATGTTTGTGTTGTGAAATGTGTGGCAAACTTAGAAACAACAAAATCACAAGGAAGAAAAGATAAGGTAGATGGTCCTTACACAATATAATTTCTGTTATCTATACGGGTGCGGAAAAGTAAATACATTGAAATGTACAGGATGTAAACCATTTTTGATAATGTGTATGTGTCAGTGTAAATATTGTTTGTATAGCTATTTTAGTAATTAAATTGCAATTAATGTTTAAATTACGAGTCGATTTATTAGTTCTGGAGTCAAGAAAATATACCGTCTACTACACTTAATGTATTATTCGTGACAAAGGAAAATCATGGTAGTATTAATCTTTCATCGAATATACAATAACAATTAGAGTACGAGGCGATATTTCTATATCTATATAGTCTCTTCAGCCATGGAGGTTTTTCATGTTTTCATTATTCATTGAATTTGTTTTGCTGTTTTTATTCCCAGCTTGCATAAGCACACCTGGAATGCATTAAGGGTGAATGTAGCGAAAATAGAATCGTAAAACAAAATAGCAGAGGAAAGGTATATATCATCTCTACATGCAACAAACCACAACGATGTTAACAGCTAAACAGCTGTTTCAAACAGTCGTCTTCATTATCCGATATTTATCATTACCACCAACTGTATCACAGCTAACATTATCTTCAGCAATACAACAATACCTATCCCCCCCCCCCTCATCTTATCATCATTATCATCGACATCATCCTCAACATCACAATCATTATCGTTCTTAGCAGCTGGATTGATACTAATAGAATTTATTCATTACCACTAAACTCATCACCACCACCACAACCACTAAATCCGAAATCACCATCATCGCCATTTAGTATATGTATATATATATATATATATATATATATATATATATTTATATATATATATATATATATATATATATATATATATATATATATATATATATATATATATATATATAAGAGAGTTAACCTAATAAACCATTATTTGTCTGACTCTGTTTTTGTTCCCGTTCAAATTTTCACTATATATATATATATACGTGTGTGTGTGTATATATATATATATATATATATATATATATATATATATATATATATATATATATATATATATATAGGTATTAGAATTGGTGCCCTGAAATACCGATCTATATATGAATGTATGTATAATATATATGACAAGATACCGTATGTTTAATTTAAAACATTTTGAAGACCATACGCTATCAGTTTTAAAGTAGTGACTATGTCACTTACTTCTTTTCGGCGAAAGAAGGGAGAGAAGCTAACAGTCTGTTTACATGCTGTTGTCGTTCATCGGAGCCACGCATTCCCTGCTTTCGCCGAAAATTATGGTCTTCAAAATGTTTTTAATTAAACATCACGGTATATTGCCAAATATACTATACATACATTATTGTATACATCGCTGTTTCAGAGCGCCAATCCTAATACCTAATATTTGCTGGACCGGCAATCGCTCTGTGTAATCAGCTCCAGATTAATACTGGAATCCAGCTTCTATAATTGTCAGTGCAAGCAAGGAGTGTGTGGCTCTGATGATCGCGAACAAGGTGAAACAGACTGTTAGCTTTTCTCCCTTCTTTCGCCGAAAATAAGTAAGTGACATTGTCACTACTTTAAAACCGATAGCGTATGGTCTTCAAAATGTTTTCAATTAAACATACGGTATATTTCCAACTATACTATACATACATTCATTATATATATATATATATATATATATATATATATATATATATATATATATATATATATACGATATTAACAAATGTAAACTATATTTATAAAACCAGATTTGTTTCATTATACATATTTCAAGGACACCAAGTTAAATTGTGGTGTGCTTTCAACAGATAATATATAATATAGAGCAGTTTTATTATACTGTTGGAAGGTCCGGGAGCTTCCAACAGTAATGGTTACATTATTTAAGGGAATGTCAATATTTATTTATAAAACTGCTCTATATTATATTTTATCTAATGAAAGCACACCATAATTTAACTTGGTGTCCTTGAAATATGTATAATGAAATAAATCTGGTTTTATAAATGTAGTTTCCATTTGTTAATATCGTATTTTTACTCCAATTATTTGTTGAGTGCTTTATATCAGTTAAAAAATTATTTGCTTGTTGTATCCCAACAATTTAAATAGAACTTTTACATATATATATATATATTTCGTTTCTGAATTTGTTTAGCAAGATTCTTTATCTGAAATCGTGTGTTGAAACCGATATTGTTATACTTTGGGAGGGTCATGTTGCCAATAAGAAACACACGCACCAGTGCGTGTATTTCACTGGTGCGTGTGTTTCTTATTGGCAACATGACCCTCCCAAAGTATAACAATATATATATATATATATATATGTATATACATACATAGAAATAAGGCACGTGTCTTAGAATTAAGAGACCTGGATTCACAGTCGTGATGTTGTAGAGAGTTTGATTTTCACAGGAGCAAACCATTGTTTTACACTGCTTCAGTTCACTTAGCTTTAGAGATGAGTTGATGTCACATGATCAACATCGTTGGCGTGGCGAAGGTAGACTGGTATGCATAGGTGACTGCTGGTGTTTCATAGAAAACAACTGACCGAGGCTTGTGTGTCGAAGGGACACTTTATAGAAGCAAATACATGGCTATTCATTAATATATGGCTCATAATAGTGTGGATATGGAAATATGTTTCAGCAACTTCGATGTAATTTTACTGGCTGACGATTTACATCAACAAGAACGTCTCTGACATTATCATTGGCTATTGAGAGATCTGAGACAGATTAAAATATGCAAGGTACGATAATATTATGTTTAACATATAATAAAATATTCTTTCATATATATATATATATATATATATATGTATATATATATATATATATATATATATATATATATATATATATATATATATATATATATATATATATATATATATATATATATATATATATAATTATATATATATATATATATATATGAATTAGTTTAGCGAGGTTTTTTTATATGAAATCGCGTGTCGAAACAGATATTGTTATACTTGGGGAGGGTCATATTTGCGTAATATTGCCAGAATTAATAACAGAACACACTCACTGTTTGGTTGGTTTTCGCTTCTCGCTGTCTTTTATATCTGCGATCTAACTTACTCGGTCCTCAATGTTGCCATTGACTGACCGACGGTCAAAAATAATACAGATACAATATAGACACAAACACATATATATAGTTTACATAATTTACATAAATCTTTCGTTGCACATCTGCAACATCGTCAGTGGTGTTATATTCTTTGTTCCTCCTGTTGTGTTGTATGTCTACGCCATTTTTTATTCAGTCTGTCTATATATTTATTTATTTATTTGCTTGTTTGTTTATCTTATTTTATTTTGTCTTCTTTGCGCATGCGTTTGCGTGTGTGTATAGTGTTATGTGTGCTGTGTGACTAGTGTGTATAGTGTTGTGTCTGCTGGGTGACTAGTGTGTGTTTATTTGCTTGTTGTTATTGTGTATGTATTTATTTATCTTATTTTATTTAATTTTATTTACTTATTTATACTTCTCTTAGGTCAGTGTTGTTTGTTTGGGTGTTGTTGTTGTTCCACTCATTCTTTCTGTTTAGCTTTGGTCTTCTAATTTCTATTTCACTGGCCTCTCTGATTTGCCTATCTGCTGGGTCATTCCTATGTTTAGATATTATTCTAATTTCTATGTTGTCTAGGTTACCGTCATGTTGTTGTCTAGCATGTTCTTATAGTACTGACCCGTTTTTTCGTCCTTTTAGTTCCCCCCAGTGTTGGTCTATGCTTTCACCTATGCTACGAGCTGTCTCACCTATGTATGTTGTTGTCATGTTTCTGCAAGTACCCTCTGTACATCTTATGCTATAGACTACGTTTCTAGTTTTACAGTTTATCCAGGGGTTCACCTTACATATGATACATTTCCTATTGGTACAGTGGGTTTTCTTAAAAGGGAAGGTTTTACTGATCAGGGATTTTATGGTGGTTCATGGCTTTTCTACCACCTTTATTTTTAAGTGGGTCTTTCTCAAGGCCTTTCTACACTGGTTAGCTAATTTCCCTCCAGGGGTGGCGTCCACAAAATTTGAACGAAATCGGTTGAAGAATGTGGGAGCTAGATCCGAAAAGGCGGAAATTTGAGCTAAAAGGTGGTATTTTCGAATATTTAAGAGGCTGCCACGCCATTTCTGAACAACAAATTTAACATATAAAGCTATTACAGGATTTGCAATCATATATTCTATTTTGCTTGAGAGTTTGAACGAAATCGGTGACAAAATGTGGGAGCTAGAGCCAACGATCTTATTTTTCGATACCTAAAAAAAGGTAACCGCCCTATCGATTTTTATCTGCAGAATTACCCCGGAATAAAACAAAAAATGATACGCTGTTATATGGAAAACAGTCCCCGATGACTAAACTATGAGCCTGTAAAGTTTCATTGGAATTGGTTGTAAGATGTAGGCCCCTATAGGTAATACACAGGCACACAGACACACACACACAAACACATATACTTAATTTTATATATATATATATATATAACAAAGAGGGTGTGGTAAGATACGCGGTGGACCATAACGCACCAGAGTACTCAATACTGAGGGTAGTAGAGTGGATAATAGGAAAAGAGTTAGCACTCCGATGGCTGATCTCCGGCCTTTTCGCACATATCTCTCTGTGTACTCCTCAGATATGTGTTAACATGTAGACTGACGTCTACATGTAATTAAATATGTATATAACGCAACACTGATTCTTTGTTCAATTACATAGGGCGGTGGATTGGCAGTATCGCTAGAGTGTCGGACGCCATGCATTGAGGCATAGAGTTACATCCTTCTATCATCTAAGTGAAAAATCTCGCCGAGGTTAGCTTCGAATTTCATCCTTATGGGGTCGATAAAATAAAGTACCGGTAATGTACTGAGTATTTGCTGGTCTTGTCCCAAAAGTAGAAACAATTATATATATTTATATATGGATGTATATATAATGTATTTTGCAATACACTTTATGCTTAATTAAAAGCATTTTGAAGACCGTAAGCTATTGTTTTAAAGTAGTGACAAATTCACTCACTTTGATCTCAGCAAACAGGGGAGATAAGCCGACATGACATGTTTCGCTTTGGTTGAAGCTTATCAAGGCCAACTACCCCACCTGTCTACTGAGATCAATGATGTTATATTCTTATAGAAATCTAGTAAATAATCAGGAGCTGATTATGCAGAGCGGTTGTTGGTCAGGCAGAAATTAAAAATTAGAATTGGAGCTCTGAAATAGCAATATATATATGGATGTATATAACGTATTTTGCAATACACTTTATGCTTAATTAAAAGCATTTTGAAGACAGTAAGCTATTGTTTTAAAGTAGTGACAAATTCACTCACTTTGATCTCAGCAAACAGGGGAGATAAGCCGACAATATATTTATAGTATTAATATATATCTATACATATTATATATATATATATATATATATATATATATATATATATATATATATATATATATATATATATATATATATATTATAGCATTAATATATATCTATGCATATTATATATATATATATATATATATATATATATATATATATATATATATATATATATATATATATAAATATATATATATATATATATTTTTATTTTATAGAAGGAGCTTCTACAGGACTAGTACTGTTTCATTCAGATGAAATCTTCAGGAAGCTGGGTGTCATATTAAGTTCTGGTATTTATACATTTAGGTAGTGGTAAGGGAGGGGTGGTGGAAGGGGGGTGGGGGGAGGTTGGGGGGATGGTATTTAGGTACACAGGACCACTTCATGGCACAGGCCGTTTTTTCTTTGGGGAGTGGTCAATTAGCCAGAGTGCTTTTTTGAAATAAATAAATAAGTAAATAAATAAATAAATAAATAAATAGATAAAAGAATAAATAAAGAAAATAAATAAAAAATAAATGAATAAAAATAAATAAATAAAAACCCCAAGAATAGTAATTCAACAGATTATATAGTAGGGAAATTTAGGTGGGTTGGTAATAGAAATTAAACATTTAACAAGACCGAATCATGACACAGACTGGGGTGACTGGTCAAGTTAACATACAAGCCACAGGTGGCCAGAGTGTTTTTATGATATATATATTTTATATATATATATATATAAATCTATGAAAATGGAAATGTCTGTATGTCTGTCTGTGTGTGTGTGTATGTATGTATATGTGTGTGGGTGTCTCTTCCGCAGAAACCTTTGATCTGCAAGGCCGATTTTCAAGATATTTTTGTATTCAACCACAAATGTGTCAGGGCAGGTCGGCACGATGTTGCAAATGATCAAATTCCCTTTTCTCCTGGGAAAAGATCGATAAAACTGACAATAGGTACGAATTTGAACAGAAAAAAATCTCTCTATCTATAAAAATGAAAAAGAAAGAGTGAGAGTGAAAGAAACAGACAGACTAAAAGAGGGGGATAGCGGGAGAGAGAGAGAGATAGATAGAGATAGAGAGAGAGAGAGAGCAAAAGTCGCTGTCTTTGATACATGACAGTGGAAGAGGGGAAGGAAAACTATAACTAATTAACATGTGTGCGTGTGTGCGTGCGCGTGTGTGTGTATGTGTTCATCGTTACGGGTTCGATGAAATAAGACACCAGTAATACACT